>CM051259.1:36545084-36905084 GCA_027921565.1 Artemia sinica | reverse complement strand
TGTCTTTGGATGGCATTGTAAATCCCCAACCGTCGATCCTTTTCCTTTTTTTTAATTCCCGCTAAATAATCTGAACGTTTTAAATGTGTCTTGTGCAAAGGGCTTCCATGCTAGTTTCCAGTATGTACGTTCGACGTAAAGCCTAAACAGAAAGCGATGAAGAATCTTATAAAAAAAAATGTATTTTTACCCAAGACTGTATTATTTTTTTGGCGGAAACCTGACAACACAGATACGATGGTAGTTTTTTTATGTACTCGTGGAAGGTCCCCTCTCAAGAAATTTAAGATTACTAGACATAAAAATTTATGTAATGAAAAATTGATTTTGTTTGCTCTTTATTTCTTTCTTCTTCATTTAGACATATCCGATTCAATGTGCTTGAATCGGAGTATTAATCGGAATAAATTGTTCTTTGCAAAAAAAAAACAAACAAAACTGGTAATTGCAAAAATATTTGCATAAAACCCTGATAATTACAAAAATATTTGTATATATTTTAACAAGGGATTACAACAATTCAAAAACCTTAAAAAAGAAAACGATAAGTTTGAAATTTAGTAGATATCATTGTTAGAAAAACATCATTACGGATTTTTTTTTTATAAGTATAAGCAGTCTTTTTAAGACATGAAAAAAGGTTAAAAAAAAATTTTTACGTTCAGTTCAGAATCGCTAAAGTTATTATGTAAACTACAAAAATATTTACGATGCCTAAGCAATAATTTTAGTGTTTTAATTCAAACTAGAAAAATACCTGAAAATTGCAATTTTTTTTTTGTTAGATAAAATCAACTCACTAGGTGATTAAGCTTACAGATTTGAACGCAACCAGTTATATAATGTCAGTAGGAAGGTCCAAAAAACGAAAATTTGTAATTATTACAAATGATGATTCTCTATTTTGACAAGGGATTACAACAATTATAAACCTTAAAAAAGAAAACAAAAAGTTTCGAAGTTAGTACATATCGTTGTTAGAAATCGTACTAGTTTCAATAATCAAATATTTTTTGTAAAAACAGCACTGTGAAAAGACATTAAATTGCGTAATGAGCAAAAAACTGGTAATTGCAAATACATTTACATATTTACATATTTTTTTGGCGGAAACCTGGTAACACGGATACGATGGTAGTTTTTTAAATGTACTCGTGGAAGGTCCCCTCTCAAGAAATTTAAGATTACTAGACATAAAAATTTATGTAATGAAAAATTGATTTTGTTTGCTCTTTATTTCTTTCTTCTTCATTTAGACATTTCCCTGGAATACACTATAATTTTGTAATGAGCTCTTTGGAGAACGAGTTCTAGAGAAATAAGATGTGCTAAAAGCAATAAAATGTAGAGAAAAAAAATTAGTAAAAAATCTGTAAGGAACCCATAAATTACTATATGCTTCCCTCTTTATTTGGATACGAATAATTTTATCCACAGCAACATTGTTAGTACTCGACAAGCTTTAATATAATTAACAAGATTTAATATAAAAAACTATCAGAAATTAAATAAAAAAAAAGTTTATTTCAGCTGAAAGTAAGGAGCATACGAGGGGGATGCCCCCTCCTCAGTACCTCGCTCTTTACGCTAATATATTTTTTGAATTTGTCAAAAGCTTATTAAACGGTCCTTGTGCATCAGGAGTCATTCTTAAAACAAGCCTTTAACATATTTTTTTTCAGAATTTTTCTAGAAGGTAGGGGGGGGGGTCTTGAGCCCATTCTGGAGTATTCGCTGCCTCCTTTTTTGCTTTTTTCAAATAAATCATTTTTAGCTTTCTTTTATTCCATGTATCATTTATCGAATTACAAAAAAAAAACTTAAGAATAAGTCTATGCACAATGACTTTGCTAGTGTTCAACATGATATTTGCAAGTGTAATTTAAAATAAGGTTTAAAGTTTTTACATTACAAAATAACTAACAATTTCTGGATGTCTGATTTGCTCTTCTGTGCTATTATGTAACGCGTAAGTTATTGTGTTTCGTGACGGATAGTTTATTTTACCTCCAATTTAGTCTTTCATACCATCAAAATATTTGCGAGGTTTATTAATGTTTTAGTATTTAGGATTATTTTATAAGGATAAGACAAGTTCATTTATTTCTTTTTTTGTAGAGGTATATTTTCTTACTGTCATAATTGTACATGGTGTATTTATTTTTTATTTTTTTATAGTTTGTCTCTTGTTTCTTAATCCCTCTTGACACTTTTTATTCAGTCTTGTTCTCTCCTTTTAATAAGGCGCATACATAACTTAGCATTTGAGAAATAAAATATTATTTCATTTGATCAACAAGGATACCTTAAAGTTCCGATTTTTCTCTTCTTTTTCTTCTCTGCTTAATATGACAAAGCTGTGTTTTTGCATATGCTTAAAGCATTAATTTTGTAAATAAATGAGCATTGAATTTAACAGAAAAGACACTTCTATAAGTCATTGTTTTAACGACATTTAATGTCTTACAAAATGAAGAAGCCTATAAAGGAATTCACTGGTTATATTCTTCAAGAAATAAAAGAGTATCTGTGGTTGGAAAATTCGTATTCTATTTTGTCCCCGTGTTATATTGAGACAAGTTTTCCTGGTCGCGTCTTATTAGAACTTTTACGCTGTGTTTCGAGTCTTTTTATATTTTGAATCGGAGTATTAATCGGAATAAATTGTTTTTGCAAGTCTTTTTCTATGTTTTCTCTTGTAGAACGTCTAAATCCGATTCAATGTGCTTGAATCGGAGTATTAATCGGAATAAATTGTTCTTTGCAAAAAAAGAGCAAAAAACTGGTAATTGCAAAAATATTTGCATAAAACCCTGATAATTACACAAAAATATTTGTATATATTTTAACAAGGGATTACAACAATTCAAAAACCTTAAAAAAGAAAACGATAAGTTTGAAATTTAGTAGATATCATTGTTAGAAAAACATCATTACGGATTTTTTTTTTTTTATAAGTATAAGCAGTCTTTTTAAGACATGAAAAAAGGTTAAAAAAAATTTTTACGTTCAGTTCAGAATCGCTAAATATTTACGGTGCCTAAGCAATAATTTTAGTGTTTTATTTCAAACTAGAAAAATACCTGAAAATTGCAATTTTTTTTTGTTACATAAAATCAACTCGCTGGGTGATTAGGCTTACAGATTTGAACGCAACCAGTTATATAATGTCAGTAGGAAGGCCCAAAAAACGAAAATTTGCAATTATTACAAATGATGATTCTCTATTTTGACAAAAGATTACAACAATTATAAACCTTGAAAAAGAAAACAAAAAGTTTCAAAGTCAGTACATATTGTTGTTAGAAATCGTACTAGTTTCAATAATCAAATATTTTTTGTAAAAACAGCAATGTGAAAAGACATTAAATTGCGTAATGAGCAAAAAACTGGTAATTGCAAATACATTTACATATATTTTAACAAGGGATAACAACAATTCAAAAACCTTAAAAGAGAAAACCTTTTTGAACGCAGTAGGTCAGTAGGAAGGCCCAAAAAACGAATATTTGCAATTATTACAAATGATGATTCTCTATTTTGACAAGGGATTGCAACAATTCAAAAACCTTAAAAAGGAAAATCAAACGTCTGAAGCTTAGTACATATCTGTGAAAAGACGTTAAATTGTGTAAAGACTAAAAAACTAGGAATTACAAAAATGTTTTGTATATATTTTGACAAGGTATTACAACAATTCAAAAACCTAAAAAAAAGAAAACCAAAAGTTTGAAGCTTAGTAGATATCGTTGATAAAAATTTGACTTGATCTAAAAATCAAATATCTTTGAAAAGACACAGTATGAAAAGACATTCAATTGCGGAAAGAGCAAAACACCAGTAGTTGCAAAAATATTTGTATATATTCTAACAAGGGGTTACATCAATTCAAAAACCTAAAGAAGAAAACCAAAAGCTTGAAGCTTAGTAGGTATCGTTGATAGAAATCGGCTTTAATAATCAAATATCTTTGAAAATTTCTTTATGAAAGGACAGAAATTGTCTGCGGTTAGAAGACAAGCGACAATGAGAACCCATGTATAAAAGCCAGCCGCGTGCCAAGTGCCGGGGCCCGGCGGCTGGTAATTGCGAAAATATTCGTATATTTTTAACAAGGGATTACAGCAATTCAAAACCACAAAAAAGAAAACCAACAGTTTGAAGCTTAGTAGATATCGTTGTTAGAAATCGGACTTTCTTTAATAATAAAATATCTTTGAAAAGACCGCAATATATATATATAGTACCGGGAGCTCGGAAGCTTCACCGCCGGGCCCCGACACTCGACACGCGGCAGGCTTCTGTATATAGATTTTCAAAATGATGGAATGCATTGACTACCATCTTTGTTTCTTTTAATTGTTCAAGTGGTGGGACAAAAACTTCTTCTTTTGCCTTGGCTTGTCTTTTGTCATTATGAAAGACATATCGCCGAACCTTTGTTTCTTTCAATTGTTCAGGTGGTGGGACAAACACTTCTTTTTCTTCCAACAATTTATTTAGTCCTTTTTTTTATTTTCAAAGGTATGGTAGGCATTGACGACCTTATCCATGTCAAAATCCAAAACCCAATCATCATCGCTATACCATTTTTTTGTTCTTTAGGCAATTTAATGTCTTTTCATACTGAATCTATTCAAAAATATTTGATTATTACAGCAAGTCCGATTTTTAATAACGATTTCTACTAAGCTTCAAACTTTTGGTTTTCTTTTTTAAGGTTTTAAAATTGTTGTTAATTCCTTTTAAAAATATATTCAAATATTTTTGCAATTAACAAATTTTTGCTCTTTTGTGCAATTTAATGTACTTCTCTATACCTGAAAATCTTCAATTTTTCCTCATAAGTGTGACAAGTGTGACAACGTCACTGCAATACTGATGTATATAAAAATGATTTGACTCACATAAATAGTTTTTTTTCTCTCCAAAATTAAGGCTCTTAACGAATTTTCTCAAACTTCTGACCTATCTAAATTGTCTTTTTAGGCCAGAATATACCAGAATGCCGATTTATAGTTTTTTTTAGTTCCAAAAGGTTTTTTAACCACATCAACTTCATTTAAAATGAGCCATTAAACAGCTCTCTACGATGTTCCAGTGCCAAGCTATCTGAGGAGAAGGAGAAAGAAAAATAAAATGTCGTATACGCAGAATATCGTGGTTTCAGCCACTATTTTTTATTTTCAAGCCAATATACTTTTCTCTTTGTTCAAGCCAAGAGACGGTATGTTCCCTATATAGGGGTAAGTTTCCTAGGTTGCTATCTACCGCTGCAACCAAGATATAAATGACATCATATGATGTCATGAAGTATTTTTATTACATGGCGTCCTTTGCAATACATGACGTCATAATATGATGTCATGAAGTGCATTAGGTGCGTAACGTCATGGTATTTTGTACTACATGACGTCATTTTCTAAACCAAGATCAATGCTCTTAACGAATTTTCCCAGACTTCTGACCTATCCAGATCGTTTTTTTTGTGCGAGAATATCGTAAGATACCAACTTTCCAAAACAAAAAAAAATGGAGCCGTTTTCGAGAACTGAAACACACAATTATTACTCACAGCACCAAGCTATCTGATGAGAAAGAAAGAAAAAAAAAGATGTCTTATGCGGAGAATATCGTGGTTGTAGCCACTTTTTTTATTTTCAAGCCAATATATCTTTCTCTTTGTTCAAGCCAAGAGACGGTATGTTCCCTATATAGGGCTAAGTTGTCTAGGTTGCTAGCTACCGCTGCAACATATATATAAACATATCAGAGAAGCTCAACGTGAGGATGAGGAGAAGAAATCAATGATAAGATTCCTTTAGCTTGAACTATAATTTTTTTAAGCCGGATTCTTTAAACCTTAAGCTGACGTTTGAAAAAAACATGCCCAAGAACTTTAATGAGGATAAAAGCCAACTGCGAGATTCTTTGAGCTGGGACAACTAACTCCTTAAACTTGATCCTTTCAACTTTAGTCTGGCACGTTGAGAAACCTAATGCCAGAGAACTTCAAAGCGGGAACGAGGAGAAAAAAAATTAGGAAGATCCTTTAAGATGGAACTAGGACTTCCTCAAACTGAATTCTTTCAACTTTAATCGGGCATTTGAAATAGCCAAATGCCGGAAACCTTTGAAGTGGGGATCAGGATAAAACGCCGGGATTTACTAAGTAGGAACTAGAACGTTTTGAAAGCTTTAGGAGCTAGGATGTCTTTCAATTTGAAGCTAGCATTTGGATTACCAGAGAAGTTCAACGTGAGGAAGAGGAGATAAGCTAATGACGAGATTCTTTAAGCTGAAACTAGGACTACTTTAAGCTGGTATTGGGAACAACTATATGCCAGGGAAATTTAAAGTGGGGATTAGGGAAAGAGTGAAAGCAGAGATTATTTAAGCTAGAACTACCTTAGACTTCCATAAACTGGATCCTTTCACATTTAATCTGGCATTTGGAACGAAGATAGTGTTGTTAGTGAAGACGGTGGGTGCAGTAAATACGTTAAAAGTAGAATAGCCAAGGTCCAATGTGTTTTATCACAGTTGAAAAAAGTTTGGAAGAATAAGAAGATAATTCTGAGAACCAAGATTATAATATTGGAAGCTACAGTGATGACAGTGGTCAAATATGGTTCTGAAGCATTGGCACTGCGAAAAACGGAAGGAAATTTCATAGAAGTTTCCCAGAGAAACTGCTAACGGATTGTTTTGGGTACCCGACTGAATGACCGTATTTCAAACAGAAGGCTGTACGAAAAGAGTGGTTCAATCCTGCTTTCTAGGGCTATAATGAGAGAAAGTTGACATAACTAGGGCAGTTTCTGCGGATTAAGGGTGACAGATTGCAGAAGATTGACCTTTCCGGCCAAACGTCTAGGGCTAAACGGAAAGCAGGTCGTTCTCGGTTGGGGCGGGAAGACGACGTAAGGAAAAATTTTGTGATATGGGAACTTCCCAGGAGGGTGTAAAGAGGGAGGCTTTGAATAGATTGGGATAGAGGAGCGTCCGTAGCCGTTGGCCTCAGGCGGCTTGGTGCTGCAGTGAGTTGTTAGGTAGTAGTATTTGGAAGAACCAAGCGCCGGAATTTTTGAAGTAGGGATGAGGAGAAAAAACTAATAGGAATATTATTTAATCTAACTAGTCTGACTAATCTTAATCTGGCATTTGGAACGATCAAACGCCGGAGAACTTTATCGCTGAGAAGAGGAGAAAAAAGCTAACGGTAATATTCTTTAAGCTGGAACTATGACTTCGTTAAATCGGATTCTTTCAACTTGAATCAGGTATATGGAACATCTAAATGCCAGATAACTCTGAAGTGGGGATGAGGATAAAAAGCCAATGGCAAGATTTGCTAAGCAGGAACTAGGACGTCTTAAAAGCTTTAGGAGCTCGGATATCGTTTAAAGTGAAGCTGGAGTTTGGAACAACCAAATGTCAAAAAAGTTCAAAGTGAGGAGGAAGAGATAAGGTAATGAAAGGATTCTTTAAGCTGAAACTAGGCCTCCTTTAAGCTGGCGTTTGGAACAGCCATAATCCAGAGAACTTTAAAGTGAGGATAAGGAAAAAAAAGCGAAAGGTGAGATTCTTTAAACTGGAAAGAAACTGGATTTTTTCAACTTTAATCTGTCGTTTGGAACAGTCAAACGACAAAGAACTTTAGAGTGGGGACGAGGAGAAAAAAAAACTAATAAGAAGATTCTTTGATCTAACCAGAACTTTCTTAAACTAGATTCTTTCACCTTTAATCTGGCAGTTGGAATAACCAAACGCCGGAGAGCTTTAACGCGGGGATGAGGAGATAAAGCTAACGGTGAGATTTTTTAAACTAGGACTTCCTTAAACTGGATTTTTTCAGCTTTAATCAGGTATTTAGAACAACCAAATACTGAACACTTTAACATAGGATGAGGATAAAATGTCAATGGCGAGATTTAAGCTTGAAGGTTCTTTAAGCTTTGATATAATTTCGATATTTTTCATCCAGACATTTATAGTGACGAATGCCTTTTCTTGAAGTTTGGTGAACCTTACTATAACTTTTCATCATTGTTTTACTTGCAAGAGACATTCTTGTTCCCAAGACGAAAGCACGTATCACACGCCCTTTTTTCAAAGAGCTGCAAACTGACAGACTTTCGTCTATTGGAACTTTAGCAATGTTTAGTAATTTCTTGTATGCTCTGCTATATTTGAAAATTTTTATTGATGATTTCCTCAACTTGAGCATCGGTAAACCTCGTTACAGCAGTTTTTCAACTCTAATTGTTCATTCACAAGAAGAAAGGACGTATCGGACGTCATTTTTTTCGATGAGCTGCATACCTAGAAACACTCGTCTAGTTAAATTTTATTCATTTTTTCTTATTGAATATCAAGACATTTAATATCAAACACAAAAAATTAGAAAAATTAAGAAACTAGTAGTATATTTTCATAGAAAAAATAAGTTTTAGATGTTCCAGAGCAACATAAAATGATGTTACCGTGAATGCTCGAAATTGGTGAATGTCGACATTTATCGGTAAATCTCCGAAATACATTTTTTTTCTCCTTGTATTTAGTCAGCATTGCCAGTCAACTTTTTTGATTTAATGCAAGGTTTGATGATAACAGGTTATGTTAGGTTAGATTACGTTTGGTTAGGTTAGGTAAGCTTATGTTTTTAACCAATTTTTGGTCTTTATAACCAAACTTAACCTAACATAATCTAACTTAACTTTAACTTTTACCATCATAGCTTGCATAAGACTGAAAAAGCCGAGTCCCTAAGCTAATTGAATCTAAGCAGAGAAAAAGGAATTTCGGACATTCACCAGTGAATGTCGACATTTACCAGATTTAGGATATTCACTGTAACATATACATGTTGAAAGCTACTACAGTCTGATAACGTGACATCCAAAATCCTTGATTGAAATATAGTTGTTGATTTTACAATCCAAATAAGAATCTGATTGCTAGATCTGTTACCCAAGTTCAAAATCGACGGTCAGGTTGCTGACTAAAATGAAACTTGACAATAAGATCCTCAATTTGAGAATCCAGATCAATCGAAAATGCCTTAAAACACTATAATCACAGTATAAAAAAGGTATGAGAAATAATTTTCCGTTTTGTGCATGATGATATGGCTTATTTTTGACTGGCCTACTGGATAACTGCCTTATTTTAGATAAACTTTCATTACTATTGTACCACCAAATCCCAGATTCAGAGTTAGGTTTTTTCTCAGGGGGGAGAGGGGCAAATATAGACTTTCACGCCCCCTGCTAAACCATCGATACTGTAAATATTACAAATTTTGCCCATAAATATTACAATTTTAGCTTGTTTTGCCGCCCTCCGGGTCTGCCACCCGGGGCGACTGCCCCCTCCCCTATATCTGGCTCGGCCAAATCCAGTAGCCTCCAGTAACCACCAAGACCACATACATTATGTGGATATATTGTATTCCCATTTCTACTCAAATATCTGCTTTGGTGCATTGGGGAAAGTCCTAGCTAGATTACACTGAATCTTGTAACCAAAAACCAAGTCCTTTGCTATTGTACCATTCAATTAACCAAGATTCGCATACAGTTAGGATATGCCAGTCAAATTTTATTTTAAAGGTAGAAACAGATGGCTTTGACAGATCGGTTTCCCTAAGGAAACATTTCAAAAAATATGCAGGAACTTCATAATCTACATTTTTCTGGCATATAATTGGACTGAATATGCCAAAATGTTGGCATCCTCAGCTCAATTAACAACAGAAAGAGAGGAGAGGTCACTCCTCAGGAAGGGAACTCAGAATTTTAATTTCTAAGTTTTAGTTTTAGAATTTGTTAGTTCATATTTGCGAGTTCACATTATTCGCCTTTAAAAAGCTGCTGACTAAAATTAAAATAGAAGAATAAATAGATACGCCTTGCTTTTTTTAGACCCGTGTCAACGTGTTAAGAACGGCTGTAAGAGGGTGAAAAACTGAATAACACCTGTTTAGGGTGTTTACACCATCCCCTCACAAATTTTACTCTGTTGTGAAATTTGTATCTTTCCACTACTCAATGGAAAATGTCAAGTATTATCTTTGCCTCTCTCAACCCTATTTCTTATTAAAATAGCTTAAAAAATTATAAAGACGAATAAATAGATATGCCTTACCCCTCTTTAGACACCACGATTCCCAATGAAGCCACGTCAATCACAAGACGAACGAGCCATAATGCCAACACAACCAGAGTGGAGAGCCATTTCAGTGAGAGTTCCTTCGCCAACTTGGCCAACTGGTTCTCTATAATTTAAAAATATTAACAACTAACAAAATTGGAAAATAGGAGTTGGAACAAAAAATAACTGCATAGCAGCAACTCCGCTGATGCAATAAAGTTCACAACAAAAGAATTATTTTTTTGGGTTATTTAGCTGTTAATGATGATTAGTAATATGAGCAAAGAAGGCCTTCAAGAACATAGCAAATGATTTTGGTCAAATCCAGAACATAGAGAAGAGAGTTTCTTGTAGAGAACAAACACAAATCTTTTAATATCTTCAGAATTAAATAATATACAAGAAAACCAAGTCGATCAGCTTGGCCCGACCCTCAGTTTAGCCTCAGTTTATAAGAAAGCAGTACACCAATCTGATTGCCAAAAAAGTGTCATACGTTCTATAGTTTCAGCATAACAGTAGTTTCACATTGGCTAAGTAGGTCCATCATACTGGTTTACTTGATTGCTACTAATCACAACTCACTATAGCCCCAAGCCACTTAAGGCGAACATAAATACGCACGCTCCTCCTCCATTCCAATCAATTTAAAGCCACCCTCTTTACATCATCTCAAGAAGTTGAAATTTCTTTTAAATCTGTCCTTGTGACCTCCTCCCATCTCTGTCGGAGACGACCGTCAGTTCTTTTATTTTTAAAAAGGACAATATTTGGCAAACTATCATACTTCATCTACAGAACGTGTCCTAGCCATCCCAATCTTTCTCTCATTGCAGCCCTAGAAAGCTGAATAGAGCTTAAGCCCTGTAAAAATGTAAACATGTCTCTGATTGGTGGATTACTTTTAGCTAACCAATCAAAGATCGGTTTTCAATCTTACCTTAAAACGCTTATGTTAGGAAATGGCAATGCAAAACCGCTATAACGACTCTTTCACACTACGTCATAGAACCTTTCACACTAGCACAACTAAGACTTTGCGTTACCTTATTTAATCTTACGAAACAAATTTCGTCCGTAACCTATGCAGTGCTAAGTAGATTTAAACTCTGCATAGAATATTATGTTACGTACGTTACGGAAGTCGATATAGAAGCAACAGAACGAAATTTTGAGATAAGCTATTCACAAATTTGGAAAATTAATTGGTAAAATTTAGCTAGAAAAGTCGGTCATGCTTGACAAGAGCTTGAATCTCCATATCCATTCCATATTTAAAATTTTTGAATAATTATCTAATTATCAATTTTTATATAAGCTTCGTGTGAAAGGGCTTGTTTACGAATAAAAGGCCATACTTAACATAACGTAACTTACGCCCTTAGCAAAAACGATTATTAAAAAGACGTGACATTTTTTACAAACTAGGACTCATATATAACGCTACTAAACTGATCATGATAACCTTATTTAATCAAGTCGCGTTATCAACATTTTATCTGGCTCTTAAGGTAAGTGGAATATTTTTTTAGTTGGACGGGTTGATTTCGGTTTCCTATTTTCAGAGAGTGAATCTCTCAGCATATAAATGTTAAAAAATCATATACTGTAGGACAGCCACGTAAGCAGGACTCTTCGAATAAGGAGTGCCTACAAATTAGGGGAAATTTAGGATTTTTAGTGGTGGCTGGGGGGGGGGCAACCCCCGAGGCATCCTACCCTCCATCGTCCCTGTCATTGGACAGAAATTCTTAATTGTCAATGAAACATTCCATAGAAGCTAATTGGGCCAAGTAATCTTACCTAGATCAATGCCATTTAAAAATACTCAGTCCATCAACTAAAACCTGTACACATAAGAACCCTTCCCCTCAGAAAATTTGAAAATAGTTGGCAATTATTCTTTTTTTCCAATTCCCCTCCTCCATAAGGAAGTGGTCTACGAAGTTTTAAGATGGTAAAGGTTTAAAAAAAGGTTGTGTAACAGTTTATGCTTTTTTTGAATCAAAATACTGGTCACAGCAATGCCTAACATCTACAAAAATGACTTCTTTTCGCAACTGAATGTGACCAAAAAGGAGTGCATTACCCCTGATTATGTACTTACCACAGAATATAATTCTGGTGATCCCACAGAGCATAAATTGCGGCGATAAGGGAGCGTATTTCAGAGAAGAGAAGCCAAATAAAAAAAAAAAAAAAAAAAAAATTAAAATACGGGCGAAGTAAAAAATAAATATCTCAAATTGTGAGAAAATCAAAAAAATACCCAACTGTTTGGAGGGGACACGAAATCAAAGACTTCATTAGGCCGCGTTTGTGCATCGGTTAACCTATATTCTTTCTTTCGAATATTATACATTTAGAAACTTAAATATCCAATTTTTGACACAATTCATAACCCAGTACAAAAATCTGTTTTGGACAATAAAGCATTCCCAAAGAGGGGGGGATCATATTTGCAAATGACCATACCTGAAATTTAGTGGGGAGGTGGGAACAAGTTAAGCCTCGTCCCTACGAAAAATTTAATAATAAAAGCTTACTTTTCCGTGTTTTTAACAAAACCCCTCCCTTCACAGAGGCCGGACCTCTATACATCTATTACCAATAACAAATTTGGCCACATGAACAATTTCCACAGTTATGTTGTGAGTCACTGCACCTATTTATTAGATACCATATAATGAAACGGCTAGATACCAGAAAAACAGTAGCGTTTTAAGAAAGCGTCGGAGAGAGTATGAAAGTGTGAGCAGGTACAATTTTGGTAAGGTATTGTTCAGGAAGACATTAAATTGGCAACAAAGGAGAGAGGCCAAAATGTCAATGATAACGATGGAGATGCCAACTCAGAACTTAATGACGCAATGCTAACGATGATAACAACCATGGCGTGATTATTGATTTCAGTATTTGCCAATAAACATCGTCTTTATGGTCAAAAATTTAACTTATGGTTAACACGAGCATGCTCTCAAAACACCCGAATACAATGTTAGGTGTATTCAATCCTTAAACCCCTATTCTACAAAAGTGGTTTGCAGTATGGAGAAGGGTAGCCTTTAAGAAACATGGCTATGCTGTTGTCTTGAACACTTGAGAAGTACCCTAGGTTTAGATAGAGAAATTACTGCAATTACTGCTTTGCCAGAAGTTGTGTTTTACAAAATTTCAATATTTGCCCATAGTCATTACTGTGAAAAAGCCAGCTTATCGTTAACACGAATACGCCCTCAAAACAGCGGAAGACAATAGATATAGATTGTGTATTTCCAAAGCCCAAGAGCCATATACACACAAAAATTTATGAAAAATAAAGAAATCAGAACAGAACAAATTACGAAACACAAATTAACATGATACATAGCAAAAAATACCTTATGGTAATTTATCAAGAAAATAAATGTAAATCCATATAATTAATAATAATTAATTGTAAAAACTTTTAATTGTAAGTATTACGTCTTTCCAGTCTTTAAACCACTATTTAAAAAAAGTGGCATGCAGGACGGAGAGGTATGACCTTCATGAAACAGGGCTATATCACTCTCAGACGCTTAAGAAGTACCGTTACCCTAAGCTCAGATAGAAAAAATTTTATGACCGAAAAAATTCTTAAATTTGTAGCAAAGAGTGGTTTCGATTATTGTTATGTTCACGAAGGACAGTCTCTACTGTTGCTGTTTCTTTTTATTCAAGCAAATTTGTTTGAAGTAGAATCACAGAAAAACACAGTTTACTTACAAAAAATATTGCGACTATAAAACTTTTGGTTATTTTACTGGCTTTTAAATTTCATACAAAAGAGCCAATCAAGTTTCGAATAGTATACGGTCATAGAGGTAAATCAAATTCAGGTGATGCATGGTTCCAGTTTGACATGGTTTTAAACCAATCAAGTTTTAACAAGAAGGGCTATTTAAGAAGACCACTCTCCAGAAATAAGGATTAATGTGATTTGCTTACGAAAACACGTCACAAAAATAAGTCAATGGAATTCTAGCATATTCTCTGACACCAAAATGTAGGAAATATTCTCTTTTTTTCTTTGGTTGAATTTTCCCAACTCAATAAAATGCTTGACAAAACAACTTAAATTGCACAAATTGGCATTTCAGTTGACATAACAAGCAAATATTAATTTTCTGCGTATATCTATATGAACATGAAGCTACCTTCTTGCACGCAGCTGATAAGTCTGGCCTAAAGCCAACAAGTAGACATACTTGACCTAGAATAAAAGAGAATGATAAAACTAACCGTTACTATCCACTTCCCGTCGTCTCTTGGAGCCGAATTTCGATGATACTTTTATGGAATTTTTTTCATTTTCATCCCTTTTTCGGCTAAAATCCTTTTGCCTTTGCTTCTTCGGCAAATTGACTACTTCACTTTTTGACGAGCTTCCATCTATAACCGAGATATTTTAAATAATTAAAACCAGAAATAAAACCAAACCATTCCCAGGAATAACTGGTTTTGTAAATATAGGGAAACAATACATATTAGTACTGTAGCTAAAACAAAAGGTAATAACTTGCATTTTCACAATATAACAGGAGAGCAAAAGTAGAATGATGAAGTTTTTTGCAAGACCACTTTTTTCTTTGAAGATTTAAACAAGTCAAATGTATAAAAATACTCACGCCACAACTAATTTTTTGCACTTGTCTCAGGACACAAATTCTAAAGCTGTTCCTGGCAATCTCTCCGGTTTTGATTCATTTATAGAAAGCGATACAAATGCCCTTTCCTTTTATGCATGGCGCAAAAAAAGAAAACATAATATTAATATTGTTAATGATTATTGTATAGAATAATCATATACTAAAATGTATACTATTTTCTAAAAATATAATTACTGATATCATAAATTATTAAGATCGTTTTACGCATGGTGGTATTGGGTACAGACGCTTTATTTTTCAAAAATGGCACGAATTTATTATCAAACTTCACTATTGATATTATTAATACATTATTAATATTAAAATCAATTTAACAATTTAAAAGACACAATGCCATAGGTTCGGAAGTGCTATCATCTCCCTTTAAAGTTATTTCTATGATACCGGTTGAATTTGCTATTTCATTACCTGAATTTATACCAAGCAGAGGAAGGGCATCCCATGCAGCGCCGAAAAATCTTTGTTTTCTAAATTCTAAAGTAATTGGAGCTTTAGCTTAATATTTTTAATTACTGGCTTCAAAACCAATACATACCAACTTTAGTGAGATTTGAAAATTATTCAACCTGTATTCACGTACATGTTTTGTTGACGGAATTTTGAATCGAGATTTTAGTTTATTATTATTTAAGTATTTAATTTTATTTAAGTATGAGATATTTTACCTATGGTTTTCATTCAATCTGCCCATGTTTTGAGTTTAAGACTTTGGAATCTCCCCCCCCCCCAACAAAAGAACCATGTAAAGTTGTAAATACGAAATTTCCTAGTTAACTTTGGCAGTTTTCCACTCATAAGGTATCATGAATTGCCCCTCCCCCTCCACAGGAAAATGAATAAAGACACACTTTGCAAAACCCAGAAAGGAAAAGAGCGTTCATTTGGACCATCTAGCCTTGATGATCCATATAAATGCATTTAAAAACGATACCTGAAAATTCTTCTACCACAGATTTAGGTTCTTTCAGTTTCTTATTTGCATTTGCAGCTTTCTTATCAGTAATCACTTCTTGGTTCGCCAAAGTTCCGTTGCACTGTTTCCTGTCTTTTGAATGATTTTTAGTACGTAATCCTGCTGCTAAATCTGTAAAACACAAAATTGCAATATTCTGCATAATATTAAAACGTAGGCATAAAGAAAAACCCAAAATTCTCATTTGTTTTGAAATAAGCTTCCGTTTTTTAATGGTAAGCTCTAGGGGGGAGGGAGGAATCAAAATTTATTTAAGCAATGCAAGTTACCTCTTGGAGCAACGATTTGAACTTCTTTGAACAGTTTTTTTTTTACCGTATGTGTAAACAGTTCAAGCCTGTAAGTGAATATTCTTCCAGGCGAGGAGGTGGGAGTGAGCATTTATGGAAAGCGCAAATCCATGCCAAAACTTGCATATTGTCATTTATCTCTACACTATTTTCAAATGCTTTCACGGGGGGAGGGGGGTGTCTTTGAAACAAATTTGAGTGTGATTGTATCACCCCAGTCCATGAACAAAATTTCAATTTCTTAATACGTTATATCAGTCTTTTACCCTTCTGTAGCTCTTCAAAAAAATATGTACCTCAAGGAGTTCCTGTACAATATAGCCTACACGAACGGTAGGTTATCTCACTTAGATTCTCAAGGTAAGAAGAACTTCTAAAAATAAATTCCGCCGTAAATACAAAATTAAACCACAACACTGTTCATATCACTACAACCGGAGTGGGAAGACATCACCGCAAGTTCAAGCTTAAGAGATGACTAGAAAGTCTTTCTGGATGCCCTTTGTTAGCTTTGCAGCCACGGGAGAATTTAAGGTATAATGTAAAAGTGCAGTAAACATAAATCGTGAACAAATGTTAACGTGTGCAAAACTTTCATGACCTAAGGGGGGGGGGGTATTTATGACTGTTAACCTCTTCAAACACTTTAAAGCTGAATTCTTTGCTGCGAAAATATTTAATTCCGCAACCTTGAAATATCAGCAAGAATGTTTTTCTAAAAGCCAGTTCCTACGTGTGCTTAGCTAGACATCAATTTTTTGACACTACTTGGGACAATCGGGACTGCTTATAAAAGAGGAAGCAAATTATGATCGGTCAATAATGATTAAGCCTAAACATTAAAGTCTAGATAGACTTGCATGTGAACCCGACTTAAGGCAATTCTGACAAGATTAACCACCATACTTTACATTGTTTTCTTCCATTGAAGTTATTTTCTTCACTTCTTCCGTAAAAGAAAAAGAATATTTCATTATTCCAATTATTGATTTCATTTTTTTTCCTTCGTTTTGCTCTAGAGCTTAACTATCTATTCACAAAGAAAAGATAAGTTTACTAGCCATCAGAAGACAGAGGCTGTTTCCTCTCCGAGTGGCTAGACTTTGTTTGGAAAGAAAAGAGCTTTGATAGAGAGCCATTCCGGGACAGAGAAGCAAATATATATATATATATATATATATATATATATATATATATATATATATATATATATATATATATATATATATATATATATATATATATATATATATATATATATTATATATATATATATATATATATATATATATATATAATATATATATATATATATATATATATATATATATATATATATATATATATATATATATATATATATATATATATATATATATCTTTATAAGTGAGCAATAATTGTGTATGTATTTATTTGTGTATTTTTTCTTCAAAATGGCTTCACATTTTTTTTCGGGAAAAAATGGCATCTTGGGATATTTTCGCATAAAAAAACGATCTATATAGGTCAGAAGTCAGAAAAATTCGTTAAGAGCCTTAATTTTGGTTTTTGCAAATGACGTCATGTACTATGTTAGTACATCATATAATCATTTCTTACGACATCATAAAAGCATTTTATTATATGATGTCATGCATAGCATATATAAGATTTTTGAGTTTCCAACGCATAAATTATTTATACAACATAATGTCCGTTGAAAGGCCCAAAAAACGAAAATTTTTTGTTGCAGTTACTATCAATGATTATTCTTCGGAACCAACCCCTGCACTATCAAACATGATAAGATTTGAAAATCGGCTCCTGGACAATCGATTGCGACCAATCTAAAGCAAAGTCAATGCTAAATTGTCTAAAGTAATCAAAATCCAAAAACGTGTAAAAAATGAAAATGAAGAGATAAGATACGGGCAGTCGGAAGATATGCGAAAACGACAATTAGAGCGTGTCCAAAATGAAATAAAGAGG
The DNA here is from genome assembly GCA_027921565.1 of Artemia sinica. Classification (NCBI taxonomy): domain Eukaryota; kingdom Metazoa; phylum Arthropoda; class Branchiopoda; order Anostraca; family Artemiidae; genus Artemia; species Artemia sinica. The sequence goes on along the minus strand of CM051259.1, from coordinate 36,887,006 downwards.
AATGACACAGGCGGTTAGAAGAACGGCTGCGGCATGTTAAAAATGAAAATGAAGAGCAAAGACACAAGCGGTTAGAAGACATGTGACACCGAGCATGTGAGTAAGTCAAAAATGAAATGAAAAGCAAAGACACACGCGGTTAGAAGACATGCGACACAAAACATGTGAACGAGTAAATGAAAATCAACCTGGACAGCGAGAATCAAAACGTGTCAAAATTGATAATGATAGAGATGATGATTGGGTTTGGGATTTTGACATACATAAGCTCATCAATGCCTACCATACCCTTGTTAAAAAAAACAAAGGTTCGACGATATGTATTTCATAATGACGAAAGACAAGCCGAGGTAAAACGAAAATACAAATTTATTTCAAAAATTGTTTGACACATTTTGTTAAAAATTTTAAGACATTGACCAAAACTGAGACATTTTGTCCAAAAACATAAGATTCTTATATCTTATTTCCTAATTAGGGCCTACCAGTATTCTATAGCACAAATCAAATTTTTATAATTCAGAAACACAAAACACACCGCTTTAAACGCCAATATATTCAGACATATAGCCAGGAAAAATAAATACGTGGTCAGAGGGTCAATCCTTTCCATTCTAAACAAACTACAACCCCTTCCTAAGGATCAGACCTGTGCGTCCCTGTGTTTACTTGAAAAAATATTTAGGCGGTTTTGATAGAAAAAAATCTACCTCATGTATATGGTTGCAAATAGTTGTACAATACCAAACAGAGCAAATTCTCAATACTTCAACCCTGGATGGTTCGTTCTGCAAGCAATAGCACTGAGCTGTGTGCTTATGTGTATATCTTGTTAACTAAATAAACAGTGACACCTTTCGGGGTCGACACTTAAGTCTCCAGTTGGTGTCTAGACTTTTTTGTATTCTCATCAATCTTGTGGCATCATTACACCTGAACAGAATGCAGACGTGATGGTGGACAGTGCACAAATTGCAAGGGTAGTGTTAACCCTCTCCCCTCCTCCACCCCTCCCCCCCCAAGATTAAGGTGGAGGCATAACCTAAAATATTGAAAAAGCGACCTAACATACACTTTTCCCATGTTAGCCACCAATGCCCCAGCTAAATGCAGGCCTGTATGCATCAACTATTATCTAATTTCTTTGCAGACTGAAATAATTTTTTTGTTTTTTTATCACAAAAAAAAACAAACAAAACAGAACAAATCTGATAATCTAGTTTATTAGTGATGGATCTTTCCAAAACAACAACAAAATATTGCTAGAACAGAATGGGAAAAAACACCGAATATACAAAAGATAAACATGTTAAAGTCAAGCCTGCAGGTGTCACTGTTTTCAAAACTGTTAACCTAATTTGCAGCTAGACCCCGGCGCCGCACCGATAAGGGAAGACCGGCGGCGGCGGGGCGAAAAATAGCAGCAGCGGCGCGCCACAGCTGAATTTTTCGCGCCACCGCCGGTGAGTTGTCGGCGGCGCACCAACAGCGCGATCAATGTTGACCGCAAACATTAATGTTTTCATCAGTCTTTCTCAAATCCCAGCCTGTGTTTACAAAAGATTCGGGCCTATTCATGAGTAAAAACCTTCGCAAGTCGCTGCCTGAACGCTGGTCTTCTTCGTTATTCATCAAGAGAAGTAGAAATCTGGAAGAAACGAAATGGTTGTGGCGTTTCAGAGCCCTTGCATAATAGGTGAAACAATAGATAATAGATTCACCGTGGCATTCAATAAGATCCAAGGAATCTAGTTAAAAGGAGCACACACAAATCGGATCGGATTTTTATTCTGATTTCAAATACATAAATTTCATCAAGTTTAGTGTTACCATCAAAAGTTACGAGCCTAAGAATATTAGCCTTATTTTCAAAACAGGGGGGAAACATCCCCTAAAGTCCTAGAATCTTAATGAAAATCACACCATCAGATTCAGCGTATCAGATAACCCTATTGTCGAGATTTAAAGCTCCTATATACAGAAGTGTGGAATTTTGTCAAAAAAAAAAAAATTCTGCCATAAGAAAGATCACGGATGCGTTTTTTTTTTTTACCAGGGGTGATCGTATCGACTCAGTGGTCCTAAAATATCGGAAGAGGGCTCATTCGAACGGAAATCAAAAGTTCTAGTGCCGTTTTTAAGTCACCAAAAAATTGGAGGGCAACTAGGCCTCTCCCGCGCTCATTTTTTCCCAAAGTCACCGGATCGAAATTTTGAGATATTCATTTTGTCCAGCATAGTCGAAAAATCTAATAACTATGTTTTTAAGTGTAAAATGACCCGCCACAGTCCCCTGGGGAAGGACTGCAAGTTGTGAACTTTGTCCATTGTTTACATATAGTATTTGTTATTGGGAAGCATACAACCATTTTTTTTTTTTGGGGGGGGGGAGGGGGGGGTGTGCTTAGGGGAGAATCTTCCTTTGGGAGGGAAATCCCTGATGAGTAAATATTCTAGGGGAAATGTTACACTGAGGGGTTTTGACAGAATTACTATACGAAATTCTTTTTAATTGTCTTACATTCTCTTTGCCAAATTTTTATATGGAGATGTTCCGGGGGGAAATCCCGGGGCTTTTTTCCGTGCGTTTTGTTTTCTGGGAAAAAAATTCCACGGAAGGGGTCACTTCTGGAGTGACCGAGAAACCGATTTAACTGGATAAAAAAAAAAAAAAATTAATCGTCCAGGGTTTTCCAGCTGAATTAGACTAATTTTGATGCTATGAGTCTGAAAATGACCTTGGTTTCGCTCAATCAGGTCAGGATTTTTTGCTACAGAAACTTTTAACAAATTTAGTTTTCGTAAAAAAGAAACAAATTTCTGCAGATCATCAGCTGAGAAACCCCTTGAGATTTTTTTCCGTTTTCTTCACGAAATAACAGTCAATGTATCCAAACTCATAATTTTAGAGTTCACGGCAAAGTCGGCGTTTCTTTGATTCCTGTGTGTGAGTAGCTGCCGAGTTGTCTTTTCAGCAACCAGCAGTATTCCGAGATCATGACTGCGTCCCACCTTCCCTGGTACCTCTCCTTCATTTGGCACATGCTCTGATGGAACCTTTCTCCCTGCTTGTCACTCATCGCCCCAAGGTTTTCAGGAAACTTCTCCATGTGTGAGAACAGGAAGTACATCATTATACTCATCAAACGCCCGAGTCTCTGGAAGGCCTCTATCCTGTTGCTGACAAGTATGGCGGGGTTTGCTGCCTTCGTGTTCCCCAGGAAGTTGTTCACCACCTGCACAACTGATTTCTACGCGGAGTACTCTACCGTATTCATTGACTTTTTGAACTCTATGTCCATTATGAGCTGTCGTATCTGTGGGCCTTCGAAAATGCCAACCTTCAACTTCTCAATGGTCAGTCGAGAAAAGGCTCGGCACAAGTAGTTGAAGCACCTTCCAATACTTGTCCAGAGTATACGTGAACTGCTTCATTAATCCAAGCTTCATGTGTAGCGGAGGGATTAATATCTTCTCTCAGTCAACAGGGGGTTCGTTTATAATGTTCTCGCCCCAAGTACTAACTGCTCTGGCACCACCCACTCTTTATTTACATAGTGCTGTGATCTTTCTTGACTGTCCCACATACATATAAAGCATGGGTTCTTCGTGAAACCGGACTGCTGACCAAGTAGAAAGTTTGCCGTTTTGAAGTCGACACAGATGATCCACTGATGCTGCTCATATTGGATTTTGTCGAGCACGTACTTCACTGCTTTAAATTTTTCTCTGAGAGTCGTGGAGTGTACAAGAGGGATTGAAGCGAACTGGTTCCCGTTATAGAGGAGCACACTCTTTAAAAGGCACTTGTTGCTGTTAATGAAGAGCTGCCAATCTCTCGGATCATATTGAGAAGCTTCAAGTTTACCAAGAAGACCGGCGACATCTCGGCAGTACACGTGGTCTTCCTCCTGCCAGAAGTAGCCCATATAGTCCTCATGCCTTCTACGAAAGAAAGTGATACGCACGTCCTCACAAAGCAGATCTTTCTCTTCGAGTCTGAAGGCCAACAGATTGGAGGAGGTCTTCGACAAGCTGACATCTCAAACCAGATCATCAAGCTCAAATTGTGAAACGGGATGCAGACCATTTTGTGCTTTATACTCCTCTTCTGTATATCCTGCCTCGTCTGCACTGGTGGCCTTGTCGTCACTGTCGGGAAGCTCTGTGAACGCTGATACAGGAATTTCTTCACAGTGAGAAATTGGACGGCTGGCATATGGAAGGTTGGGGTACTGAAGGCTGTTTTGATTCTTCCAGTTGATGCCAGTAATATTGATGGCGCAGAAGTAACAATCCGATGTTTGGTCTAACGACTCCCTCCAAACCATCGGAATCCCAACCATCCGTGAGATTTCCGCACCCTTTGTCCACCGCCGGAGGTATTCCATGTTTGTCTTGCACACCGTATGCGGTGCCCAAGACTTATCTTGGTCACCCAGTTTGAACTTCAAAGAAAGGCTTGTAGGTTCGCTTTGCAAATCCTGCGATGTTCCTCATGTCCACTGACAGCGTGTAATCTCCGCAGATGTTGCAAAAAACGTCGGGATCATTCCTGCATGACCGTCGCACCGAAGCAATATCAATAAAGTGAAAGAAATAGAAAAATGCACGAAAATGTCATGCAATGAAATTTAGAATCAATTTGATTGGCTAAGGGTCAATTAAATAACCTTGCAATCACGCATATACGTATGCAGCTACTTTAGAGAAATGACATAATGTTGTAATCGATATATTCTTCAAGAAAAATATGATCGAACTCAAAACCCCTGATATTAGTATATGTATAGCTCGTCAGGTAGGCCTATGACTGTATCTCAAAAAGTTGATCTGATAGAGCAAAATGAATTCGATATTCGGACTCAGAACACCAAAATTAGTCTAAATCAGCTGAGAAACCTCTAGTGATTTTTCGGCTGTTACCCAATGTTATAGATTAAAGTCTTACTCCAATGAAAAAATGCTAAGGAGAATTTTTCAGGGTGAATCGTCCACAAGCAATCTTACAGAGAGGGGGGGGGGGATTCTCAGCGAGGAAGGAACTGTCTGGAGGGAACTTGACGGGGGGGGGGTTGCACTTTACGTTGGATGAAATTTCCACGGAGGAGTTCCGTGAGGGGGAGGGGTATATTTCATAAAGGGTGAGCCAGATTTACCGGCATTATTTGAGAAACGAACAGAAATTATGCCATATATGAAGGGTTGCCCCCTCCTCAATACCTTATTCTTTACGCTAAAGTTTGACTGTTTACTAAAATTGAAACACAGGGGCTTTTTAATTAGAATAGGAGGCTTTTTTAAAAGTGCTAACAGCTTTAGCGTAAAGAGCAAGGTATTGAGGAGGGCCCTTCATGTCCGGAATAAATCTGCCAAAACTAATATGCAAATTGCGTTTAAATTTTTCATGCACGGTGAGCCAAAATCGAACCTACATTAGTTGAAAAACGTTCAGAAATTAAATAAAAAACAAGTTTTTAACTGAAAGTAAGGACCAACATTAAAACTTAAAACTAACAGCAATTATTCAGTATATAAAAGGGGCTGTCCCCTCCTCAGCGCCTCGCTCTTTGCGCTAAAGTATGACTCTTTTTCACCACTCTACTTTTTAAAACAATAAAACACTTTAGCGTAAAGAGCGAGGCGTTGAGGAGGGGACAGTCCCTTTCATATACGGAGTAATTGCTGTTCGTTTTAAGTCTTAATGTCGCTCCCTACTTTCAGTTAAAAAAAAACTCGTTTTTATTATTTAATTTCATAACACGATACTTTTGTCAACATATGACGAACCGTGTATATTGCATTGTATCTGTCTGGTTTATATGCAAAGTAACACAAGAGACCTCCAGCGCGCGTGCGGCACGCTGGTAGCGTTGTGACACTTCGGCGGCGGTCAACCAGGCCTCTCGTTGGTGGCGTTCAGTCAATGCGCCGGTGTGGCGCCGGGGTCTATTTGCAGCTTTTGCAGACTATACAGAGGAGAATTATTTTTTTAGTTTTGAAAAGACTCCAAGTAATAAATCTTTGACTGTCAAACCATAAATGTACCGTAAAGAATATAAACTCAAGAAGATAACGTTTTAAAGAGCATAAAAATAACATCAGCAAACGGAAGTAGGTAATAAGGGAAACATATAAATAAAAAAAAGTAAGAAACGTATTATGGTGGCAAACTTGATTGGGGATCTGTGCAAGAATTGCATTTCAGGGGGAGGGGAATAATCACAACCAAATGTTATTCCATAATTTGAAGATGGAGCACCCAAAAATTTGGAAATTTTAGAAGTTCGGAAGGAGCCCAACACCCAACACCCCAATACCAAAGACGTCCCTACCCCAGGTAATAGTAGTTGAACGTCCAAAAACTACAGGTAAGGATCCTTACCTCCTGAAGTCACATCAAAATGTTTAAATTTTTTCTTTCCAGAGTCAACATTTGCAGATAGTCCATTTGAAGTAACCAAATTGTCCTTCAGGATTACAAATTCATCGTCAACATCTTGTAAGCTTCTTTTCTCAGTTGAGCGACTGAGACTATGAGTTGGTGTTGAAGGAAGAGAATTCCTTAGAGATACTCTATGCTTACTCTGCTCAGGAACTTTAGGAATAGGAGTGTTCCCAGGTTTGATAGTTTCATACTGAACTATGAATGGTGCTGGTGAAATATGTCCAATTTTATTTAATGATGCTGATTTGCTAAGAATATCTTTATAAGATGGTTTACATCCAACAGTCTTTTCTGGTGAAGGTGGATAGGGAGTAGGCTGCTCATTTTCTTTTTCTATTGATGATGATTTAACTGCAGGATGAGGAGGCAGAGAAAAAGAGTTCTCTGTATGTACTCCTAAATTGTGAAGATCCCATCTTCCTCCATTAAATAGATCGTATGTTTTGTCACATCCAGCAGAAGAGGCAGCAGCTCCTTGTTGAAAAAACCCTACAGGCGACTGGGAAGGATTACTAGAGAATACAGATGCTCCCCCTCTGTATGAATAGTTATTATTTATTGATTTTTGATCTTTCCATGAGCCCGATGTTAAAGGACTGCTGTAAAACTGAGGATAAATTGAATTTGAAAGGGACCCCCTTTGCTGAGATGATGTAATTATGTCAGTGGGGAATACGCAGGGAGATTGGAAGAGAAACTGAGCTGGGCTTAGTCGAATTCCATCTTTGTCTCCCCAATAGTTGTTGCTCCCACATTCTTCTGACTGATCTTTACTCCTTTCTGATGCCATTGATCCAACCTGTAAGAAAAAAAATTGTATAGTTTTTCTTGAACTCGAGATAAATATTGAAAACTGACAGACTCTTCCTGCTTGATAAGGAAAACAGATACCAAGAGGAAATCTTCACGTGAATCGCTGCCATCACCCTTAATGGTTGTATTTGACATTTTTAAATTTCTTAAACAATTGCCAAAAATAGTTTCCTATGTGGTGCTTAAAGAGAATATCAGCAGGATACTGCAGATAAGAAACACCTACGTGAACTGGACATATATATTCCTGATACATTTTCCAAAAATAGCTTCCAAAGTTGTTCTCAAAAAGAAGATCAATAGGATACCATAGATCAGGAATACAAAAGTGCAACTGAGCATACATATTTCCGAAACAATTGCCAAAAACAGTTTCCTAAGTTGTCCTTAAAGAGAAGATCAGCAGGATACTGCAGATCAGGAATACCAAAGTGCAACTGAACATACCTTGGTAACTCTCATTTCGAGAATAATTCAGAAAATGAGTTATGTTAATCATCTCATTGCAACAGACATCAATTTAAATGAACTGACTCCCTCGACTCCCATGGGGGCATTGATTTAAATGAACTGAACAAAAACAATGAAATAAGAGTCAGACAGACTCGTTTTGGTAATTCAATCATATGCTCCCTTTCAAAAGAAAACTTGTTCTTTTTTATTTAAATTTCATAAAACGTTTAATTTATCCATGCTCCAAAGAACCTGAAGCAAACAAATTTAACTCTATAAATCGCACCCCCTGCCCCGCAAAGAAACACTAACATCAACCCACAATTCATGAACAACAATAAAAACTTCCTTATTGTTCAAATCTGTTTCTACTTGTTACTAAATAATGAAAAAAAAGGTTTTTCCAACTCAAATTAAAGACCAACATTAAAACAAACATAAATTTTTCTTATATGAGAGGGTCTATCCCCTTCATCTGCCCTACGCTCTTTACGCTAAAGTCTTAATGTTATTTAAAAATACTTCTCTTCAAAACAAACAGGTCCCTGTGTTTGAGCCGTCTTTGTTAAAGAATTGTGACACAAAGTTAAACTACAGCTTAAAGAGTGATGGTTGAGCAAGGGGCAGTTCCCTAATCTGTCCATCATTACTTACCATTATACATTACACATTTTTACACATACAATTACGCACAAATATATTACACAGTTATATATCGCAAATTACAGTTATGCATAATTACAGTTATGCATCACTACCTAGCCTACAATTCGTTGCCACAAACTCTTTGATTTTTCCGTTAGGTAAAATATGGGCTCTTCATTGAAGACTATTTAACCCTCTCCCTCTGCAGGTCTTGAAGCTCCACTTACACACTTGGTCAACCTTTCACTAGCAACCGGAGTTTATCCTAATGTGTTCAAAACTGCCCAAGTCCTTCCCCTCTACAAAAAAGGACACAAGAGTCTTTATCTCTAATTATCGACCCATATCAATTCTACCGGTTATATCAAAAGTCCTCGAGCGAGTGGTTTATAACAGAGTATATAGATTCCTCGATGTCAAGCAGCTACTCTCTCCCCGTCAATACGGGTTTCGGCGTTATCATTCAACTTTGCATGCCTTAGTTGATTCAGTTGAATACATATTAAATAGCCAGGATGCTGGAGAAAAGGTACTAGGGATTTTTCAGGATTTCACTGAAGCTTTCGACACGGTATGCCATTCAATCCTCCTCACAAAATTACATTCATTTGGAATACATGGTGTTGCTCACGAGTGGTTTTCATCGTACCTGACTGATCATCAGCAGTGTGTAATTGTGGAGGGTAGTGTGTCGCCAGAATTACCGGTAAAATCTGGTGTACCTCAGGGGTCGGTACTAGGACCGCTCTTGTTTATTTTGTATATCAATGACTTGACAACATGTATTACTACAAATGCACATCCAGTACTATTCGCTGATGAATCAAATTTCTTCATTGCTGCTGAATCATCTGAGTCTGCTGCAAAAAAGGCCCAAAAAACACTTGACGAAATATCTGACTAGTGTTTTCGTAACAAAATGCAGGTAAATGCTACAAAAAGCTGCATCGTAGTCTTCACTTCTGCTCCTTCAAACTCCTCATTGTCTCACAATGTCGCACTGTCAATCAATGGAAATCCCATTCCTCAGATCACAGTCACAAAGTTCCTTGGCGTATTTATAGATTCCTCTCTTTCGTTCAAACATCACATATCCCAGCTGTCTTCAACAGTCTCACGGCAAACATCAATGTTACATAGAGCTAGCCTGCTTCTAAGTGCTGACATGATGAAAATGCTTTATAATGCTTTTATCTTCCCCTACTTGAACTACTGCTGTTCTGTCTGGGGCAATACATTCAAATCTCATCTAAAATCATTAAAGAGATCACAAAACCGTGCAGTTAAGGCCACATATTGCCGCCCCAGGCTTTACCCCTCAACAGACCTATACAGAGACACTGGAACAATAGATATAACAGAGATAATCAACGTTAGTAATCTGCGTTTAGCATACTCGGCAATATCGAATAGAATTCCTCAACGTCTATAAACGTTTTTTTTTGGGTAAGCAGACTATTCTTCGCCCCCCCCCCCCCTGGTAGACCAAAATATAATTATACGCCAAAGAAAGGCGTGCAGGGTTTTCTAGTAAAAAGTGTAACAATAAAAATAAACAATCTTTTATTAGGTAGTATAATTCTAACTTAAATATTAAAATGGAATATGTCAATAAACAAAAAGGTGATTTATTAAAAATGGGAAGTTAAAATATGATTCACAATTTATTGATTGAACATACTACTTATAAAAACATTCAACATACGACTTTTTATAATGAAAAATAAGTTTTACTAGCTATTTGAAATATCACCATAAATAATTAAAAATCCATTTGCGTTCCATTTACCTTACGCACTCCATTACATTCCCTCAAACTAAAATGCTTCTTTTCAAACGCAAAAACTGTTCCAAACCGCAAGAACTGTGATCAAACCGTTTGATCAGCCCATCTTAAAAGAAGCAGCTAATTATATGTCCTGCAGTATAGTTCAGTAAAAGTACGGTTTGACCGGGAAAAAATTGCAACAAAAGGTTTTTTTTACACCAAAATGTACAGAAAAAATCGCTGAACAACATATCCAAAATCCGCTAAAATCGCCCACCGGGAAAACCTTCTGGGGCTGCTTAAAGAGGGCGGAAGGGGGCAAAAAAATAGGTTTTTCCATTTTTACATTTAGGAAGCTTTTCTTACACTAAAATATTCAGAAAAAGTAGCTGAACAACATATCCAAAATCTGCTAAAATCGCCCGTCGGAAAAATCTTCTACGGCTGCGTAAAGGGAGTGGAAGGGACAAAAAATCGGTTTTTTTCTTTTTTGACAATTATGAAGCTTTTTTACACTAAATGTTCATAAAAAATCGCTGAACAACATATCCAAAATCCGCGAAAATCGACCGCCGGGAAAACCTTCTGGGGCTGCTTAAAGGGGGTGAAAGGGGTGATTTTTTTTTTCGATTTTTGTTATTTCTGTACGTTTGGGGACTCGATTTAAATAAACTCGCTGAAACCGAAAATGATGTTACTTTTATTGTAACACGTCTGTAACTTATACTAAACTATAAATAAGATTTTAATAACTCCATAGCAAAAGTAAAGGAAATAGCTTTTCTTCCGAAGTGTTAGAAAGATCAGATCAATGGAAACCTGAAATACTTCAAACAGCAACACAGGAAAATCTCGAACGGCAATTTAAAGGAGCAGAGAAGTACCCCACTCTTTGTTGCTTTGCTAATCGTTAGAAACCTGATTACCCGATGAGAATCAACTGTGTGAAGACCAGACTGCAGGAAAAGAAAAACTATAGGCATAGACGCATAGAAACTTGAAAAATCATTCTTATTATCGGCTTCTTTTACAGTTGGAACACAAAAACATTAACACGTCTATATATAAATCACAGTTTTGCTAATCATCATTTTTAGATCATATAATATTGAGAATCATCATTTCATTAATGAGCACTACAAAAGAGCACAACCACCGTTATTGCAAAACACTAAAATTCTTCTTCTTCTAGAGATGTTGATTCAGAGTTATTACAGCTTGTTCCCATGCACTCTCCGCAAGCAAGTGTGCAGGACATGCCATTCTTACGGCAAGTGCAAACTGGCCGTATCGCAACCTGATTTGCATTTGCAGCAGATAATTTGAAGAAGACTTTGGGGAGTTGGTTTCTTCTCCGTCATTACTGGGATGTAACTATCAGCAGAGTGTCGCCATCCCCAGTTCTCCGGTTTCATCGTAACAGCCTCACTTTTCGATTCCATTACCTGCAAATACACGCGAAAAGAATGGAACTTCGCAGCTGAGGGTGTGGGAGGCATCCAATCAGGGCAGACAAATGCGGAAGAGGAAGCGAGCTTGGCCAAGAACGGATGATGTCTCAGGGACACGAGAGCTTGTTCACCAGCTAAAATGAGCGCGTCTTTCGTAGCCTTCGAGTCCATAGAGACCTTAGCGGCCTCACGGAAAGACGGATCGGACCGGTACAATGACAGTCCGACAGATTTACCAATTCTTTGTAATTTCAAAGTGGTGTCACAGCCAGTGATGCCAAACGTGGTACAATTGTATCATTTTGGTACATTTCACCTCTACTGGTACAATTTAGTACAATCCCACAAAAGATGGTACATTTTACAAAATTATGGTACAATTCAGTATTTTTGTATCTATGTTTGTATTCTTTCATCTACAAATATTTTATTTCACCCTGATTTGTTCAGCATAGTCAAGATAAGAGACAGACAAGCAGTCACCTATTCTCCTTTTTTCGTGAACAGACACTTCATTTCCAGCGTCCAAAGGTCGCAAAAGCATCTTTCTGTGTGTCAAGCAGGGCTTCCACTCTCGAATCTTAAAATTCGGGACATGCCTTAAAAACTCGGGGAGTTTTCGGTGACAAGTCTTCAAGATTCGGGGAATTTTGGGGGAAAAAACAAGATGGAATTTCGTTGCGAAAATTCGGGAGTCAAAATTTGTTTTAGCTTCGGTTTCAGGCTCAAATAGGGCTTGGATCCGCGTAGTAAATCATGCCTTTTACAGAGTAGGTTTTAGAGCCAGAGCACGGGATTAGAAACCATAGCTGAAAACACTTATTGCTGATATTGTGGCAAAAACTTCAAAATTGTAAAAAAAAAATAGTGAACACATGCGAACTGTAAATACCAGTAGCATTTTTTCATTAAGTCATTAATTTCAGCAATTCATTAATAATATTTAAAAACAAATATTGTTTGCTGTTTCTAGATATGTAAATTAAATAAATTTCAACCTATAAATATGGGGCAACATTAAAACTCAAAACAAACAAGAACTAAATTAAACAAGCAAATTTAAACTTAAATTAAAAAGAAATTTCGACTACAATTGACACATTATTGGTTTTTCACGCTGATTCTAAGGTTTACCCCCCGGAAAATTCCCCCGCGGAAAAAACCGGAAAGTACTCTACTGCTGAAAATACTTCCGCGAAAAATACCCCACGGAAAGTTCCCCCGCGGAAAATACCCTCTGCGGAAAGTACCCCCGCTGAAAATACCATCGGAAAATACCCACCCCCCCCCACCCGCGGAAAATACCCCCTCGACACATACATTTTTCTTCATTGTTTGCTTCTACTATAGGCCCGTTTTTTAGCACTAATATCTTACATCTTTCTGCAAATATTATCGTTTTTTAACTCATCTTTGTTCTAAGATCTTACAGCTCACTGATGTTAGCAAAAAGTCTGAAGACCGCCACTGTTCTGCCATATAGAACAATTATTTGAAAAAAACTACGTTTTCTAAAGAGTTAAAGAGGCTGAGTTACAAGGTCGAACCTTAAAACGTACAGGGATTAGGAGGCACAGTTGGGGGGCTGCCGCCCCCCAAACCCCCCGCTTTCGCAGCCTTTAAATAAAAAAAAAAGTTTTTAAACTGAAAGTAAGGAGCGACATTAAATCTTAAAACGAACAGAAATTATTCCGTATATGAAAGAGGCTGTGCTGTCTTCAACACCTCGCTCTTTACGCTAAAGTTTGACTTTCTCACAACTCTTTTTTTTAAACAATAAAAACTTTAGCGTAAAGAGCGAGGCGTTGAGGAGGGCACAGCCTCTTTCATATACGGAATAATTTCTGTTCGTTTTAAGATTTAATGTCGCTCCTTACTTTCAGTTTAAAAAACTTTTTTTTTTTATTTAAAGGCTGCGAAAGCGGGGGGTTTGGGGGGCGGCAGCCCCCCAACTGTGCCTCCTAATCCCTGTACGTTTTAAGGTTCGACCTTGTATCTCAGCCTCTTTAACTCTTTAGAAAACGTAGTTTTTTTCAAATAATTTCTGCACGTTTTTGTACAGTTTATTACTTATTATTGCTTGACTAACTGTTAGCTGATCGTGTCAGGAGTTAAAGTTGGGGGGCTGCCGCCCCCCAAACCCCCGCTCTTGAACATTCTTGTGTTAAGGCAATATTTTTTTCAAATAATTTAAAAAAGAAACTGAGTTTCTTTTTTAAAGTTTAAATTCAGTATATAAAAAATTACTCTGATGGTGAATCGAACCCGGGTTTTCTGCCTGAAAGTCTGAAGTATCAACCGCTGGACTAATGAGACACAATTGTGATTGTTTTTTAGTAAATGGAATCTATTTTCGCAAAGCAAATTCCCACAAAACTTGATATTTGGTTTTGGAAAACAGGGAAGGAGTGATCAGATTGAGCTGAAATTTCAAGGATAAGCTCCCAGGCCCCAGGAAAGCTTATCCTCTAAATTTCAGCCCGATCAGACAACGTTAAAGGGGGGTTGTGGTGGGAAAAATTAACATGGGCTATTATAGGAAAACGAGGTTTTTCATAAATGTAAATTCGGGGGATAATTTTTTCGGTCTGAAAATATCAAAAGGCCTTAACAGGTCAAATTCTGCTTCGAATGAGTCCTCATTCACCAGGATCAGTTGCCAACTGTGGCCTGTAGGCGTGGATAAGAAAAAAAAGAAATGATGATGATGAATTTTAAGTGGCTATATTTGTTTTTTTGAAAACAGGGAAGGAGTGATCAGATTGAGCTGAAATTTCGAGGATAAGCTCCCGGGCCCTAGGAAAGCTTAACCTCTAAATTTCAGCCCAATCGGACAACGTTAAAGGGGGGCTGTGGTGGGAGGGTCGAAACTTCCAGCCCAGTTTACCCCATGAAGATAAAGTCGGAGGAGGATGAGATTTTGCAAGTTTCTTAGTTTGAGCTTGGGCTACAAAATGCAATTACCGCCGTCTCTCTGCGACCTCTAGGACCTGAAATCGCTTAACATTGTGGTGGGTCGCCTCTTTATAGAGGCACAAGTGTGCCTCCTTGATGATGAGCAAAGTATAATCACCTACAGAACAAGTACTGACAAAACCTATCCTCTCCACACAAAAAAAAGTGACCCTTTGTATACCTATGCGAACCTGGCAACTAAAAACCGTATTTTCTTGTATTTTTGTGAGGTTGTACAAGGCCCTTGTTTGACTAGTGCTTGATTTTGCAATGTGCATAATATCATCAGGATACAGGGGTGACACACAGCTTCTGGAAGGGATGCAAAGGAGAGCTACTAAGGCAGTACAGTAACAAAGATAAGAGGCAAGCCTTATGATGAACATTTGAAGGAGTTGATATTATCTACACTGGTTTGCAGATAACAAAGAACTGATATACTCAAGATGTATTAGCTTATTTCACATGAAACTCTATCAATTCTTGAGTCAACTTCCCAAAATATTGGCAATGATAGGACAGGACATTCAACAAAGCTGTTCAAGCCATCTGTAAAAACTCAAGACCAACAACAGTTTTTCTCCTGCTATGAATTCAACCACTGGAATAGTCTCTCAAATAAAACTGTCAGCACCCAATGGTAAAGCTTTCAAGAAGTTACTAGAAGTAGAATGGAATGCTTTTCCCTGGAATTACCAGTGGGATGCATTTGATGTTTGATCATTCACATCATCAAGTATAAAGCAATTCACCAATCAAGATGGATCTTAATTTACTCTAAAGTGCAAATAAAGGTGAATGAACTAAGCTCTAGGGGTAACTTTTGTCTAAACTTGAATCTTTAAAAAACCGTATGTTTGCCATGATTGTAGTTGGTCAATAGTTTGTATATAACTTCAGCTAATAGATTATAGTCTAACTTCAGTCAGTACCAACAATCAAAACCTATATAAATAATTTTCAAGATCAGGAACCTAGGCTATTTTGCATGTTTAGAAAAGATATTGGGGGTAAAGGTCTAGAAACAACAGCTCTTCAGAAAGAGACATCCTAAAGCAAAAAGAGACATACTTTTAGATTGCCAATTTTTAGAGTTTTGTTTGTGTTTCAATGTGTCTAATAAAAGCCTAGAATTGGGGCTGTTGAGAAGGAAACATGTTAAGAATACAAGTCTTGCAACATTATGTACAGAATGGCTGTGGTTAAGACAATTTTGACTGTAATTGCACAGTACTTAACACAGTAAATTTTTAATGGGTCATATAATTTAGATTAGATGAAAATGAAAACATCATTTGATGCCTTTTTTATGTTCTTTTCATAATTCAATAATTGCTTCTGGGGCTAATTTCATCTTGAGCTCTTAAAGGGGCACATAATGTAATTTATATGAATTATGAAAGAGCATAGAAAAGCATCAAATGATGTTTTCACTTTTATCCTAGCTAAACTATATGGCCCACTGCAAATTTACCATGAATCCCCCCCCTCACCACCCTAATTTGCAAATATATACCCAGAATTGGAATTTAACCTGAACTTTTGACAGCAAAGTTTTGAATAGGAAAAATTTAGCTCTATTTTTGTCAACAGCATTCATAAAACTTGAGTTGACTAATAAATGAGGTTTAAATTGTTATAAAGAAATATTTTTGGAATATACCAGGCTACTCATGAACAGCTTATTTATAAACTAGTGATATATTTTTAACCACTTTTTAATAGCATAACTAGTGTTGACAACTTCTTTGTGTGGCTACAAAAAGGAAATGCCTTTGGGGCCCCTTTAAGTGCTCAAGATACAATTAGCCCCAGAAGCAATTCTTGAATTATGAAAAGCTTAAAAAACATCAAATGACAGTTTCACTTTCATCTTAGCTAAATTATGACCCACTTTACCATTAACCCTCAACCCCCCACTCTTAAGAGTAAATATATAGCTCAAATTATATATTTCCTATATATCACTCTAGTTTCAACCAGTGTAGGCTACCCTTAAATTGAATTAACTGTGTGAAATCAAGAAAAGAAAACCTGGTAATTTTTTTGTTATCCTTATTATTGACTTATGAATAAAGTAAACATACTACTTGTTGCCTTTTTTTATGCTCTTTACAAATATAATGATCATTTTTGTTGGAAATGAATTTTACCACCTCCCCTATATATACCAATTCAGAGTATATATTTGCACATTAGGGGGGGGGGTATATATTTGGGTAAATTTCTACCAAATCATATTATTGAGTTAGGAACAAAGTGAATACACCATTCAATGCCTTTTTTTAATGCTGATTACAAATATAACAATCATTTCTATCAGAAATGAATTTCAGCCTCCCCCTATACATGCTGATTCATGGTACATATTTCTACATTAGGGGGGGGGGGGGTAAAGTTTAAACTTACCTCCCATTTACATCAGAAACAAAATTTGCCCCCCCCCCTAATGTAGAAATATATGCCCTGAATTGGCATATATAGAGGATAATATGATTTGGTAGAAATTTACCATAAGTTTAAACTTTACCCCCCCCCCCTAATGTAGAAATATATACCTTGAATTTGGGTAAAGTTCTACCAAATCATATTATTGAGTTAGGAATAAAGCTAATACACCATTTGATGCCTTTTTTTATGCTGATTACAAATATAATAATTATTTCAATTGGAAATTAATTTCAGGCCCCCCCCCCCTATATATGCCAATTCAGGGTGTATATTTCTACATTAGGGGGGGGGGGCAAATTTTGTTTCTGATGTAAATGGGAGGTAAGTTTAAACTTTACCCTCACCCCTCCCCCCCTAATGTAGAAATATATACCCTGAATTGGCATATATAGGGGGGAGGGGCTGAAATTCATTTCTGATAGAAATGATTATTATATTTGTAATCAGCATAAAAAAAGGCATCAAATGGTGTATTCACTTTATTCTTAACTCAATAATATGATTTGGTAGAACTTTACCTGAATTTGCATATATAGGGGGGAGGGGCTGAAATTCATTTCTGATAGAAATGATTATTATATTTGTAATCAGCATAAAAAAGGCATCAAATGGTGTATTCACTTTATTCTTAACTCAATAATATGATTTGGTAGAACTTTACCTATATTTGCACATTTGGGGGGGTGGGGTAAATTTTATTTCTGAAGTAAATGAAAGGTAAGTTTAAACTTTCTGCCTACCCCTCTAATGTGCAAATATACACCCTGAATTGGTATATATAGGGGTGGGGGGTAAAATTCGTTTCTGACAAAAATGATTATTGTATTTGGAAAGATCATAAAAAAGGCATTGAGTGGTATGTTTACTTTATTCATAAGTCAATAATATGAATAACAAAAATTTACCAAAAATCCTTAGTAAACATATAGGCTAATTTGGGGTACATAGGCCTATAAACACACTAGGAGGGGGAGGAAGTACAATAGAATTGCAGCCAAATGCGCTAATTAGCCTATAATTATTCTGTGTGCTATAGGCTACTATAGCTAGAATTAGTCAACATGTTTGTAACTGTCCAAATTCTATTCTTATACCATATGTATCTTTTTACCCTAGGATATCTCCTTCTAAAGAGCCATTATTCTAGGCTAGATTCATTGATAGCCTAGGCCCTTTTAAGCTGATTCTTGTAAGCTCCACTCAGCTGGGTTGAACATTCTCCTTAAATTTTGTCAAGAAGCAATCTGCTCATTCTCACCTCCAGTAAAAAACAAACTGTATACACCAGAGTCATGAATGGCTAGGACCTCAGAAATTCATGAACAAGTGAATACACACTAATAGACTTATTGTTATTTATATCTTCCACATTTCTTCTGTTCTGTAATCAGGCATCAACATGATATCAGCGATATCTTCATCGTAACTAATAAATTGGAAGACAGCGCGACAAAACTACTGAAGTTTTTGATCTATGAGTCAAATTACGAATTACGAATTGCTATGGACAATCCAAGAAGAAGTATTTTGAATCTTCTAGTTAAATACGCCTGTCTTTCTTCTTTAAAACTAGTTAGGTTAGGTAATGCTCTGTATCCTGTGTTTTCTTTTTTCTAATCATTCTTTCCAATCCTAAGAAAAATTTTCAAAAATCTAATAACAAACCAAAAGCTTTTGAATGAGCAATCGCAGGGCGTAAGCTGATTGTCTAAGTAAAGAGCAATGTGGACACAATGTACTATTTTTTCACCTACGCACTTTATATAGAATGAATTGTCTCAGAAACTTCGGAGAGAGCTCATTCAAATGAAAGTTGAAAGTTCTTGTGCACTTTTGAAGGGTCAAATATGATAGAAGAGTAAGCAGCCCACCTCCCACGCCCGTTAGTTTCTGAAGCATGGCCAATCAAAATTTTGAGGTAGCCATTTTATTCACCATAGTTTAAAAGTCCAGTAGCTTTAAATTTGGGGATTTCAACCCCTTCCCCCACACTCGCACTACCCTCAGGGCAAGGTCTGTAAATTAGGCAAATCATCCATTGCTTACATATAGTTTATTTTCCCGAGAAGGCTGGGTATATTAGACATTTACTTTTCCAAAAGAAGGAGAGTATTCAGTTGAACCTTTCAAAATTATGTAGAGAAGACTTTTGAACTAAATTAAAACACGTAATATGCATAAGGGTTTTCAGAAGGGTGTAACTCAAAAATGACAGAGTGTATTCATTTGCAACTTTCAATAAATGCTAAGGGCTATGATCAATTGACCAAAAAGGTAGTATTTGCACGGTACTACTGCAACTAACACTGCTGCCACTATCAGTATAATTATTAATGCTAATACCACTACTATCACTGAAACTACATCTTCTGTTTAAAATGACATTATTCTAGTCACTTTAATATTTTTCTTAATTGTTTAATTTCTATTTGTCTGTATTTAGTCGGTTTATATTCCTTAATGTTTTGTTGTCCGTGAACCTAATTTCATTGAAGTTCTTGTGATGGTTGTTGTTTACTTCATTTTTTTTGACACGAACTTATATTCGGCGATATATCGCGTGTGAAAAGTTTTAAAATAAAGCATTATTTTATTCTATTCTAAATGCTGTAAAGGTTGAGGATATTGAAATGAACATCAGAGGTAATATTGAGGGGAAGTTGAACTAAATCAAAATATAATATGTGCATACAGGTTGCCAGAAAGGCGTATAAGCAGTGCTTTTGGAACGGCTCAACGCATCAAGATGATATTTCCAGGGCATCATAAAAGGGATGTTCAACAGACCAAAAGGTAACATGTACCAGTGGTAGATTCAGGAGGGGGGTGAGGGGGGTAAGTACCCCCCCCCCCCTAACGTAGTCTAAAGTAGCGTAATTTACTTAATTAACGCAATTTTGCGTTTATTAAACTTGCTCCTAACGCAGGTTTATCAGATCAACCTATTTTGTGCCCCCCCCCCCCCTCCCAAAAAAAATCCTGGATCCGCCCCTGACATTTACATACTACTACTGCTGTTAATATTACTGTTAGTACTGTTAGTGTTACCAGGTTGGCTTGTTTACCGCCCCGTGGGCTTGTTTTAGCCGTCAGGGTGGGTTAATTTTGAGTGGGCGTGGGGTGGGAATGTGAGCATTTTTTTTTTTTAATTGGCTTATTTTAGGCTTATTTTGACTAAAAGTTGTGAACCGCACTTTTATTTGAATATCTCCGTGGCTAAGCCATGGCGGTATACAAAAGTGACAAGAGCTCCTCAAAATACAATGTGTATCCCCTGTAATTCACATGTCTCAATTGCTATCCTTATTGAGAGACTTGCCATTGAGAATTGTTGCTAACCCTGATCAGAGTACTTTGGAGAACCAGTGAAGGAAACGGTTGGATGTTTACTAGTTATTTGTCTTTGGAGGAACAATTCACAAATACTCCTCTCAGTTCTGGATAGCTGTCCTGTGTTACCTTATTGCCGTAGGGGCATCTCCTTTTCGTGAGTTAGCTAGGTGGGCAATGACCCTGTTGAACTTACCAATTAGCAATACGATAGTGGAACAATCCTTTTCTATTATGAATTTTGTTAAAAGCGAGCTTGGAAACTATATGCTGTGGCCCAAGTAAAACTTACTATTTATTTTGTGTTCAAGCTGTGGTTGTCAGCATATATCTCGTTGCTCAACGTTACAGCCTACAAAGCGTATTCTGCTTTTCAATAGTGATATTCATAAAGGCTGTAAGTTCGATGAAACAGGTAACCAAACAACTGATCCAGATGATATCCTAGCCTCCTTAAAGTCTTAAGCCCCCTCCTTTTTAATGTAGCCTAACTTTCTATTTTAAACTTGAGTTTATTTGTCAGTTTATTTTTCCCCAAGAACGAGGACTATAAATGATAAATAAGTAAAAGTTCAATAGTCTAGATAACTTCAATTATCAAACAAAGCAGTACTCTACAATTGGACCAAAAAACAACTAAAAAAAAAACATACAACAAATAAAAATAACAAAAGCATTTTTTTATTGATGAAAAAGGGAATATTTTCAGATTTACGGTAAATGTTATTTATTTTTACCTTAGCCATTTCCAATGCTTCTTAAATTTCAAATTTTTAAACTAATTCAGTATTACTAAAACAAATTGGAAAACCAAGTAAAAATTATAATATTTAAAGTAACAAGCGCTAATTGCTGAATAATCATAAATTCTTTAATCTTGAAGAAGAAGCAAAGGATAAATAACATGTGGAAGAGAAGAGAACCTAAATTATCACGATAAATTTCCTTTAGCCGTATTATGTGGCCAAGTGCCTTTCGTTCCTGTTTTTTTTTTTTTTTACTTGAATAATAATAGCCTAATGATAATAGTATTTAAAAAAAATTATTGATTTGTCGTTGACATTCTCTCAATTAGCCTTGCACTTTTATTTATAATCGGTTTTTAGCGGCACGTATCAATTCATCTTGGGATTACGAAGGCTTTTGTATTAAGCCCCATCCTCATGTATGTTATGTAGACACAGGCACTTAGCTAAATATGATTTGCCCCCGTGCATGTTGAGTTCAAAGCTCTAGAAACTCGCTGTACATGCGAAATCCTGCGCTTTGTCTGTCATATGAATGCAGTTTTTGAGCTACACCGTGACTTGCATGGAGGGGCTCGTGGATAGATAAGCGACTGTGTATACCAAAGCATGCGTTAGAAAGCCAAGCCGACTTGTAATTTTAGCGAGATTGAAGTTTTGACGTCCGTGAATATGTCAACACCATATGAACGGTGCCGAGTTAAAATTGACATAGTAACTTAAATAACAAAAGGAAGCGGCTCAGGTGCCGTTTATATTCTATGAGCATGTTCCATGTAAAAGTTGCAATTTAATTCGTATTTACTTCAAATTTAATGCGAATTAACTGCAATCCCGGAAAGATTTATTACCTGTTGCTTCCAGCCTCCATTGTTTTTCCTATCTAATGAGGATTGCGTAGAACTTGGTACACTTAAAAAGCTCGTGAACCGTATTCAGAAAAATTTAATACAAAATGTAATACTAATTATATTTTTGATCGTTCCAGCTGTTAGTTCGCTCTCACCTGGAACAAAATATTTAATTTTTTCTAAATACTATTAACTTTTTGTTGGACCAGGAACACGCTCTTAATTTCATTTCGATACAGTTGCTTGTGACTTTTATTTCCGGTGCACTCTTTAAGAGAACTTGCGAAAGACGTTTTCCAGGCATCTCGGAGTGACATACGGTAGAAAGAAATAGGAAGGAGAAGGAACTGCAACGGATATTGAGATAAAAATCGGACTTTTCTTCTATTGAGTGTTAAAATCCTTATGAATTTTACTTAGGCAGAGTTGCTTCTCCTTGTTGCATAGCACTTCTACTCTATAACCCTTATGATAAGCTTAAGGCCTTCAACACGTGCTAAGATGCAAATGGCTAATATTTAGCGTATAATATCAGGGTTGCCAACTTTTTGGTCTATGAACAAGTCTCCTGAGCATCCAAAAAAGTATAATTTTTTGCCAAATTATGTCCATATTTAGTCCAGAATGTGTCCCTAATATGTCCATTTTGAAGTGTCAAAAACAATTTTTTTTTACAACTTTTGTTATTGACCAGAAGACGCTTTGCAAACCTCTTTCGAAGTGGCCAGTTAACATCAAATATAATGAGAACCAAAAACATTTTTTTAATACGTCAATACAGAGTAAGTTAGTATGAAAGCACAAAACCCATAGAAACATGTGAACAGAAGAGAACTTTTTGTGGGAGCTTGAGGCTCCTCTTCCAACGAAAATTTCTCTTGACAGGTGTGGTTGGCATAGGGGTAAGCATTTTCTTTGGTAGATTTTTACTAATCAGAGTAGTTCCTGCGTATTTCGTAAGGTACAATCTAGGAGTCAAGTGACGCTCCAGAACACCAGATAAGCTGGATAGCCCTCCAATTACTTTTGGCTCTTAAAATCAGCACAGGAACTTTCAATCTACAATCTAATGAGCTCCTTTCAAAGTTTCTACGATAAGTCCATCTGCACGAGATGCTTCGGTCGAAAAAAAAACAAGAAAAATAAATAAATGAATAATACATTTTGCCCACACCGCTCTTTGCTTCTGCCTAGGATTTCTGGTTGTTTTGAGTATTAATTATTACATGAGCCTATGTCTGGTGAATTTATTTCTGGATTCTTTTGAATAGTTTGAAAAAATGGCTATCTTACGATTTCGACCAGATACGTTTGAGCAAAAGAGGGCTGGTTGCCCTCCTATCGCTTTTGACTCTTAAAAGGGAACTAGAGCTTTTAATTTCAAATCAAATGTGCCTCCTCTAAAGATTACACGACCAGTCTTTCCATAATAGTCTTATGTGCCGCCAGAGCCTAACTTATAATCCTTACCCCCAGGCTCTTAGGGGCTGCGTCAACCCTGAAGGCCTTGTTATATAATTTTTCGATTTTTTTTATTTACAAAATGGCTATCTCAAAATTTCTATCGGATGTATTTGCCGAAAAGAGGTCGAGAGGGGTGGCTAGTTGCCTTCCAATCACACATGACTTTTAAAAAGGGTACTAGAACTTCTGATTTTCAATCCAATGAACCCCCTCTGAAGTTTATACCACACTCCTTCCATAAGAACCTTATATTTTAAAAATGGACAACTAAAATAACCAATAGCCCTTGCCCTGAGGCTTTTGGGGGAAGCACCCACAAAGACATAATTACTGTACCATTCACCTATGCTGAAGAAAATGGTAATATCAAAATTTTGATTGGATGCATGCTTGGATTTTGCTTTGATTCCAGACCATCAAGAATCCAAATTTTTATTTTTTATACTATCGATTTTCAGCTGGTAACACTTGATAAATAGAAAGATTTTTTTGCTTGACTATTGGAAGCTGGAAGTGAGGGTCAACGAAGAAAGAGCCTGCTTGGCTGCTGTCTTGAACGTAAGGCAAAAGTAAGGAGAGATAAAATAGTTTATGGAAGAAAGAATACGAACTTGCACAGAATTTCAAGTGTTTACAGATAGTTATCTTCGGAAAAGAGCAACCAACTCTGATAAATACAGTTTAAAATGTAAAAAATTAATAGAAAGTAAGCAGTTGAGTAGATTTAGTGCTAGATACGATGTTTGTTAGATAAATAGTCACTTAGGTGAAAAATGGTATTTCTTTTTACAAAAACAAATGTCCTGCAGGGAAGTATTTTGTTTTATGTCCAAAATTTGCGGTGTATGAAAAGACTTGTTTGAAGGTGGAAGACAATGCTTAACTACTTAGCTACTAGGAATTATGTGTACTAGTCTGAAAACTAAAACTGGAACAAGTAGTTTGTCTTTTATTTTAGTTTAAATTGGGCAAAATACAAAGTAACGGGATTTTCAAAGAAAAAGTACGTGTCTTTGTATACATTAATTAAAAAAAAACAAAGTTTTTCCAAGGGAAGTAGAGCGAAGTTGAAACTTAAAACGAACAAAAATTATTACTTCACAGCCTATATAACATATATCAATAAAACTAGTACAAATAAACCAACTAATTATGTTTCCCTATGTTTCCAGACTTACAGAAAACTAGCGATTTACTGAAAACACAAAATAATATAGGAGTATTGGCACAGTAAAAGCTAACCAATTAAGGACACTTTTTACAGAATAAAAATGAAGTATTTTAGGATGGTTGCTTTATTTTGTTTTCGTTTAATTTGGTATCACTTCTGCACAATGGTTCAGTTCAATGACTGGCTCTCGTTTTGGTTCTGAAAAAGACATGTCATGATTAGTTTGAAAACAAGGTCGAAGTAAAGCCATCTTGATAGTATTAGGACTATAGACTCGCTTTAGAATTTGTATCATAGCTTGAAATTCACTGTTGTATAGAAAGAAATAACCGGATTTCCAGAGTTCATATTATATCTTGTTTGATCTTCATTTGAAGTAATACTTAAGCATATTTCTTACAATTTAAGATTGTATATTACTGTTTATTATGCTTGACTTTTGTGTTTTCAGTAAAGCGCTAGTTTTCTATAATCCTAGAAACATAACGAAACACAATCAGTTGGTTTATTTGTACTAGTTTTATTGATATATGTTAGAT
This sequence comes from Artemia sinica, assembly GCA_027921565.1. Lineage (NCBI taxonomy): Eukaryota > Metazoa > Arthropoda > Branchiopoda > Anostraca > Artemiidae > Artemia > Artemia sinica. The sequence goes on along the minus strand of CM051259.1, from coordinate 36,861,921 downwards.
AGGCTGTGAAGTAATAATTTCGTTCGTTTTAAGTTTCAAATTCGCTCTTCACTTCCCTCGGAAAAAAAAAAATTGTTTTTTAAAATTTATCTTTGTTCGTTTTTGATTAAAATTTAATGTAGAAACAACGCTGCTATTATCTTTTTTATTTATACGGAATAATAACATAAACTTCATCATCCATACTTCCGAAACCAATACATGTTTTTCAGTAACGTTTGTTTTTCGTTGAGAAAAAGGTTTTTTTACTCGGTCGACTTCGCCTGAAAAAGCCATAATGAAGACAGGGCTTTATAAATCACCTACTGACTAGCAGAAACTAGAAGGCTACTGTAACAAAAGAGAGCTGTTTAAGGGCTCATTTAAAAGCTTATGTTTATACCTAATTGCTTTTTATAAATTTGACTTGATAGCACATTCTCATAAAGTGCACTTTCTTTTGTTTCCCCCATTTTTTTAAATGAAAAAAGTATATTTTCCAATGAAAGGACCAAAAAAAGGTGTTTTTCAAAACCTAGGCAGGGGCAAAAAAGTAAGGGGGCAAGAACGTCCTTTCCCCTCAATTACCGCCGTTAGAACTAGCCCACAGGCTTCATCGCAGAGTGAAGTTTAAAGGTACAATTCAAAACTGTTGATCATTCATGCTTAATTTTTGGTAGATTTTCAGTTGAAAAGTTTTTAGTTTTAGTTGATTTTTTTCGCTTCTTTTACTTTTAAGATGAGTAGGCGATTTATGAAGTTTACTAAGAGGGTCTGGAGGGGGAATATATGTAAGGGGTGTAATAAACCTTCAGTTAAGGGCTTTGGACCATAATTATTGCAATGGTACCGTTTTATGCTTCCATTCTCTTCCACTTAAGAAGTGGTACCAAAAGTGCCGTTTTTAGTGCTGTATGGCACGTTTGGATGGTCAAATTGATAAAAAGCACGTAGCTCTGAGTGATAGGTTTAAAATGAGCTTCGTGGGATATGCTTTTAAAAATGAGTGCATCATATTTGCAAAAATAGTGGATTATCTGGAAAGTAATGGTAAATTAAAAAAAAAAACAAGATATAGATCTGTAATTCTTTGTTTTAATATTGAAATAGATTTCCTTTGTTTAAAAAAAAAAAAATTAAATTTAGTAGCAGTTAAGAATCACTAAAACAATAGATATTGGACCTTTGAACTATGTTGAACAAAATGGCTATCTCAAATTTTTATTGGATGACTTTGGGGGGAGGGGGCCTGTAGGGAGGGGGTGCTAGTTTCCCTCCAATCTCTTTGGTCACTTAAAATAGGCACTTACAAATGTATATCCCTTTCGAATAAGCTACTACACATCTCTCTATGATGCACTGACCACCCCTAACCCTGCTAGAAAAAAAAAAAAAAAAAAAAAAAACGGAGACAGATCAGTGTTACCGATGCGAAAAAGCTATTTTCTTTGTTTTTCAATGAAGGGGACTGTAATTTCCATGCAAAATGTTTCCGACCATGCTGATTCCAATGGTACATTTTTTATTTTGATCTGACACCATTTTCGAGGGATTCAAACTTTTTTTCGAAATAACCATAAATTTCTTTTCGCAATAAACTTTTACTTTTAAGACAAACCGAAATAATAGTCATCATTCCTCACTCAGTGTCAGATGGCAATTTTTTTTTCACTAGATAGTTTTTTTTCTAAACGCGGTTTTTAACTTTTGGTTACTATGGGATGTTGTTCGCTCTTTACTAGGTTGCAGCTGCCGCTGCAACCATGATATTTAGTTTCTCCAAAAATGTTGTCAAAATTAAGATAGGCCTACATAATTCAAGCCTCCACTGAAACAGGTCAGTTCTTTTAGTACATCTTTGCCTTTTTCATTACTATATGGCTCGTTTTTCAGTTTTCTCCGTCATTTTCATTTTATTTGGAAAAATTGGCCCAAGCTTTGACCCCCACCCCACAGGATTTTGAAAAAATTACGTCATTCGTTGGCACCAAAACTGCCATTTTTAGTACCCTTTGGAACTTGCTGATGGTGGAATTTATAGGAAGGACGTAAATTTGAGCAATATCTTTTATATTAGCTACTGAAAATCTGTCTAAGATACCGGCGACACCAATACGCCCAATAAAAATGCGTTCAAAAAAGTGATTTTCCTCGTTGTTACCGAAACGCGTGACATCGATACGCCTGATACCACATACAGCCCTTCCCCAGGGACTATGGAGGGCCATATCATCATCAAAACCATATATATTGGACCTTTGAACTATGTTAAACAAAATGGCTATCTAAAAATTTTTATAGGACTACTTTTGGGGGAACGGCCTGTAGGGAGGGGGCGCTATTAAGTGACCAATCTTTTTGGTCACTTAAAAAGGACAGTAGAAAATTTAATTTCCATTCTAATGACCCATTAAACATCTCTATGATGTTCTGGTCATTCGTTAGCCCTGGTGAAAAAAAGGGAGACATCAGTGCTACCCATGCCAAAGTGATTTTCCTTGGTGTTCAATGTGGGAGACTGCAATTATCCTACAAAAGCTTTTGGACCATTCTGATTGCAATGGTACACTTTTCATTTTGATCTGACGCCATTTTCAAGGGGTTTCACGCTCTTTTTCGAAATCACCATAAATTTCTTTTCGCAATAAAGTTTTACTTTTAACATTAACCGAAACAATAATTACCATTCCTGATTCAGTGTCAGATGACAATTTTTTTTTTCAGAAGGCAGTTGTTTTCAAAACACTTTATTTTTTCAAAAGGAGTTTTTTAACTTTTGGTTCTATGATGCCAGTGCATCATAGAGCGATGTGTAATAGCTTATTCGAAAGGGATATACATTTGTAAGTGCCTATTTGTCTTAGATACAGGCGATACCAAAACACCCAATAACAATACACCCATATCGATACGCGTGATATTGATACGTCCAATAGCAATACAGCGTACAGCCCTTTCCCCAGGGACTATGGTGGGTCATATCATCACTAAAACCATAGATATTACCCTTTGAACTATATTGAACAAAATGGCTATCTCAAACTTTTGATTGGATGACTTTGGGGGGAGGGGGCCTGTAGGGAGGGGGGCTAGTTGCCCTCCAATCTTTTTGGTCACTTAAAAAGGGCACTTAAAAATTTAATTCTCTTTAGAATGAGCTAATACACATCTCTCTATGATGTTCTGGTCATTCCCTAGCCCTGGTGAAAAAGAAAAAAAAAAGAAAAAAAAGGAGACAGATCAGTGCTACCGATGCAAAAAGGAGACTTTCTTTGTTGTTCCAGGAGGGGGACTGTAATTTCCCTGTAAATAGTTTTCGACCATGCTGATTCCAATGGTACAATTTTCATTTTGATATAACGCCATTTTCGAGGGGTTTCAGGCTCTTTTTCGAAACCACCATAAATTCCTTTTCGTAATAAACTTTTACTTTTAAGATTAACTGAAATAATGGTTACCAATCCTGATTCAGTGTCAGATGACAATTTGTTTCACAAGACAGTTTTATTCAAAACGCGTTTTTTAACTTTTGGTTACTATGGGCTGTTGTTCGCTCTTTACTAGGTTGCAGCTGCCGTTACAACCATGATTTAAATACTTTTTCCGGTCTTAAGCATTTTATGATCATTGATTAGAGCAAATGATTCCAAATAATTTTAGAGAAAATACGACTGAATCTGAAAGAATTTTTTTTTTTTAACATAAATTCTGATGAAGTAATATGAATTCCAATTTGAATACGTTAATTTCTGTAAATTAATTATGTAGTGCCAGTAGAAGTTTTCAGCCCCAAAACCCCTTGATCTAAAGCTTTGAAATTTCTCTTCTTAAGAGTTTCCCGTTCTCTTGGGTTTCATTATATCTCATTTTCGTGGCACCATTCTTCGTGTCTTCTGTACTTCAACCAAGCTTTTTCTTCTACTATTTATTCATAAATTTAGTGCATAAAGGTCCAGCAGTTATTTCTGGAACTTAAAAATATAAATAAAGAAAATGTCAAGCAGAAAAAATCTCTTCAATAAGTTACACAAGTCAGTGCTGGTTTGTAGTTTCAACAGAGTTTTAAGGCACAAATAGAAATTACGTAAAGAGACAACTCCTGGTTGTTAAGTCACACAAATCAGTGCTGGTTTGTAGTTTCAACAGAGTTTTAAGGCACAAATAGAATTTACATATAGAAACAACTCCTGGTTGTTAAGTCACACAAATCAGTGCTGGTTTGTAGTTTCAACAGAGTTTTAAGGCGCAAATAGAATTAACATAAAGAGACAACTCCTGGTTGTTAAGTCACACAAATCAGTGCTGGTTTGTAGTTTCAACAGAGTTTTAAGGCACAAATAGGATTTACATATAGAGACAACTCCTGGTTGTTAAGTCACACAAATCAGTGCTGGTTTGTATTTTCAACAGAGTTTTAAGGCACAAATAGAAATTACGTAAAGAGACAACTCCTGGTTGTTAAGTCACACAAATCAGTGCTGGTTTGTAGTTTCAACAGATTTTAAGGCACAAATAGAATTTACATATAGAGACAACTCCGGGTTGTTAAGTCACACAAATCAGTGCTGGTTTGTAGTTTCAACAGAGTTTTAAGGCACAAATAGGATTTACATATAGAGACAACTCCTGGTTGTTAAGTCACACAAATCAGTGCTGGTTTGTATTTTCAACAGAGTTTTAAGGCACAAATAGAAATTACGTAAAGAGACAACTCCTGGTTGTTAAGTCACACAAATCAGTGCTGGTTTGTAGTTTCAACAGAGTTTTAAGGCACAAATAGAATTTACATATAGAGACAACTCCGGGTTGTTAAGTCACACAAATCAGTGCTGGTTTGTAGTTTCAACAGAGTTTTAAGGCACAAATAAAAGTTACATATAGAGACAACTCCTGGTTGTTTGTATTTGGTGAGTTTTTCTTTAACTTCAGGGCATGATAACTCAATGGAATTTATATTTCTTGCCATTTCTGTCACAATGTTTAGTTCTAATAGTGATTTTTTTTATAGCACACCACAAAAGTCACCGCTTATTTTTCTAAAAAAAAGAAACTTTTCAAGTAACGATCACCCTGAGGTGCATCCACAACCCATAGTTTTTTCAATAATTTTTTTAAATCCTTGTAATTGCTGAGGAAGTTTCAATCTCTTTAGCACAGCTTTCACATCACGGCATGAAAATCCATTTGTATCAATCATTCCAGCTATTTCTAATCCTGGAATTGATCTTTTCTCGGGATCTCTGTTGAGCCACTTGTATAATGTTTCCAAAAATCCTTTAAATCTGGATATGTCACATCCATTTAAGGCTTGGCAGCATAATCGGGATAGTTCAAAGAAATCTGGGACACTAAAATCACCAACAAAGTTAGGCCCTTCGTTCCCTTTTATTATCACAAGAGCAAGCTCTTGTATAGCTTTGGCTTTTTGATTATGGCCACTGTAAGTAAAAAAAATAGATTCAAGAATTTCAATATCTTGCTTTTCAAAATATTTGTCCAGCACGTTTTCCGCAATCTCTTCCTTAATGCCAATAAACTTGTATTTCTCAACTATGTGTACAAACATTTCCCTATTTAAAGCTTCATAGTTGGAAACATTTCCTTCTTTATAATAATCTATAATACTTTTCATTGTATCAAAATGTGCATCATCTGCCTCAATAAGATTTGTGTGTTTTCCTAGCTTCTTGGAGTTGAACATTTTCTTGAATACCTCACTGATTGCTGCTAAATGGATCTTCTTGGCTTCGACATAGCCACCGTTGCACCGAATTGTCATTACCGGACTTTCCTGTTCATTCAGAACGGACAATACTCTCATAAATGCCGAGGGTTTATACATTGCTATGGGGATACCAATATAACATAATAGCCAATCTATGAAGGATTTTTTCCTTGATACCAGCGTTTTATGTAGACCTAAAAGAAGAGAAAAAGAAAAATTTACACTTCTATATTTTAGTGTTAAAAAAAGTCCTTAGATTCAATTGTTTCATTTTTGTCACATATTTTGACAAAGCAATGATAGTGTTCCTTTTCATTGAAGAGGGAAATATGTTTTATTTTGTTATTGTGATTTTGCTATTCTTTTCAATGAAAACACTGAAAAATTTGTCAAATCTAACTATTGAAGAAAATGAAATATAGGGAGCCAATTCACCCATATTCTAACTCACCCATTCTCTGATTGACACCTGTAGCAGGGTGGTAGTAGTATAATAATGGTTCAGATTGCAAAGATCCACGCTTTTAAATTTCAAGAAAATATGCTCTACATCTTCATTTTTATTGATCAAACTTAAATTTTACTCCTAGAAGCTGGTTATTGCTCGAAACGAAAAAAATCACTTATTTAAAACATTATTGAACTTATCATTCCCATGATTTTGGTTCTATCTACAGTTATGACTATAAGTCAGCTTCGGATCACTAGAGGTTTTTTATCTTAATGTGCTATTTATTTTGACCGTCACAGGATAGTATCCAAATCTGGTCAAATTATCCTCTGTCTGTTGTGTAAAAAAGTTATGAATAGGAGTGTGACGGTTTTGAACCAATCAATAAATTCATATTAGATTAATAAACAAATTGATTAATCAATTAAAGTAAAAATAAGAATTTAATTGTTACCAAAAATTAGCCATGCAATTATATAATTATTATAATTAAACCTTACTTAACCAGTTTTCGCCGTGACAGTAAACTTCCAGTGAAAGATTTTAGCTCTGTTTCTGTGTGTAACAAACTAAATCAGCTTCAAACTATTTAGTTTATATTATTGTTATCCAGTCATATGATAACTTAGAGAGGAAAACCACATGAGTCCAACATATGCAACAAAATGTTTTTCTCGTAAGGTTTTTCCTTCTTTATCAAGCCATATGAAAATTCAAACCGGATGCCAACCTGATAAATGTGGTATGTGCAGAAAACAACTTACCTTCTGTGGAAATTTTACCAAGGTTATCAAACTTCATACAGAAGGAACGGTGCTATAGAAAAAAATGATTTCTTCCCGTTTTCATTCACCCACTCATAAGGAAGTTCACACGAGAGGAAAACTATATAAATGCGATACATAAAATAAAGTGTTTTTATTTGATTTTAATTTATCTAGACATATGAAGGCTCATACAGGAAACAAGACACCTAAATATGCCCAAAATGAGTCACTATAGACCTAGCCCTCTTAACCAGAAAATCAAAGCTTCAAATTGACCTAATTAGAGGAAAGGGATGATCTTTTTTATACCCTAATTTTATAATAAGTTTTTTTTTTATCTACTTTTTCAATTTCTAAAATTAAATTTTTCCATTACACTCAATAATTCTAACAGAAAGTAGGCTTCATAATTTTTTTTATTCTAAGAGCCTGAGAGATACCCTCTATTTACATTTACTACCTTCTGTTAGTACCTTTATTTTTCTTTTTAACTCTATTTTTAAATAATACTAATAGTTAAAACGATAACAATAATGTATCTTAATGAGTACTCTTAATGTGGAGATACATCATCCTCTACCAACTCTATCTCAGTTTTCCTAAATTTTAAACAGTATTTATGCTTCTTCCCTTTAATAGGCAGACAAGATAAGCTGACCCCCTCCCCCTCAAAAAGGCTAATTTTGCACAATTTTTGCTTTCGAGTGAAATTTTAAATAATAATTCTGCTTCGTACTCCATGATCCCTACTGACCTCTACATGCGCGAATTGATTTTAAATACATATTTTTGTCTTTATTTCTCTTTAAAATCAAAATAAGAAGTTATCACATCAACAATGGTGAAATATATACGTAAATTTCGGTTGCCTAATTAACTCCTATGGATCTTGTATCTTCTTTAAGGTCTAGTTTTCATCTTTGGAATCGTAACGATAAAGATTTATAGTAGTAATACCGAGACATGTAAACTCTTAAAAATTAAGAAAGTAACCAGAATCCAACAAATAGTCTCAATAAATTTCACATTTCAATATTCTGCACATGCCCCTGCTACACTCTTGTCAGCTCCTGCCTATGTCGTATTTTCTTTGCATTTTTATTTTTGAAAAAAATTTATGCATCATTCTAGATCTAGTCACAAATATTGCTCCCAAACTCTCTATTCACCATTGTGAATTCTTATTTTTGTGAATTTTAGCAATATATTATCTTTGGGCTTTTTGTGGAAGTTAGTATTAATGTTTTAATTAGATACTGTTCACATTTTAAATATATTTTAAATATTTTAGATGTTTAAAAAATGTTGACGTAAGTAAAATATGGGGGGGGGATGCTTGGTGAGTTAAGAGGCCTCAGTAGGATTAGATGCCATTTGTTCTTTGAAGTTGGAGCAAAAGAGACTTAAGAGTTCTGTATTTTATTATGACAAGTTTGTAGGGGGAAGGGTTTGGGTAAGAGTTTCAGTCTTGTTCCTATTACTACCTTTAATTATTAGGTAATTTCTGAGGAGGTAAAAGAAGGACCTGTTAACCTGCCATTTAATCGATAAATTTCTTTCAGTTCTTTTTATAATTATTAAGTAGCTACTGAGTTGTATCAAATCGAAGTAGCTCCGAGTCAGATTGATTCTGAGCGATTATTTTTTCTTTTGACGTTTGCTAGGCTTTAAGGCTTTGAAACAAACTGATTAAGCGCACTTCTTACAATATAAAAATAAAGTGTTTTAGGATTGTTGCTTAATTTTTTCCTTGAATTTGATTTCTTTTCTGCACAATGAGCTCAGTCAAATTATTGGTTCGCATTATGGTTCTGGGAAGGATTTTTCATGATAAATCCTTCCCAGAACCATAATGCGAACCAATAATTTGACTGAGCTCATTGTGCAGAAAAGAAATTAAATTCAAGGAAAAAAGTAAGCAACAATCCTAAAACACTTTATTTTTAGCGATCAGATGACAAAAACCTTGGGGTCAACATAATCCCCCCCCAGATCAGGGGGAAGGGTGTAACTTTTTCTCCGGATGCAGATAAGGCTCAACTTTGGAGGAGACTTAAATGATTAGAAATCGAAAGTTCTAGTTCCCTTTTTAAGATTAAGAAAGGATCCTATGGCAACTAGCCTCTCCCTCAACCACCAGCTCTTAGGCCATAAGGCTTCATTTTTTTCCAGAGCAACTGCGTATGGAAAGGTTGTTCGTATAAACTTTGGAGACGGGTCATTCGATTGGAAATAGGACGTTTAGCACCCTTTTTAAGAGTCAAAAGTGATTGGAGGTCAACTAGCACCCCCCCAAGGCAATTTTTCCTCAAATGCATCTGATCAAAAATTTGAGATAGCCATTTGGTTCAAAATAGTTTAAAAATCAAGTAACAAAACTCCAGGGTCGACACAACATCCAGAGCCGGGGGGGGGTCTCATTTGATTGGAAATTTAAAGTTCTGGTTACCTTTTTAAGAGTCAATAGTGATGGGAGGGAATGTACCCCTCCCCTCCCCCCACGACCTAACACTATCAAGATGGCGTCACCTCGGACTTGTCTAAAAAATACTTGTCTGTGTGAAATAAGTTCGGACTTGTCTGTGTGAAATAAGTTATTAACATAAACTTATTTCAAGTTAAACTTTTACTTTTAAGACTAACCGAAATAATAGTTACCATTCTTTAATAAGTGTCAAACACAGTTCATATAATTATCCAGTAAGCTTATCGCAGATCATTTCTGGTCTTCGTTCTCGGTGCGAACAAAAAGCTCCTCCCACTTATTTCTGCATTAGCGGGAGTGCGGGTTAGTCTGTTTCCGATTGTTTCCATGCACTTTGTTGGAAACAATCGGAAACAGACTAACCCGTATTCCCGCTAATCTGACTTCGCTTATGTTTATATCTGCAAAAACGTTCTCCGGAGCACTCGCACCCCGGTCTGGGTTTTTATAATGGGTGAGATAGAGAATGATCATACTGGATAATTATATGAACTGTGGTGTCAAATGACAATTTTTTTCTCAGTAGGCAGTTTTTTTCTCAAAACCTGGTTTTCAAACTTTGGTTACTATGACATGCGGTTCACTCATTACTAGCTGCAGATAAAGTTTCCGACATGACACCTCTGTGGATTCCATGCTCCCACATCTGCTGGGCCAAGGAATGTAAATTATGTAATTTGTCCCTCTTTGACATGGAGGATTTGTCATTGGGAAGGGGATGAACATCAAAGAATTTTTTTTTAATTTTGAGAATTGCGCTGAGCTAAATCAAAAGAAGCTATCTGTATCCAAGTATAAAAAGGCGTATCTACAATATCTTAAGAATGGGTAAGAGTATTAACTTGAAACTGTCAGGGCCACCACTACTACTACTTCTATTGGTGCTTCAAGTGAAACTCTTTGCGATTGCAACTATGATTGATTCCAACTTTGAAAACCTACAACAAAAGCAGGGTATGTTGATGGGGATGTTGACCTTTGAAACTTTAATATAAAAAAAAAATGTTATTTTAATGTTTTGATACTTTGTTTAAACTTTGATTTTGAAAATTTTCTTATGTTGAAATGTCAAGTGTCTAAAAACTGGAAACAAGATTAAGAATGAATCCAAACAGCTAAAGCAAAAGGTGTTAAAAATGTGTCTCATGTAATAATGAACAATGGTTAGAAGACATGCAATGAGAATGATACTGAATTACAAACAAAAAATTATACACAACAAAACCTGCGGTTAGAGAACAAATCAAAATTACAATGAAACGAAGGAACGGGTTTTTTGAGAGCCACTAAAAAAAAAACTGTAAGTAAAGGTAATGTTTAGTTTGCTGATCGACTCCCATAAGAATGTAAATCGAATAAAAATTATGTGTTTTTAAGGATAAACAGGAGATAAGAATTTGAATTCTTGCCAGAACTTTTTTTAATTCAACTGAAGCTGATGATTTGTCACCCTACGACTTGAAAATAAAGAATAATAAAATAATTACTTTAATCCATAATTTAGATATCTTCCTAAAGGGTGAGCACCATGGAGCATGACTTGGTTGTTGCGTGATTGTGTAATAGCCCAATTAAAGCAAAAATATAATCACTACAGAAAAGCTGCAAGAGAATTTTTTTTTTGGTATCTATGACATCACGCAAAATTATATAAGATGATTAATGAATCCAAACAACTAAAGCAAAAGGCACGAAAAAATCTCTGAGGCAATGGTGATCAAAAATGAAACAAAACAAGATCTACGAATAGAAGACATGCAACAACAAACATCACAATGAATCATAAATCTAAACGACAATCAAGAGGTACTGAATTTCAATTTCACATTTTTATACATTTTTAATTTTATTTTACCCCTCCTCCCCCAAAAAGAACTTCCCCAAAAAAACCCAGATACGGCCCTGGGGGTTATATATCAATTCCTACCTCCAAGCTCCCCTCGTCTCTCCCTTAGAACTAATGCCATATTTATCAGAAGGCTCAATGAGAGTTGGGATGTTTTGGCATTGAAATGTACCCTTTGAGGTATCTCTGCCTATCTAGCTACAAAGCAATCAGAAAACCCCATAGTAGAGGTTTAAAACCCTAATATGTAAATGTTTGGACTCTATGCAAATATAAAACAACAGGGAATTTACCTTAGACAGTGAAAATTGGTTAGACCTTAAATATATTTTGGCTCGTTAAGAAGGAAGGAAGATACTTCAAACGGTACTTTTTAATTCCCAAAAATCCTAACTCTCATCAAGTCTTCAGAGAAACACAGATTTAATTCTAAAGGAGAGACGAGGGGAGGGTAGAGGTGGAAATTGACGTATAATCCCCAGGACTCTATCTATATCTTTTGTTTTGGGACGTAGGCATGGGGGAGGCACAAAAAAACGAATCAAAAATGTAAAATCGATATTTAATCCCTCTTGAGTTCTGGGAATATTTCTGGCCTATGCTGTTATTATGAAAGTTAAGAGCAACAGTAAATCTCAAAAATGAGCAGAATTTATTCCTTAAAAGAGGGGGACTGCCTTTTTCTTGTCCCCACCTCCACCTCATGGTTGTATAAACTTCAGAAATGCTCTATCGATCAGAAATTGAGAGTTGTAGTCATTTTTTTATAAGTAGAATGTGATTGGAGACCAGCCAGCCGAGGGGGTATTTTCCAGGGGAGTATTTCCAGGGGGTGTTTTGTGAGGATATATTCCTTGGGGTAATTTACAGGGGGTATTTTTGGCGTAACATTCAGGTTTTCACAAAGGTTTATCGACAATATTTCAGGAGCGGTCTAGAATATTGAACTGACACTTTCAGATTATGCTGTTACTGGTCAGTAAAGGAGATATTTCAAAAAGTTGTATTATAAACTAAAATTTACAACATGTTTGCTAATAATTTTACGGCAGAACTTTAAGTACATTGGTAGACGAGAAAATTAATAAATGGAAAATGTGCATCATTACGCCAGTATTTTGACCCTATTCTGGTAAACATTGACGTCTTACGACCAAAAATGAAAGAAATGAGAACTTTGCTTTGGTTTGATTTTTTTTTTGCTTTCTAAAAGGTCATTAGATATTTTGATCTATTCAAATGTGGACTCTCCCAACATTTTGCAAGTATAGACTTGAAACAGTTACCTGTTTGGATAATACTTCAATTAAGGAGGCGCACAAGTGTTGCTTGTGGAACCATATTTCTTATTATATTAGGTACTACAAACATCCAGTTAAGGGTTTATGACGATGGAAATTCCAAATGTATGTTTTTAATTTCAATCAGGCAATATTATTGCGTAGCTTGAAGTTCTTTTTAATTATTAAAAAAAACTTCTTCTTAACTAGTTCTTGTAACTAGTTCTCGTATAAACTTAGCTTGTTTTAAATATTTTAGGAAAAAAAAAAAAAAAAAAAAAACTAAAAACAAAGTTAGTCAAACCTAGACAGAGCATATATATATTTATTCGAATTTATGTGTGTTTGAGAGTTTAGGGGATGAGTATTACCTTATAATTCTTGGAAAAGAAAGGTGTTATGTTTAGGGAGGAACTTTGAACCACTTCCTCTATACAGTGCTCCCCCATCAAAAAAATGATTGGGTATGTATAGCTGCAAATGATTCACAATCACTTACCATTCTAGCTTTTATTATCATCCTGCAAGTTGTAAAAGAATAAAATAGGAAATGAATAAACAATTATGAAGATAATTCAAGGGTGTTAACACAAAGTCACCTCATATATTGAAATTCAGGCCGTGCACTATGGAATTACTGCTGCGACTAACAACTCACCGCAGCACCAAGTCGCCTGAAGCCAACTTGACTACACATGTTCCTTCTCCATCCCAATCTATTCAAAGCCGCCCTCTTTACGCCCTCACAGGAAGTTCAGATTTCTCTTTAATCTTCCCTTGCGACATCCTCCCACCAAAACCGAGGACGACCTGCTTTTCGTTTAGTCCTAGACGGTTGACCGAAAAGGACAATCTTTATCCATCCAGGGGTACAATTCTACTTTAGCTACTTTTGGCTATCTTGGAAAGGAGTTAGGTTAGGAAAATGACACTTTCAGGGATGGGTTTACAGACTAAAGTATGGGTACTTGTGCATTATGTCCTATACACGAAAGAAGTCAAGTTTGGTTAATGCTATTGATATAAAATATGATGAAAATATAATAGTTTAGAAACAAATTCGGGCTATGTATTTGCACATTAGGGGGGTGGGGGGGGGGTAAAGCATAGCATATATTAAATATAACCTAACCTAGCCTAGGTACCTTTTCCCCTCTAAACCCCCCAAAAAAATAGTTTAAACATTGTAAACGGAATGATAAACCACGCTTTGCGGTCGATTTATCCATTGTAAATACCCGTTTGACTGGTTTACTGAAGCATTTCCCTATACAGCCTATAACGGTGTATAGGATATAATGAACAAGTACCAAAGTATGTCCCGGGAAGATACTTTGAACTCTACTATTTCTCCCTCTAGAGGGTACTGACCTTTGATTACCTTTAATAATCCGTGTGTTTTAAAAGTGAAACCTTGCAAAGTAGATCTTCTGCTTAAACGAAGTACAACAAAATTGTTTCCAGCTTCACAACTTTGCTCAATCCAATTTATAAGGCTTTAAAGATATGCAAATACATTTCCTAAATTTTGAAAAAAAAAACATGGATATGGCTTAAAATTCTACTCTAATAACAAGAATTGCATTTTCAGAACTAAAGCCAGAGAAAACGAACCAAAATAATGTTTTGTCAAAATTTCAATAGACCTGTCATGCAGGCAAATTTCAGGATCCTCTAGAGGGAGAAGGAACGGAGGTAGGTACTTCAAAATACCTTCCCGGGACATACTTTAGCTTGTGGACCCATCCCTGAAAGTTTCATATTCCTAACCTAACCCCTTTCCAAGATAGCCAAAAGTAGCTAAAGTAGAATTTTACCCATTCTTCATCCACAGAAGGTGCCCTAGCTATTTCAACCTTTCTCTCATTATAGCCCTAGAAAGCTGGACTGAGCCACGCTTATTGTACAGCCTACTATCTAAAATACGATTAATTAGTTAGGTAACCAAAACAATCTGTTGACAATTTCTTTGGAAAACATCTAGCAAATATTCCTCTGTTTTTCGGAGCGCGCATGCTTCAGAAGCATACTTGACCATTGTCATGACTGTAGCTTCTAATATTCTAACCTTGTTTCACAGACTTAACTTCCAATTCTTCCAAACTTTTTTTAACTGTGAAAAAACACCCTGGTCCCTCACTATTATGCTTTAAACATTTTCACTCAACCCACGGTCTGTCTGTACTAATAGAACTACCTTGGTAAGTGAAGCTGTCCACGTGATCGGTCTTTTTGTTACCCAACTATGTTACTTTTTCATCTTCACTTATTTTTAGCATAAGCGACTTGTCATTTTAACTTTAATTTTTAAGCCTATTTTAGCACCTGGAGGTCACAAAACCTGGAGTACGATGGATTATTTTTATTGAACTTGTGCAACAAGCCTGCAATAGCAATGAGCCTAAAGATAATAAGGCAAAAGCCCTTTCTAAAGCGCTAGCATCTTAACTGATGGCCTAAATTCTAATAATTAGGATGATCTTAATCACCATTGTATTATCTTGTATAACCAGACTAGCCTTAGACAGTATTTATATTTGTATGAATAGAAATAATTGAGTACAAACTGAAAACGTAGAAAATTGTAACCTTACTGAACTACAGAATCAGCACTGTTAGCTCAGTTCGATGGTTTGTCTTTATAAGGTATATACGATTAATGACAAGCAAAAAGAGAAAACACCTTGGACGTTTCAAGAACGTTGAAATGTGTTAAATCAGATAACATTTAAGCAAACTTTCTGTTGTCCCCGTATGTTTCTATAGTGTTTTTATAACAAACGGGGTTTTCAAGGTGTTTTATAGTAGGAAACTTTAAAGCACATTTATTGACACTTTAATTTTGGTTTTAGCAAGAGCTGCAACCTTGTAAAGAACAGGCCAGCGCCAAGGTCCAAGCTAACCAAAAGCTAAAAAATGTTTTTACAAATTAATTTTTATAGTTGATTTATGAATGATGATTATTATTTCGCTTTGATAAGTTTGATTTGATAACACTATCATGGAGTTAAAAGTGTTCTTCAGAATGTTTTTCTATTTTATTCAATCGTAATAAAAAAAACGACCTTTCCAAAAAAAAGACTCCAAATAAGTATTTTCAAAGTTTAGGCCAGGGCCAAAAACTAGACGGGGGAAGATACTGGATACAGACGGAGGAACAACCCATAGTTAGATAAATTAAACAGTCCAAATCCACAGTCTTCTTTTCGAGCGTTATTGACGGAATAATTTTGACTAAATTTAGCAATTCCAAAGAAAAAGTCTCTAGACTAAGGAAGGTTTGTATTGGAGCATCTAAATTTACTAATTTAGTTTTCCCCAGGATCTGCTTTTTAGTTTTAAGATAATTTCTCTGTTACTTCTAGTAATTCATAAATAGTGGGGCCACAATTACTCCCATGACAGCCTTCTGACGTCAAAACACCCCTATCAAAATTCTCGTGACAGCCCTGGCAAAATTCCCCTGATTTCGTGGCAAGATTCCCACCCCTTGCAATTCCCACCCTGGCAAGATTCCCACCCTGAAAAGAGTCCTGGGTGCTTCAATTATTTGGAATGTGGTCGGGATATTAGACAAGTAATAATAATAAGGGGAGCTCCTAGCCTATCGCACATTTTTCTAGCGGACGGTTGGCGAAACTCCGAGCGCGCCCCTGGCAAGATTCCCAGATGTTTCAATTAGTTGGAGTGTGGTCGGGATAATACACAAGTTCAAATAATAGGGGGGATGGAGTCCCTCGCACCTGTACAGTACGGTCAGCAGTTTCTAGCGGAGCCCTCTGACGTCACGACAGCCATAGGAAAATTTGAATTGGATTTTAAACGCAGCCCTGTTACTTCACGCGACACACCCCTGTGCATTTCTGTGACAAGCCCTCTGACGTCACAACACACACACTTGTGCTTGAAAGGGTTAGATAAATGGAGCTACCAACCCCTCAAGGCATCACACCTACGCAATATGATCACGACACACCCCTCTAGAGTCCAATGACGTCACACGACTTAGCCCGTTTCAAACGGACAGGTCAGTAGTATCTATAAAAGGAATATGAAACTTACATGAAAACTTACATTGAATTTCATAAAAAAAGTAGTCTAACCTGTGCATTGACTTACCAAGGAAAGTGATATATAGGTCAATTACACATGAAATTACATGGAATAATGGAGTGCAGTCTAACTGGTATATTAAGTTACCATGGACAGTCACACCTTACCGGGGTGCGGTCATCACGACAACTTGATTGGTAATTGGGATTTGAATAAAAGGACTGATTTTCTTTGCAATTCATATTAGTAAGAGAATTGAATTCAGAGAGAATAGTTTATTTGAGAAGATATTAGTAGAGAAAATGAGTGGTGTATTTACACTATTGGAGGTTAATGATGGAGCCGGTAGCAGCAATGATATACGAGTACCAAACGTGGCTGTGGAAATAACCGGAGGTTGTAGACTATGCCTTGAATGGGATGATATGTATGCTAGATACGTGATATCATTAAGCAAATTTAAGCAGGAGGAGCAACTATGTTTTGCTGGAAAAGTGAATATTGTCCATATAAATAAACTTCGGACAGCATTAGATGTGCTATCGAAATATATTGATGAGAACAAAATGAATCAGTGAATATTATTGTTGTAATTATGCTCAATAAAATTGTTTCTAAATCAATGGTATTTTTGTTTCTATAGTAGACTAGCGTATATTTTTTAGAGTAGAAAAAATTCTGGTTAGTCTGAAGTTGGTTGTGAGAGTGTTAGGACTCCATTAGGAAATGGATAGATTTGAGAAAAAGCGAATCATGGGGAATCTAGTGCTTATGGAAAAACGTTTGATTCTAGATGACGATTTTCTAGAGCTGTCTATTCAAAGGAAGATATTTTCTCGGGGAATGCTTGTCGATATAATGAAAACTGATTCTCCATCATTAGACTATTGCATAAGGCTTCTACGTTGTGGTCCAAATGCATTTACACAATTTATTGATATATTGATCACAACACAGCAAAATGATATTGTGGATATGCTTTTAAGCATTAGTTTAGAAATTTAGGACTTTTTTTCATTAGAAATATGGCGTGCAAGGATGATTTACTCCTCTCTCACTATCCCAGACAATATTTTGTTGTTGCTAGCTCAGTTTCATTGTGGCGGTGAGAGTGTCAACACATGAAAAAATGTTCCATACATGTCCGCTATGTATGTACACACTAGGAAGCTGGTCATCATGTAAGAATTGCACAATGATTGATGAGTATGATGAAAAGTGTAGATTATGCAACCCGTGTAAATTGCATAGAGGATATGCTGTACAAATTAAAGGTTGTAATTCCTGTCTTGAAGAGGGTGTGACTCTCATCCTAGAGGTCACCTATGCTCCAATTGTCACTATGATAAATGTAATCAGTGGGAGAATACATATCCCGGTATGATTGGAAAGAATCCTAAGCGTGATTTTAGTTTATTGCTACGAGATTGGTATCGTCGTGGTTTTAGATTGTTCTGGGAGGAGGAGGCGGGTCAGCGATTCAACTGTTGGAACAACAAAAGAATACGGTTTCTACGTCATCGTTGTGAAGACAATGGATCTTATGATTATAAGCCCACTGATTTTTATTTGGCTGTGACGGAGTGTGATTCGACACTTGAGGACACTGTTTGTGAAATTGCTTCAAATAAGCAAATTGAAACATGTGAATTCTATAGAATGAATGAGAATAGCATCATTGACTATACAAAGAGATATGACAAGAGTGAAGTTACACTCTACTGTAGAAAATGTGACCCTGACATTGCAGTACATCAGGATCAGTATACTGTGAATTCAGATAATCTACCTGTATTAGTTGTTGTCGACAAATACCTATACCTAGTAGAAGATGAAATCTAAAGAGTAGAAAAGTCGTTTTATCTTGTATATAAATTTTTATCATTTATTAATAAACAATTTCACATATATTTTTAGAACATTTTATTCGTAGGGCACTAAAATCAATATTAAATACGCTTGTAAGTATATTTTCCACTAGAAAGTCGTTCAATCGAGGTAAGTCAACGTAGATGTTGAGAAACTGCTTGTAGGTATAGCCACGGCATCTGAGCATGAAAAAGAGTAGCGTTCGAAAGCCACATGTCTTAGTCGTTAAATCCTTTACTATTCGTTGATTTTGAATAATGGTTTTCCCACTGCTTTCAATAAAGTTGCTGATGTATGGCGTGTAGAATTTATATGATAGGCCAAGAGGATCAAAAAATCCAATATTCTTCGCTGTTTGAAAGATGCATAGCCAATGGCCAGTCTTCAAAGACGATGAACTGCTATTAACCATGATTAAGGTATTGTTAACACTTGGAATTTTTTCAATGAAGTCCGAAGGTATGCAATAGGAGTTGTACTGGGACATGTATGGATCCATACTAAATACGTTGATTATTTGGTTTGTGTTCATGGTGCTAGGTCTAGTAGAACACTGCCGTCGGGTGTGATTTCCCAATAGGTTTCAAATTGACTCAGTGATATTAGCGTGATGCTCTCAGTCAAAACATCGGCAGATGTACACTCTAAACGTACATTCCCTGTTCATACTATGCTTATATCCTGAGTCCCCGACAAGTCCAAAACAATTACCCCATAATTTTTTTAAAACATTGAATCGGTTATTCCATTTTCAAATAGTTGAGAGTCATGATCTAGGGATTGCATGGTCAACTCGTACAGAGTTCTGTAGGATTTTTTGTCAAATGATAGAGTGTACAGTGGAATACCATTCACTTTGCACACAAGGCTAGATAGACCAAAAAAATTAAAATCATGGGGGGATTCAGTCCAGGATACAACGGCACTCCCACTCTTCACAAAGGCCAAAGCCAATTTTGATGGGATTTCTCCTTTGATAAATGATGAATTGCTATAGCTACGAGAGCCGGTGGCAATGTGACGTTGATTGGTGATCGTATGGGGGACAAGAAGTTTAATGTTTTTACCATTGGCTCTTAGCTTTTCCACTGCCAATGCAACAGAGCTCATAACCTGTTGTTTCCGGACGTGGAGAATTTCCGATGTGATAATGACATTTGCATCGGGTGCTGCAGGAAGTGTTTTTCTCAAAATGAAATTCGATGGGGCCATCTGTAACTTTATGTCAATCTTGACATTGGGGGGTAACCATTGGGATATATTGAATATCTCATGATCTATTTTTCCAACTAAATGATACTCCTGGGTCACTGCAGTAGTCAACTCACCGTCAGTATCAACACCTGATCGATATTCATAGCCCAATGATTGTCCTCTCAACTCCTTGTATGCCTTTGGTATCATCATCATAAATTGTATGTAGCTTGCATAGTTAGATAAATTATTGCTAGTGCTCACCAATGTTCCATTAATAAATACATTAATTTGTTTGAATAGGTTGTGTAGAATACAGTTTTCGTAGGAGAGACCATCGGCAACAGTTGGAGTTGTATTATCTGACTTTTTCTTCACCACAACATTTAAATCAATAAATGTTGATGACAAATCAATGAAATAGTCTTCATTGGAAAATATTTGAAAGTGTATATTTTCCGAGAGGGGTTGTTGGGGGTGAAATTGTTCATAGTAGCCATACTTGACACTGACATAAACATTTTCAGCATTGAATAGATTCAATGAGGAACTGATTGATGGATATGATTCCTTGTGGGGGAGATAAGTCATCTTAAGAGAAGAAATCCTTCTTTGATCTAACAATCTTTTTCTTTTTCTTCTTCTGCTTATTGGTCTTCCTTGTTTTATTCCTCAGAGTCCTTGTTGATGTCCTTCACTTTCCGCCTGGGTGGAGACTGATGAGTGAATGACGCGCACGCATCCTTTTCAATCCCTCCCCATTTTGCTGAGATTTTAATTGCTCACCAACGGCTCTTGCTGAAGATCTAATATTTTCCTTAACACTCTCCGTGAAATTCTTGCCCGACCCCAGTCCTGTAGTGTTGAGGCAGCAAAATTTGATGCAGCAGGTACAAGATATTTTCTGGCAAGGGGTAGTGCAGAACCAAATAGCCTAGCAAACCAGCTACCAAGACCATAGCCAGACATTGTAGTACGTCCCTTGTAGTAGTCCAATCCATTGCCTATTTGACGTGGACTCAGAGTACCAACATAACAATCGATATCGGGAAGGACAAATGGAATTCCTCTATTGTTCATTTTAGGTGATTGTGCTGTCGCCGACAATTGGTCGAAAATGACATGTAATCACTGCTAAGCCTTTTGTTATTGCTAGAGGATCACCCAATTCACTTCTTAGTGTTAACTGACAGAGTTCCAAATACGAAGTGTTTACAGGAACATACTGAAGATGCTTTATATTATAGTGATGAACAAGTTCATGAGTTGTTTTTCGTTCAAGAACACGTAGGAGGGGGACATTTGAATTACCGACTCTCGATGTTTCCACAAAGGATGCATAGAGAAATATGCAAGAGTCCGAGGCGAAACCATGTGGATAATCAGCAAAAATAACTTGATCCATCCCGTAAACGGCGCCAGCATTTTTCCCATTGATCATATTCTGTTTAAACCCAAGAACATCTCTCAGATTATCATTGAGAATAATTATTTAAGTGTCAACAGGTGAGGTAATGTAAATCCTATCGTGTTCCAATGAATAATTAAAATGGAATTTACCATTCCTACGATATGGGATTTTTCTATTGATTATACGACACAGATCTGTCATATTATCGTATTCAATATATTTCAATTTGGCATGTGGATATTCGCTAGATTTAAGTGCTTCAACCCATTCATAGTCGACAAAGAGTGTCCAATCGAATGGTATAACTTTTATATCATACACACGATCCTTTCTCAGGATGTCATAGGTATTTTTGAGAATACAGTCGACAAGAGCCACTTCATACGCATCGTCAAATTTGATGGCGGGGGAGAGTTTCGTCCAAAAATCACTTGTCGTATTCAAGTCGTTGTAGAGAGGATCGGAAACATTGGACATAAAGTTACATAGAAATCATTAGGCATTGTCAATATCTTCAACAGCGATCCAAGAATCAAAATCAGAGCTGGATCCTAGCCACCGAACAAGTAACTGTTTCTTAACCCTGCGAGTACGAGTCTTTAATATCTTTTCAATTTGATAGATTTCACTATTATTTTTAACTTTTTGTAGTTCATAGTCATAAAAGCCGCCGAGAATCTCTTCATCTTTGGTATCGCTCAGGCGATAAGTTATGGGTTTAGTTTCTAGGATTTTTGACACTTTAAAAAGTTCTGTGGACCACAAGTAATTCCCCTTTTCAAAAACATTAGTTGTTCTATTAATTCGAACAGTATCACCAACATTGAATTTATTTTTCTTCTTGACAATTGTTTCATTGGAATATTGTTTAAGAAAGGTGTCAATTGTATCATGATCAGAATGATGAACTTCCGTTGGGGTTGAATTGGACAATGATCGATGAGGTCGTTGATTATAAATCAACATGATTTTATCTAAATCCTGAATAAAAGCCGTATTTTTCTATAGGTGTATTTTTCAATGTACAATATCTTGAAATTAAAAGTCGAATAGTTCTTATCAATCGTTCGGCCAATGCAGCCTTTATAGGACTATGACTATGATAGAGCAGTGTACTATATTTCTCTAGTACTTTTGCAACATTGGGATTAACAAATTCACTACCGCGATCCGTTTGAGTTTTTATATGAATCCTGTTCGAGAATACTTTCAATGGCCTGAGCAACTTCAACGCCTCTCTTTGATCGCAATGGAATTGCATATGCATAACGACTATAAACACTGATTGCAAGCAGAATGTACTTGTACGGTGTATTGTGACGATGTTGAATCTCATCTAGAGTCAGGAGATCTGCTTGCATTATATGCAATGGGAAAAAGGCTTTAGTTTTTCGACAATGATTAGCACGAAGTCTATGATTTCTATGCAGAGTGTAACTTGATTCCTTTTGTAGATAGTCTTGTACACTTTTAGTGTGAACACCTGTGACTTTGGAAAGAGTGGTGGGTGAACTTAAACTCCCCGCCTCACCAATATTTTCATAAACACCTTTCAGAACTTCAACCATTTTGAACGTAAACACGTTGTGTAACGCCCGCTACCCTTTTGTATACTAGTTGTGGTTGGTGATGGTAACATGATACGTTTCCGCTTTTTCCTCCCCACCATTGTCAAGTTTCCACTAGGTGTGCTAGTATTTTCCAAGATTGATTTAAGATCTTCTTCTTCTTCTTCCTCTTCATATTTTAATGGTGTTGTTGATGATGATGATGGTGCATGTTCATTTAATTTTTTTTAGAATTTGTCTATTGGTAATAAGATTTTTGGGGAAGTTTAATGTATTTAGAAAGTTGTATAGATGAGCGTCAAATGATAATAGTCCTTTACGATTTGTAACCATATCATAGATTAAATCAAGTAGATTATAGCTCTTGCCCTGAATTATAATCCCTTTCCCATTGCTCTCAACTTGAATATGATCTTGACCACTTTCAATGAGATAGGTTAGGAGTCATTTACTTTGTTCACGATATGAGTGGGGCATTAGATTTCCAATTTTCAATAGAATTGAATCCGATTCCTCCTTCTTTAATTGTGTTTCAGCAGCAGAATCCTGAGGAGATGATTCTATTTTCTGATCAATACCAGTGGCCTTCGCCCGATAGGGCTTATGTTTATCCACTCGGCGAAGTGCATCTTGAAGTAAAAGCAGTTTTTTATCATCCTCAATATTCTCATTGTCAAGGAATTTACTCAGATTGTTCTCAAAGTGTTCCACGGGCGAGAGAGTGAGTTCTATTGGAGTTAATTTATAGGGTTTTGCCATTCTCTCTCTAGAGAAAACTGTTTACAAGTCCTGCAATTTTTGGCAGTAAAAGTGTGAAAAAGCTACCGCCCGCCTGAAGAAGTCGTTTTTTTTTTAAAATTCTTTCCTTTCCTTTTAGAGGCCAGTGTACGTACAATGGAACGATGTTGCTTTGCCTGTTGCTTAACTACTTCTGGCAGTTGAACATTACCCTCGGTCAAATTTAAACAAAGTTCAGATATTAGATTAATGAAATCATTTTTTACAAAGTGTGTAGGTACCCCCTTGCAAACTTGTTTGATATCCTTGTTGTGCGTTTCCACACATTATACCTTCGGACCAGGAAACACACCACCGGATATCACATCGCTACCCGTTTCAGATTTTAGCATTAACAATTGATTTGGGGCCTGGAGTTTCACTAGCTCTGGGTAGAGGGATTCGTCCCAATTAGTGTAGTCCATTCGTGAGCTAAAATACTCGCCATTTTCCAAATCATTCAATAGATTTTCAGTTTTGACTTTTAACAGGATTGAATCAGTGTCCCCCGTAATACACTTGAACTTGTCCCTCAATCGGCCACTGTACCTTGCATACATTATAATAAAATGACAACATGAGTTTCTTGGATATATCAGTTATTGCACTCCCGCCTGCAATATTTTTATTTAAAACAATGTTTCTTTTCTTGCGGTGTAGGAGCACCATATCAGAGTCTATGATTGTGAACGATGTGAAGTTTGGATCCGCAATGATTCGAGCACAATCTTTGGGGTTGGTTACAATGTCACATCGACTTCTGTTTCGTACGCTCTCGCATATTTTACCGAAAGCTGAGTTCAAAATGAGTTTATAGACTTCTTTTTCAACTTTCGTTTTTGCTTGTGAACGCTTACTGACAAAGGTGTCAATAAACGTTTTCATGTAAGGATTTTGATCAAGTTGGAGGGCTCTATGAATCTTTGTGACTTTGAAACCATTGGACACCATCCATTTCAATAGCACGTGATGAACGACGATATTCTGTTTCGGGTTGAGGTCGCCAATTAGTTTTTGTTTTGAAGGTACCCAGTGCATACTCCCATCCTCTACTAATGATAAATTGTAGGGGATCAGAGAGTCCCTACCCACCGGTCTATTTATTCACGGAAAAACAAAGTGTTTTACCGAGTCATGGATTTCCATGGGTATTTCACAATCAATTTCAAAAACCATCCCTGTGCCCCATTCTCCTCAACACTAGCAATGTCGGGGAAATTCGAAGCACACGGATTGTCAAGCCATTTATAATTGCCACACGGCAAACAGTAGTGAGACATTGCCGATGGGTAAAGAGAATTCATATCCAAAAAAACCGCGTCCGACTTTTCATCGGTGTGCTGTCCGGTCGGATCAGTTTTCATGATACGATCCCCGTGAAAAACATACCCACCCCTCATTGATCTCTCTACAAACAGATGCTGATCCACATCGGCAATCAGACCTATTTCTTCTTTGCTGATTTTAAGTATCAAGTCCATCACCAGATGAGGAGTGGAAAAATAATAACCTAAATCCAAACCAAATTCCCCATAGATTTTATCTGTATTTTTGCACACAATGTCCAGAAGAGTGAGTACGTCACTAGCCAAGTATAGATTATAATAACCCCACCCATTTTTACATGTAGTCGTAGTCGTAGTCGCTAGTGGTGCACTCACTCTCAGTAAGAGAATTGTAAAAAGCTTCAATGGGCGGTAGTGACACCTCATCTAGCCTCGAGCCAGAGTTGTAATAATCATATGGATATATACCCTTACACGTTAATAAATCATACATTTCATCATCGGGGAAGCACTGTTTGAGGAGGGGGAAGCTATCAAGACTGTCACTTTTCTGTACCTGAATCAATTGACTTAAAGATTTGGGGAAGAAGCTGAAAGAGTCTAAAAAACGGATTTTATTCAGGCACTTGTTACCCGTGTCAACTGGTTTGCACATGAATTCTAGCAGCAGTAGCTTCTCCGATGATTTGGGTATGATATTATATGAAAAAGAACCATCTATCCATGCGTCATCTACAACTCCACCCTTGGCAATGCGGGCTAACGCCGGTAGAACAAACTTTAAGTCGTAATTGGAATTGTGTATAAAAAAGGTACGAAATATTGTTGTCTAACGTTTAAATTGCACGACTGATGTGCTACCCCTCTAAAGTTACTCCCTCCCGATGTAATTTCCTGCCACAAATGATCATGATGGATCACCTTCCTCCTCCCGCCATTCCCAACACCATCATAAAATTCTCCCTTGCAAACCCAACACATTTTACGATTTTTAATGGCCAACATGTCATCTGGTAATAGGAGCATAGGATAGTTTGTATAACGAAGGCGCGAAATTGCACCGTTCGCTGTTTTGATTAGACTGACCAATGCCGAGCGCATGCAGTCTTCACCGTCACCCAACATCTCAACTACATTCAGCACTTGCATGGTATTATTGGAATCTCGTTGCGCGTGAGCGTAAGAGACCCCTATGGCTTCATGTATTTTAACATGATTTGGATTTGACGGATCGTACACGTCTGTCAGTTTCGATTCGCAGTCTAAAGCCATCTTATTGCTCTGCAGGATCGTGTTTTGGAAATTTTTAAAACGTAAGATCGTTCTATCTCCGCTTACCGTCTCCACAGCCTGGTGCCCATGATGTTTACAGTGTTTCATGTGATGCTTTAACTTTAAATCAGAGCGAAATCTTGAGAGGCATGTTGGACAGTAATATCACATACCATCCCGCTTTTTACCCTCCCTCAAAACCCTACTAATATCGGTAATTGGATTGAAATGACCAATTGAATCGGGGTCTGTGGGTGGAGTGTAAAGAAGCCACACCCAATGTTCCACTGATTCAATTGAAGGAGCCCGCTCTGGAAATAATGCGCCCTTCTTATCGGAACGGTGGCCCTCCTCAAATTCTGTTTCATACTGTAACACCATGACACCAATCTTTAAATGTGCATTAGCCCGCTCGAAAATATCTATTCCTTTTAGTGTCACGGGAAATTGACCATTTGAACAATTAAAATCTACTTTGGGGAACTTTGAACCCTCCCAACCATTAACTGCCATTTTATCCAACTTTTTCTTAGTGGCATCTTTTTGAAGTGGTCTGTATGCGCCAATTAAAAATGCGTACTTGAAACACTGTAGCCTCGTATCGAAACAGATTCGTTGCACCCCCTGACATCCCTCTAAATCTGAATGATATTTTAAAACTATAGCCCTCTCCCCAGCCCCACCACCTCTTAAAATAAAATCCTTTTTGAATCTACAAATATTAACATTTAAACTTTCAATAAATAAAACCACAGATCCACTACCCCCCTCGTTATAATTTTCCCACTTACTTTGAATACTATTAGCCCAATTTAGAAAAACCTCCCCATAATTTGATAAATGCGGGCGAATTGCCAACATCTCTGTGTGCAAGTATTTCGAACACATCTCACCCGCATTTTCATTAAAAAAAAATATTTTTAGTGCTGTTGATGCTTTTAAACTGACCCCTACCCCCCCCCCCCACCCCCATCTGTTGTTCAAGAATGGCTCGAATCTTATTATTATATAAATTTTTACTAGCCGAGGGATCTGTTATTATATCGCCCGACACTAGAGAGTTGAAGGGATCACCGAATTTGGCGCTGTAGACCTTTGTGTGATGCAAGGCAGATTTGGAAGGAAAAAAATCTGGAAGAGGGGATACTTGTGTTGTTACTGTATTACTACCACTACTACTAGATGTAACATTATGCGGAATGGTGGGGGGTGACATAGAATTGTCAATAGCACCACCCCCCGTCCGTTCAATTGCATTGGATGGAGATGGCATGAAGTCCCCTAGGCTAGTTAGCATGTCTTCCAGTGTGTTTGGGGATAGCTGATCATACCAGCCTGTACTGTCCTGTGACGTAAGTTCTGTATGAGGACCCGGTTCAGTTGCACTACTAACATCGCCTAAATGCTCCCGCATGAATCTATCTATCCATTCCGAGTCCTCCATCATGTCAATGTCACAAGTTAAAATCATCTAGGCTGGCCTTGTCCCCAAAACAATCATTAAGAAAACCCCTATGCCACTCCATATTGTCTAGAACTAATGTAGGTTCATCTCTGAACTCCATTGGTGGTGGTAGAATCGGTTCAGGTCCACTAAAAATGGGTGTTTCATGATCCAATGGCACTGCTATTTCATTAATCTATAGAAAAAAGGGCTTATTTTTTATGTGAAATAACCATTATTTTCATGAAGTTAATAAACTACGTCAATTTTTCGGTCTATATATACCAAATCATATTATTGAGTTTCAAATAAAGTGAATACACCATTCGATGCATTTTTTTTATGCTGATTACAAATATAATAAGAATTTCTATCAAAAATGAATTTGAGCCCCCCTCCCCTATATAGGCTATACCTAACCTAACCTAACCTAACCCTGAATTGGCATACATAGAAGGGGGGGGGGCTGAAATTCATTTCCGATAGAAATGCTTAAGAAAGCCAAAAATATTTTAGTTTCTCAAATGAGGGATTTCTTATGTATTTAAGCGCGTGCAACAAGGGTCAGTTTTCTCGCCCCGCGCTTTTGTTGAATTTTTAAATCAGGTCTATGGACCCAAATTTTCTTCATTTTTATCAAGTTATATAGATGACTTGACAAAACATACGTCAGGGAACTTTGAAGAACATTTGAAACACATTGAAATAACTTATAAACAGGCTATAAAATTTAATCTAAGGCTTAATATTGATAAATCTCAATTTTTTCGGAAGAATGTGACTTGTTAGGGTTTCGAATTTCCACAAAAGGTGTGAAACCACAAGCACAAAAATTAGAAGCTATAAAGAAATTAGAACCACCAAGTGACGTCACCAAGTGACCACCAACCTCCAAGTGACGAATTAGGTCATTTCTAGGCTTAACAGGTTATTAGAGGGGATTCTATCATAATTACGCAAAATTAGCCGAACCTTTAATTCGACTAACTAGAAAAAATTTTCCTTTTATTTTCGGCCCAGAACAAAGCGTAGCCTTTGAAAAGTTAAAAACAGAATTATTAAATCCAAATAGTATCTTTTTAGAATTTCCTGATAAAGACAAAGAATTTTACCTTGTCACAGTTGCCTCGGAAAAAAGTATTGCTTCAATTTTAATGCAACAATGCGAAACGACAGATAGATTTCGAATAGTGGCAACCTATTCAAAGGTTCTTAGTGGTGCAGCCTCAAGGTTTGATAACCGCAACAGGGAACTTTTTGCCTTAGTACAAAGTTTAAAGCACTTCCAAAAAGGGTATTTATGGGCCGCGAGAACTCACTTATTTGTAGACTGTGCAGCACTAACATATCTTAAAAGATCAAAGGATCTTCACTCAAAATTATATAGAATTACGGTTCTGTTAGACAATGATTTGTATACATATCACCACATTAGCACCAGTAGGAACCCTGCAGACTATTTGAGTCGCCCTAGCTCACAATTTGTTAAGGAAAATAGGTCAATTAATCTTGATGAGTTAGAAATAGAATATTTAGCCCTATTAGGAGACGAGGAACTGATTGATTTTTTTGGGATTGGTAAAGAAGAGATGAGGGGATTTAAATTAGAAGACCCTGAAATTAAGGGGGCAATTGATGAAATAATAAAATTATCTCCCCAGGATATAGATAAAAATAATGAAAAGTCCAAAGAGGGTAGAAATGAACAGTCGAGCCAGACTGGTTTGACCAGGCCCTGTGAGGGATGTGAGTCAAATACGAGTAGCTCAAACATTCCCGGAGCTATCAAACCATCAAAAGGGGATGAATTCAGTAGTAATACTGAAAAGGAGTTTCCTTCTATAAGAAGGAACAAGCCTGGGTACAGGGATAGATGCCTAACCTCTGGGTCTATCCACGGCAGACTGAAAGAGGTAAAATTAAAGGGCAGTACGCATGCGTGTGTTACTGATAGCAGGTCAATTTTAGAGGGGAGTGAAATTGAACCCTGTAAAGGACAAGTTCTGACGGCGGAACTTGCAAAGACCAGAACTACTGTAGAAGTTACTGGCACTAAGGATAATCGGGCCGAATCCCAAACGTCCAGGGATTCAGACTCGGAGAGGGACGAGCCGTTATGGATACGACAAGCTCGGGCGGTGGAGCTTGCAAAGACTAGGACTATAGAAAGGGTCGCTAGCATGGATAATTGGGCTGGGTTTGGGATACCCGCAGACCTAAGCACCAAGAGGGGTAAGCCGCAGGAAGAATTTCCAAAATTTGACGTTTCGGGCAGAGCTCAAATTAACAACAGACCAGAAACTTCAAATTTAGGGAAAGGGAATCCTTTTGTTGTGAAAAGGTTAAGAGATCTTCAGTTGATCCTAGTCGAAGGAATATTGTACGCAATAGACGACTCAGAAAAGGGAAACAGATGCATACGAGCCTTTTCCTAGGAGCACACATGGGGACTGTAAAAACTTTGAATAAGTTAAAACAAAGTTGTGTTTTTGAAAATATGTACTGCCAAGTTGAGGAGGCGGTAAAGAATTGTGATCTATGTTTAAGGAGGAATAAAGTTAGCAATATATATCCTAAATTAAGAGAAAGTATTTTCCCCGACCACCCATTTCATATCTGGTCAATGGATACCACGGGAAAACTACAACTTTGCACTAACGGTGACCAATATATAATTATTGCGGTGGAGCATTTCACTAAGTACACAGTCATAGCACCAGCCAAAGACCTCAGGTCAAAATCAGCGATGGAATTTATAATAAAGGAAATCATATCCCATTTTGGAAATATGGATTTCCTTCTGTCTGATAATGCCACATGCTTTACAAGTAAAACCTTTAATGAAATGGCCAAAGAATTAGGATTCAAAATTATACATTCATCGCCAAGAAACCCCCAATCTAATGGACTAGCAGAAAATAGAGTAAAATGTGTAAAAAGAATACTAACTCACTACCACGATGAGATACATAGATGAAATTTGATTGAATTCTTACCTCTCATACAATTAGCATTAAACACTAGTATAGATGCTAGCAGAAAATATACACCCTTTTTTCTACTGCATGGTTTCGAAGCGAAATCAGTATTTGACAACATTGTTTCTAATCCGAGGGAGGGGTTCTGTTCAGAAGATGAATGGGTATCTAATCTCGTTCAAGAGGTATTTGTAAGCCGACAAATATGTATGAACGAATTAAAAAGGGCCCGAAAAGGTCAAGCGGCACAATACAACAAAAAAATATTGGAAATCGAAATCTTCCCTAATAATTTAGTGTATGTCATCCAGGAAAGTACATCAAAAAATTATTCATATAGGGGACCTTATCTAGTGTTATCGGAATTATATAAAAATGTCTTTTTACTACAGGATTTAAAAACTTGTAAACGCAGGCTAGTAAATATAAGACAACTTAAAAAGATAAACGACAACGAAAGGTTTTTAGCCATGAACCCCGAGATAGCAAAACAAAGGTCAACGGGTTGATGACAAGCCCTTAGATCCTATACCAGACGAAATTGAAGGGGAACAAATAACTAAAACACAGATAGAGGAAGACATCCCCATAATATTTGGCAATGTAATTTAAAGAGAAGTTTATTAAACCAAATAAATGAAAACAATTTGGAAAGTGTAAACCAACCTTACATTACGACTTCGGGTGAGGGGAATGGTTCTGGTAACGCAGGAACAGACACAGAATTGAGATTACCAGAGGCTCAATTACAACCCATGGATGAAATAACCAGTGAAGAAATAAATGACAATTCGGAAGGAAATACTTTGGTGTAAACAGTTGATAATTACGAACAAGGACGATTTATCCATGAACGAAAGGCTAAATCAAAACCACTAAATTATAAAGATCCTAGTTTAAAGGATTTTCTCAGCGGAAAAATAGGAAACCTTAATAAATAACAAACTTACCTTATTATAAATTTAAACTTTCAAAAGGCTGCTCCAAAC
Source organism: Artemia sinica (assembly GCA_027921565.1). NCBI lineage: Eukaryota > Metazoa > Arthropoda > Branchiopoda > Anostraca > Artemiidae > Artemia > Artemia sinica. The sequence goes on along the minus strand of CM051259.1, from coordinate 36,830,547 downwards.
CACTATCCTCTGGAAAAATACAAAACCCTTCAAAATCAGCGACCTGAACAGAGTATAATTTAGTTTCTTTCTCGCTAGATCGGTATGAAAGTGTTCGAGGGTAAATAATGAAATTCCACCAAGGACCAAAACCATACACCGATGATTAATAGGGCGATGTTCACAGGATGAAATGTTCCAAATCCTTAAACTATCGGTTAGGTCCAAGGAAAAACTATGAAGTGTGTGTAAAATAATCTTCCCGTCACTTGTTAAAAAGACAATACACTTTAAACTAGACATAACATAAGCAAATTACTGTAAAATAAGAGGGGGAAGCCTGGATATAAGCAAAGATCTCCTTTATCAAGATCTGCAACACTAAGAACAGAATATTTAAGTATATTTGAATTAAAGTCGTTATGAAAATGCAAGCGTCTATCACAAAAGGAAAGGCTCATACCAACAGGGATATAAGCTGGGAAAGGCTTAATAACCATATCAAAACACCGAGAGTAAAGAGGACAAAGTTCACAACTATGGGAGTATCATAACATAAGACATTCAACTTTCTCACTGCAAATAGTGTCATGAGTATGTAAGATTATAGAACCTTCCAAAGTTTTAAATAAAATACACTTGTAGCCTGCCATTACTGTAAACGGATCACCATAAATTAAGGGAAGTATCGATGGACACTGGCAAACACCACCAAAAGATAAATCAACTGAATTGACCGTATAATCCACAATTATGTCCGTAGGGTGAATGGTGTGGAAATATAACCTCCTCTGACAGCCAAGAGACTGTCTAATATGAGGACAACACCCCCGAAATGGGACAATGGCCATATCAAAACACATACGGTCATAAGGTCGACGTTCACACGGAGTATGATAACTCCATAAAGCTAGCTTATCTGTAATTTCGGAACGAATAGTGTCATGGGTGTGTAGAATCACAGACCCTTCCGCAGTTTTAAATAGAATACACTTGAATCCTTCCATATTAAAAGGTAACTAAAGGACATAAAACCATTTCAGCAAAATGTTTGGAACCCTATTTGTTTGGCTGACCCTGTTTACAAGAGGGATATTGCTTAAGGAAACAGAAATACATAGCCAAATAGATTTCAAGGAGATTGGTCAGATCTTCCCAGTTAACGGAATACATCAGGTAATATGGTATGTTAATACGGAAAGCCTCAGATCTGATTTAGACGATCTGAATTTGATTATTTCAAATATCGAAAATATTAAAATTATGGAACAAATAGTCAATAAAGACTTAGAAAAGAAAAAAAAGAATTTCACGGAACTCAGAGAAATACATGAACTAAAGGAATATATAATAGATAAGTGCAAACTATTACATTTAGAATTAAGTGAAGGAAATGGAATTCTCAAAATATTAGAATCATTAATGACGGATAATACAAATCGAAACAAACGAAGTCTATTACCACTTTTGGGAAAAACAATAGGATGGGTCACAGGACTAGCAACGGAAGAAAATGTAGAAAACATTCTTCATCAGGTAGATTATTTAACGGAAAAAAATGAAAGGTTACTACACATGTCGGACAGATCTATATCGTTAGTAAGTGACCTCGACAGAGAATTAAGAATGGAAAGAAACAAAAGCTTAGAAATTTTGGGAAGGACCTCCAAGAGAATTATCGAGTATATAGCAAAGGAAATTAATGAAATAAATTTCCTAAAATTACAGATAAACAAAGAAATGACAAAAAGTTCAATCCAAATAAAAAAGCTAGTAAAGAAAATAGAAACAGTAATCCTTTCTATTCTTCAAGCAGAAAATAAAAGTTTCCCATTCATTGTCACAGATCCGGCAGACATGCTTAGGACAATTTTCGAAATTGAAAATTCACTACCAATAGGTTACAGAATATCGGTTAATTATAGGCGTTACGGCTTACTGGAACTTTATAAATCGACTAGCTGCAATGTGGTGACACAAAAATTGAAATTGTTGGTTATCTGTGATTTTTCTATATCAAATAAACAAGATGGGTTCAGAATGTTCGAAATGTTCAGCATTCCGTTCCCAGTGTCAAACACTTCGTATTTCTTTCAAATAGAAAACGAGTTTAAATTTTTTGGGTTAAGTAAAGATCAAACGAGATATTTTTTAGAAGATGACAATATAGAAAAGGGATGTAATTTAAAGAGTATACCACTATTGTGCAACCACTAATTTATTATTAGAAGCACACAAATAAACTCCTGCAGTCTAGCAAACTATATGGAAAATAATGCATTAATTAATAAAGAGTGTCAAACCAAAATCATAAAAGAAAATAAAATCTTAATCCAAAGAATTGGAAGGCAAAAGTATACAATCACATCTCCTTTCAAAGAAGAAATAAGAATACATTTCGAATGTAAAACAGAAAAAACAGTAAATTCACATATATAAAGGGCAGATCAATAGTGAAATTACCAGAAGAATGTTCTCTAACTGCAGAAATGTTAAAGATAAACAGTATGTATAGGGGACAGATTACGAAGGAAATAGCACCTTTAAACATATCGATAATTAGCCTAGAAGGGAACCTCTCCATAGCTGGTATATAAAACGAATGGAGCAAAGAATTTGAAGATTTAATCTCTATACATTTCCAGGACAACTCCAAGACGCAGATTGGCATAGCTGAGCTAAGAAAAATGCACATTTCCTTAAAGGACGAAAAAGGAAGGAAAACGGCTAGCTATTGGACATTTTTTTTCAATACCTTTAATCTATTTCTATCTTTATTAGGACTAGTCTCTATTGGAATTATATTTAAAACATTGAGAAAACTATGGTTAGACTATAGGAAACAACAGTCTCAAGGATTCCACGTAAATGTAGAACAGGAAGATATTGAACTAAATTGATTCTTAGCAAAGTTATGGTTTCATTAAGAAAAAATAACTGTACTAAGAATTTTAAGTGTGGGAGGTTGTGAGAATTTGGGAAAGCCATCATAACCTGACTAAATTGTAAAAATAGCAAAGTATGACTTTTGAGTAATTATAAAGGAAACGAAGTATTAATTTTCTTTGTGTAAGAAAACAACATTACATTTGAATAAGAATACCTTTGATCCATCAAGGGCCATAAAATGCAAATACCGGACCACCATTTCAAACTCAAGGGGGTCAATGGCAAGAAGCATTACGCGACTTGTATCACATGACAAAAACAGGATTTTAATAGAGAAAGTGGAAACTAATCTTTTGAACAAAGAACTATTATTAGGATTACATTAAACTGGTCTCTGGCCAATGAGAGGAAAGAAGAACAAAATAAGAGAGAACTTAAAATAGGGATTCAGTAACAAAAACAGGGTAGTCTTTTTGGAGCAAACAAAGAGTGAGTGTTTTACTTTGTAATTACGATAAGCTACCACTGCCTGTCTGAATTTTCCATTGGGGATAAAAGTTTGAAGATAAAAGTTAAAATAAGAAGAAAACCTCTAAAGATTTCTGTCACTTGAAAATAACTTTAATACGTATACAAGAGTAATTAATAACAACTGGTGCTGAAATCTAAGTTGATGATTTTGGGCTTATAGTTTCAGTAGTATTTCCACCTAGACAAGGCTTGAGCCATTTGGACAAAACAGCATTTTAAGGTTAGAATAAGCCAAATTAAATTTCTTCCCAGAAATTTAAGCTTTGAATAACTGAGGGTTTAAAGAGGAAGGGAAACCTTAACCAAGAAGAGAAAGCTAGGAGAGCCATTTGTTCTTCCCCTTTTCAGCCTAGAGTCCCTTGAGGCTTAGCTTGACTTTATAAAGACCTTATATCCGACAATTGGAATTATCGGACAATAGCATTACTTAACCCCCCCCCCCCCTTTGTGCAATCTTCAGACGTTTATACGAAGAGGAACACCGTTCCCTTTTTAATCATTTTTTCTTTTCATTAATCCCGTACTGCATGTTTATACAAAGGTGACCTTAATGTTTAAACCGGTAGGTTAGGGAAAAAGGGAACAATATTATCAGCTTAAGAATTTCTAAACCTTTATGTCCAGATATTTTCAATTAAGTTTCCCTGCTAAAGTTAAAGCTTAATAAAGGTCAAAGGAATACACAACCCTTTTCAAGAAATAATAAGAGAATCTCTTGGTTTGGGTTAATGAAATTTCAATTAAAAGCAAGTACGGTTATTCTTAGCTTAGCTCAAAAATAGCTGGAACTAAAGGATTTTAATAACCCAGAACTCAAGCCTTGACTAGCTGTTCAAGTGTAACCTTTTTAAGTAGAAACATTCGTTAGTATAGGACTAACTTAATCTTTTTCTTTTCGGTAAACATTGGTGGATTGAACAAGTAGATCATTAGACCTTAGACCTAGAAGAGGTTTGGAAATATTCAACATAATCAGAATTAGAACATTTTTCTTTTTATCTTCTTTTGTAAGTAAAATCAGTTGTCACTGAACTCTGAATACCGATTTCTTACCCAAGCCTCAGTTTGTATCACACTACCAAATTTATTAGCCCTGTTAGTAGGGGCAACCTTACACCATTATGTCTAAAAACTAAATGTTGCCTTAAGACTAAATCAAAATGCACTGTGATAATGCTAATTCCCAATAAGGCATCTCAGCAGTATCCAAAGAACGACTGAGGGTATTACGTTCAAACTTTTGGGGCTACTTCTGCTCTTAAAGTTTAACCAAATTAAAATGGCGTAAGTGTATCCAAGCTACAAAAGAAAGTAAAACAGATTTTTTTGCGAATGGTATCAAGTTTTCCATTTCAGCTCAGCTAGAGAAGGCATGAAACTAAATTAAACAGTACTATTTGTGTCCAGATTTTGAAAAGGGTAAATGTTGTTAAAAATTGCTGAAAATTTCCTCCAGTATACAAATATCAGGCCAAACTATAAAGTCTTAAAAAACGAAAAGATTTAGAGAATTATTTTTTTCCCTGAAAAGACAATGTCAATATAAAACGAACAGAAATTAATTAAAAAAACGTTTTCCACAAAATAAGTTTTTAAAAGAAAAGTAAAGAATTCCATTAAAAAAAAATGAGCAAAAATAAAATCAAATAATCTACCAAGCGTGAAACTACCACAAATCAGCATCAATAAATAAATGAAACCCAAAAAGAACAGAAAGTACAATAAATAACCGAGTCAAACTCAAAACTAGCGGAAATTAACTTAAGTTAAGCGCAGAACCCCTATGCCTTGCCAGGGCCAGAACAAAATTTGCACTTTACTGAAAAAATACAGATGAATGTGCATTGTCAGTTTAATATACATAAACTAATATTTAGTAATCAAAATGTTAATATTATTTGATTTATTAAAGTTATAAAAGTAAAAACATTTATATTTTTTTCAGTAAAAACAATTTTCAAAAAAAATTGTCATTTGACAGTGATTCAGGAATAGTAACTATTATTTCCGTTTGTATTAAAAATGAAAGCTTATTGTGAAAAGAAATAATGGTAATTTCAAAAAAAGCCTGAAACCTCTCGAAAATGGCGTCAGATCAAAATACCATTGGAATCAGCAGTAACCAAATGTTAATAAACGCGTTTAGAAAAAAAAACTGCCTAGTGGAAAAGATTGTCATTTGACAAAGGAAAAGATCAAAATTGACCGATAAAAATGAAAAGTATACCAGTGGAATCAGCATAGTCAAAAACCTATAGCAGGGAAATTACAGTCCCGCACCCTGAACAACAAGGAAAATCACTTTATTGCATGGGTAGCACTGATCCTTCTCCATTTTTTTCCGTTTTTTTTTTTCTCTAGGCCTAGCGATTCACCAAAAAATCATAGAGATGTTTAATGGTTCATTTAAATGTTATTTTTCATATCTATGTGCTTTTTATAAATTCAATCATCTGCAAGTGCCATATGGCACTGAAAATGGCACTTTTTTGCCCTTTCTCAAGGGGTGGGGCTAGCATTGCTATCCCCACCCCTAACATTGCTGATAGATGTTTAATAGCTCATATAAAAGCTATTTTCCATATATACATTTTCTTTATAAATTCCATCACCTTCAAGTGTCAAATGGCACTAAAAATGGCACTATTGATGTCATGTCTCAAGTGGAAAAGCTAGGGGCTAGTGGGCTTCCAGTACGTCTTAAAGAGATGTTTAAAATATGGTTTGAAAGCTATTTCTCATATTTACGTGCTTTTAATCAGTTTTGCCATCCGTAAGTTCCAAATAGCACTAAAACAGCACTTTTGGTGCCATGTCTCAAGTGGAAAAGCTGGGGCTAGTGGGCTGCCAGTAGCTTTTAAAGTGACGTTTAATGGCTCATTTGAAAGCCATTGCTCATACCTGCTAGATGTTTATCAATTATACCATCCGTAAGTGTGATATAGCACTAAAAACAATACTTTTGATGTCACTTCTTAAGTAGAAAATCTGGGAAGTATAAAACGAAATTATTATTGTAATAATTATGGTCCTAAACCCGTAACTGGAGGTTTTCTGGTTCATTGTTTAAGAATCAAAAGATATCCGACGGCAACTAGCCCCCCCCCCTCCTCCCACACACCCTTTTTACCCAAGCCTATCTGATAAAGTTTTTTTAATCGCCATTTCATTAAAAAAGAATTCAAAGGTTAGATAAGAAAAACCCCTGCGTCGATGCAACCCCCCATGGTCCGGAGGCAGGCGATGTAAGTAATACTCTGAGGGCATATATCATTTTTATGGAAGGGATGCTAATATAAACTTCGGAGAGGGCTCATTTGATTAGAGATTGAAAGTTCTTGTTCACTTTTTAAGAGTCAAAAGAGATTGGAGGGGAACTAGCCCCCCCCCCTTTACGCCCTAAACGCATGTGATAAAAATTTTGAGATGCACATTTTGTTAAGAATAGTTCAAGGTTCAGATAACAAAAACTTCGGTGTCGACACAGCTCCCCAGGGCCCGAGGATAGGCGTTGTAAATTATGCCATGGGGGCATATATGGTTTTTATGGAAGGGATGCTCGTATAAACTTCATAGAGGGCTCATTTAATTGGAAATTGCAAGTTGTAATTCACTTTTTAAGAGTAAGAAGCGATCGGATGGCAGCTAGCCTCCCTCCACACTCCATTTATTTTTTCCAGACGCACTTCATACAGAAGGGGTCGTCGTATAAACTTCAAAAGGGGCTCATTTCAAAGGTGGCAACTTATTCACAGTAAGGGGGGTGCACTCCCTTGCCCACCCTGCTGCCACCTACACTTTTGATATTGTTACTTTGGTACCACAGTTTTTATACTTTGATAAAGATTTAATTTTTTTAAGTTTGATTTTGAAATAAGGAATTTTTAAAAACTTGAAACTTTTTGCAATCAAAAACGAGCAAAAATTAATCAAAGAAAAAATAATTGGACCACTCTTTTCGTACAGGCTACTTTTTGAAATACGGTCTGCGAGTCGAGTACCCAGAACACCCCGCAGACAATTTCTCTGGAAAATATCTAGCAATTCTTCCTCCGCTTTTCTGAGTCTAAATGCTTTAAAATTATATTTGACGACTGTCATCACTGTAGCCTCCAATATTCTAATCTTCGCTCGCATGCTTATTTTCCTTTTCTTCCAGACTTTTTTCCACTCTGAAAAAAACAACCTGGGCCTCGGGTATTCTACTTTTAACATCTTCCCGGCAACCACTGTCTTTTGCTAAAGGTATTACCAAGGTGAGTAAAGTTGTCTACTAGATCGATCTTTTCGTTACCGATCGTCAAGTTTCAATCTTCACTTATTCCTAGCCTTAGCGACTTAATATTCTTGAAAATTATGTTCAAACCTATTCTAAGATCCTGAATCCGCAAAACTTCAAAAAGTTCATCCATTTTGCTCATATTTTTTTTTTATCTAGGATGCTTAAATCATCAGTATGATCTAAACCCAAGAAAGTTTTCCTTCTCCTTGTGATTTCGTGTTCTGCCATTGCGTATCCTCTGCTTCTTAAGACAAAGTCTATCAAAACAATCCATAGGAATGGCGATAGAACACAACCTTGCTTAACTTCTGACTTCAGCTATAGCCTCATTTCCTAACTTAACCGCAGCAGTATTACTCTGGTGCATAGCACTAATAACTTTATTGTATTTGTCAGGTATGCAATGCAAGGATAAGACCTTTAATAAGGCTTATCTATCAGCTGAATCAAACGTCTGCAAATAGTCTATAAAACTGAGGAATAAGGTTGTTTGATGACTCAAGCACTTGTCAATTATTAATCTAAGAGTGAAAATTTGGTCGACACATCCTCTACCCTCCTTAAAACCGCACTGTTCTTCTTTTAAAACCTCGTCTACAGCATCTCAAAGTCTAATAAGTATCATCATACTAAGACAGTTGCAGCCCACAGAAACCAGGCTAATGCCTCTATAATAACCTTAACACTCACTCTTATCACTTTACTTATACAGGAGTTTAATTAGGGTTTCCCTAGAATTGCTACGTATTTTCCCTCTTTCGAAAATCACATTCATCGTCTTTAATAGCTTATTTCTAGCCTCATAACCACCGTGTTTAAGAAATTCATTTACCAAATGATCAGCACCTTGATCCTTACTTATTTATCATTTCAGTACTGCCACTAATTCTTCCTTAAAAAATAAATCTTCCTTCACATCCAATGTGTCAATTATTTTTTTTTATTTTCCTCTATATCTTTGTTTATATCTCTTATATATGCAATTATCTTGTATCACGGTTTACGATAACACGATTAATAAGCTGTCTTGTCATCGTGTGAATACCCTATTAACTCATTGACCATTTTACGACCAAATAATACATTTCTTATGACTAGATTTGTATACCTACAGAATTGTAGTAGTCTGTTACCAATACTGCTTTATTTTCCTTCACCAAAATTATCTAGGTTTGGACACCATCTATCTCAATTTCTACCAGCCTGGATATTGAAACCCCCTCATAAAAACACCACATTTTGACATAGAACCCTGTTTATTCGTCCTATAATTAAAATGTAATGCAAGTCATTACTATCTTCATCAGTCTGTTTTACTGGGGCATATACTGGTATGACTGATGCCCTGTACTTTTTAGTAACGAAGTGAGCGACATGCATTCTCTTTTTAATGACTTCCCAACCTAAACAAGACTTGGCGGCTTCGTTATTTATCATCTGCTGTATTCCCTGCTTATGCAACGTATCCTTCCTGACCGAGAAAATAAATTCTATATAACTGAATTTCATGATTCCTACTCTCTGTTCGAAGTTTCTGAAAGTCTGAACAAGTCCAGTTCGAAGCATCTGAATTCGCCAGTCAAAATTCCTTTACGATTGTTGTCTTTTAGCATCGTAAGATTCCAAGTTGTAATTATGATATTCTTTAAATTATTGGAATTGTTATGGCCTCAGGAGAAGCGATGGTTAAATGGAGGCTTTGTGCAATCCTGGGTGTATGTTGGGCACAACATGGTCATTCACACTTGCCGATGCTCTTCTATCGACAAGAGTCGAAATCCTACACAGACAATCCCAAGCCTATTACCCACGAACCATTATATATTCTACCAACAAATATAATGATACTACAAGGATGCAACACTTGATAATTTAGCTAGAAAGAGGTTATTCAGCCTCAATAAGTCACCCAATACAAACAAAACCCAAAATAATTATTAATTCATGAAATTTTTTTGCAAATACTGTTACGTTTACTAGTGTATAATTTCGTCGAATGGTGCCACTCCTCGAGGTCATACTGTAGCTCTGTTAGAAGTTATCATTTTGGTTAGAATACCCGTGAAAGATCCACCATGATGTCACTACGAGGCAATGCAAGCAGGATCTCCTTATTAAGGTGATGAATTTGCAATCAGCTGTTTAGGGATATTCTTGATAATTCGAAAATTGTTGGATTAGAAAAAAACACACATTCAAATTACCAAAGTAACGAAAATTATTAATATAATCACAGTTTGCCAAGGCTATTTAATTACATTTCACAATATTTTTACAATTATTAATACATATACTATACAACAAACGTAAGGATACCCAAATCCCTTATTTTAACAAAAAGGGCTAATTCCTTTTAAGTGATAGATTTTCATTTAGAATTGTTCAAAGAAATTTTATAGCTGAGAGCTGCATCTAAATCGTCAATAATTTTTGTCTTGCAACAGGGAAGCACAGGATATTTAGAAACATTTTAACTTCACTCAGTCTAATTGGAATTGGTGTTTATTTCTCTGACGCACTTAAACTTTTTTCTAGAATATGTTTAAAGCCTTCCAACCGCTGGCAAAGCGTTACTTTCTTAAGTATTTCGGCAACGTCACTGCAAGAAAACCCAGTTATGTCTATCATTCCAGCTATTTCTAATGCTGGAATAGATCTGTTTTCACTATCTTTATTCAACCACCGGCAGAGTGTGTCCAAAAATCCTTTAAATCGATTGATACCACATCCATTTATCGCATTGCAGCAGAGTCGAGATAGCTCCATAAAATCTGGAATACGAAAATAATCAACAAATTCAGGGCATTCCTCCCCTTTAATTATTAAATGAGCGAGCTCCTGTATAGCTTTTAGTTTTTGACTACGGCCATCATAAGGGAAAAAAATACTTTCAAGAACTTGAAGATCTTTCTTTTCGTCATATTTATCAAGTACGTGTTCTGCAATCTCTTCTTTAATACCAATAAATTTGTATTTCTCAACTATATATGCAAATTTTTCTTTGTCCAAAGCTTCGTAATTTGAAACATTTCCTTCTTTATAGTAACCCATGATGGTTTTCATTGTATCGAAATCAACATCAGTTGCCTCAATAAGATTCGTCTGCTTTTCCAGTTTTTCGGACTTAAGCATTTTCTTGAACACCTCACTGATTGCTGCTAAATGAATTTTCTTTGCTTCAACATAGCCATTGTTGCATCGAATTGTCATTACTGGACTTTCCTGCTCATTTAAAACCGCTAAAACCCTCATGAATGCCGATGGTTTGTACATGCTCGAACCTTCCATTTGTTGGTAATTACAAGAAAAATAATGTCTTAAATCTCGAGTTTGATTGGTTAATTATGAATTCAGCGCTGAAAATTGAATATTACTGGACTCCCATAGTTACAAACGGCAAATTGGTAATTCAGTATCATAAATTTTGACTAAATTCTAAAGTACTGCTATAATGTAGCTCGAAATCCACAGTCCATTTGTTCTTGAGGTAAACACCTGTAAATATAACAACAATTTATTCACATATAACAATAAGGGCCCTAATATTACACATAAATGACACTTGTGGAGTATAATAAAAAAAGAAGAAAACATACTACATAAATGAAATAAATGAAACCTTAAAAACTTTACAAGAGCAGTGTAAACGAAGGAAAAAAATTGAAGACACACAACACAAAAAAAAATACGTACGAAAAAAGGCAGATAAGACAGTTGAACGGAGCAACACGTAATGGAACGTCATTTAATAACTTAAAAATTAATTATTGAAATGTTTGGATTATATTTATTGCTGAATAAAACAAAATTAAATTACTATTACTGTAAGATCGGAAACGATAAAGTACAAATTTAAGATACCGGTAGTAATCGATCTTGATCCGTTCTAAATCACTTTTATTCAGAATACTACTAACAGAGCAATAAAAAAGTAAGGAATTATCACAAAAGCTCAGATAAAACCCGTCTTCAATAACGGTTACTGTTTTCAACAATTTTCAAATAACCTAGCTTAAAATTATTTTTACCATCCTTATGAATTCAACATCGAAGAGACCAAAGTGGCCTTCAAACTGTACAGGGTTCGTTCCAACTATAATCAGATTATCATGGTTGCAGCTGTAGCTGCAACCTAGTAAACAGCGAACAACAGTCCATAGTAACCAAAGGTTAAAAAACGCGTTTAGAAAAAAACTGCCGAGTGGGAAAAAAATTGCCATTTGACAGTGATTCAGGAATAGTAACTATTATTTCCGTTTGTATTAAAAATAAAAGTTTACGGTGAAAAGAAATTTATGGTAATTTCGAAAAAAAGCCTGAAACCCCTCGAAAATGGCGTCAGATCAAAATGAAAAGTATACAATTGGAATCAGCAGTAACCAAAAGTTAAAAAACGTTTTTAGAAAAAACTGCCTAGTGGAAAAAAATTGTCATTTGACAAAGCAAAAGATCAAAATTGACAGATAAAAATGAAAAGTATACCAGTGGAATCAGCATAGTCAAAAACCTAAACCAGGGAAATTACAGTCCCGCACCCTGAACAACAAGGAAAATCACTTTATTGCATGGGTAGCACTGATCCTTCTCCATTTTTTTTCTCCAGGCTTAGCGATTTACCAGAAAATCATATAGATATGTTTAATGGCTCATTTAAATGCTATTTTTCATATCTATGTGCTTTTTATGAATTCAATCATTTGCAAGTGCCATATGGCACTGAAAATGGCACTTTTTTGCCATTTCTCAAGGGGTGGGGCTAGCGGGCTACAAAAACATTGTAGATAGATGTTTAATAGCTCTTATGAAAGCTATTTTTCATATATACGTTTTCTTTATAAATTCCACCACCTTCAAGTGCCAAATGGCACTAAAATTGGCACTATTGATGTCATGTCTCAAGTGGAAAAGCTAGGGGCTAGTGGGCTTCCAGAACGTCTTAGAGAGATGTTTAAAAGCTGGTTTGAAAGCTATTTCTCGTATCTACGTCCTTTTAATCAGTTTTGCCATCCGTAAGTTCCATATAGCACTAAAACAGCACTTTTGGGGCCATGTCTCAAGTGGAAAAGCTGGGGCTAGTGGGCTGCCAGTCCCTTTTAAAGTGACGTTTAATGGCTCATTTGAAAGCTATTGCTCATACCTGCGTGATGTTTATCAATTATACCATCTGTAAGTGTGATATAGCACTAAAAACAATACCTTTGATGTCACTTCTTAAGCAGAAAATCTTGGAAGTATAAAACGAAATTATTATTGTAATAATTATGGTCCAAAACCCGTAACTGGAGGGTTTGCAAGAACACCTCTCGTACGTTCCTCCAAGCCCCCTTAATAAGCTACGCAATTAAGGTACAAGCAATAATATATCAAATCATTTTATTAGAGACGTGGTTCTGTTGGTAAAGCATTTGACTTCAAAATAGATTGTATTGCGTTCGTTTCCTGCTTGTTTTCTTTTTGTTTTTCATTTATGGTTTTCTCCCTTCTATTAGATCATTTTCAGATAATCTCGCTGTTTTTGTAAATGGGATACACTCATTTTTTAAAGCATGTCCCAGGAAGGTAGGCCTATTTGGTCAAGCATTTTGATTCAAAAGGGAATAGAGGTCATCCAGTTCATGGTTTGCAACGACATTCTGAGTAGACCTCTAAATCCATACCCCAACGAATGGCGTAATTTTGTCAAAATCCTATGGAAGGGGGGGGGGGGGTCAAAATTGGAAACAATTTTCCAGAATCAAGTGAAAATGACAGAGATAACTGAATAACTAGCCATATAGTAATAAACGGTTTGTCCAAAGAATTTGGTAGTGTGATTGATTCGTGTCGTACAATCAATAGAAAAATATCTGTTCGTAAGATATGTAAATTTCAATTTAATTATTCAATGGAACACGGCAGGATTTACATTAGTCACCCGTTGACAACGAAATAATTCATCTCAATGATAATCTGAGAGATACTCTTGGCTTTAACCAGGATATAATCAGTGGTAAAAACGCTGGAATTGTCAGTGGGATGAATCGTGATATTTTTGCAGACTATCCACCCGGTTTCGCCTCGGACTCTTGTATATTTCTTTATGCGTCCTTTGTTGAAGCATCGGGAGTTGGTAGTTCAAGTCTTCCCCACCTACGTGTTCTTGAACGAAAAACCACCCAGGAATATGTTCATCACTATAATATAAATCATCTTCAATATGTTCCTGTAAACACTTCGTATTTGGAACTCTGCCAGTTAACACTAAAAAGTGAATTAGCTGATCCTCTAGCAATAACAAAAGGTTTGGCTGGGATTACATATCATTTTCGACCAATTCAAACACAACGAGATGGCTAATAGAAAAAATATATTTGTTTGCCCCAATTTTGAAAGCTATGTAGCTACTCTCCAGTCACGACAATTGGGTCTTGGGATGGACTATTACAAAGGTCGTTCGTCAATGTCAGGCTATGGTCTTGGCAGTTAGCTTGCTAAGCTGTTTCGCTCTGCACTACCTCTGGCTAAAAAATATATTGCTCCGGTTGCCGCAGATTTTGCATCCTCTCCACTACATGATTGGGATCTGGCAAAGATTTTAAAGAAGGTGTTTCACAAAATCTCAGGTCCAGCGCACGATCCCTTGGCGAGCGATTGAATTCACGCCAAAGTGGAAAAGGTTTAAAAAGGTCGAGAAACACCTCATCACTCATCAGTCTAAATTAGACTGACAAAATTCACTCATAGCTCATCAAAATAAACTAGTTGCATGAATGATCTTTAATAAAGACGAAGACCACAATACTTTTCCATTATAAAAAGAACAAACTTCTGACTGTTTTAATTTTCAATTTTTGTGTTAAAGATTAAGTTTTATTGTAAGTTTTGTTTCATTTATATGGAATAAGACTTTATTAATGATAATTTTTAACATAAGTTTTATTTCATTTCTCTTAAGGCTTTAACAAATTTCGCTGCCTAAGGTAAATTCCCCATTGTTTCACTTCTTGTCGTTTTTATCCATGATCATGTTGTTTGGAAAAAAATGTGCAATTCCAAATATTATTAGATGAGAGCTTGAAACCTCTACAACAGAGTTTTCTGATTGTTTTGTAGTTAAGGAGGGGGGGAAGATGACTCAAAGGGCGCACCTTAATGCCGAAATATACTAATTCTCCCTGATGATTCAGACGAATACAGAATTAGTTCTAAGGAAGGAGTTGAAGTCGTGAACATCAAAATTGATGCATAATTCCTCTTGATTTCTGGGAATATTTTTGGTCTACACTGTTATTATGAGCAAAATTTCTTTTGTATAGGAGATGGGCTTCTCTTTTTACCCCCCCCCCCCTCTCATGGGCACAAAAACTTTGGAGGATGTTCGCTAGATCGGATATCGAGAGTTCTAGGACTTTTTTAAGTCAAAAGTGAGGGGTAACCAACCAGCCCTTGTCCCAGAACTGTTTTTGATATCTGGACTTTTTTACTCCGTGGGACATTTCATCGACATTTAGAGGTACTTATTTAGCACTTTCTCTGTGACTGTCCAATTTTGTTTGTTGGGAAATTCTGAATGGGGGAGGCAATTATACGGGCGGGGGATTTTCCACGGGAGAGGAACGTTTATCTTGGGGTAACACTCTGCAGGGGGGATTTTCTACGGGAAGGTATTCCAGGGGGATTTTCTGGGGAAGAAATTCTCCGGGGAACACCAGATCCCTTTAAAAAAGAAAATAATATTATGTTTGTGTATTGGTTGCATTAATATGTCCACTTTTTTCTCCACGAGGCTGTCATCTGAAACGAAGAAAGGTATATATAATACAGTTATGTCTTACTTTGGATAATAGAAAACTAGACAAAAATATTAGAAAAAATAACCGAAACATGTCTTTCAGCTTTCCCATTTTCTTGTAAAATAGACATCCCGTAAGGTAACACCTTTTGAATAGCTGAGAACCAGTGCTTACCCCCTCCCCCTGAAAATACCCCAGACCCACCTCTCCTTGTGAAGAGGGGGGAATTATCTGAGAGGTGTTTTCCGGAGGCATCAATCAAGCATGTTTATCATGTTTATTTTTGGATAATAGTTTCATTCGTACTTTTAGGTAGTTAAATTGTTCAATTGTTTTTAATATTCTAGAGTTACCCTTGCCACCTCTCCTAGAGTAGAGTTACCCAGACCCACCACTCCTTGTGAAGAGGGGGGAATTATCTGAGAGGTGTTTTCCGGAGGCATCAATCAAGCATGTTTATCATGTTTATTTTTGGATAATAGTTTCATTCGTACTTTTAGGTAGTTAAATTGTTCAATTGTTTTTAATATTCTAGAGTTACCCTTGCCACCTCTCCTAGAGTAGAGTTACCCAGACCCACCACTTCTTGTGAAGAGGGGGAAATTATCTGAGAGGTGTTTTCCGGAGGCATCAATCAAGCATGTTTATCATGTTTATTTTTGGATAATAGTTTCATTCGTACTTTTAGGTAGTTAAATTGTTCAATTGTTTTTAATATTCTAGAGTTACCCTTACCACCTCTCCTAGAGTAGAGTTACCCAGACCCACCACTCCTTGTGAAGAGGGGGGAATTATCTGAGAGGTGTTTTCCGGAGGCATCAATCAAGCATGTTTATCATGTTTATTTTTGGATAATAGTTTCATTCGTACTTTTAGGTAGTTAAATTGTTCAATTGTTTTTAATATTCTAGAGTTACCCTTGCCACCTCTCCTAGAGTAGAGTTACCCAGACCCACCACTCCTTGTGAAGAGGGGGGAATTATCTGAGAGGTGTTTTCCGGAGGCATCAATCAAACATGTTTATCATGTTTATTTTTGGATAATAGTTTCATTCGTACTTTTAGGTAGTTAAATTGTTCAATTGTTTTTAATATTCTAGAGTTACCCTTGCCACCTCTCCTAGAGTAGAGTTACCCAGACCCACCACTCCTTGTGAAGAGGGGGGAATTATCTGAGAGGTGTTTTCCGGAGGCATCAATCAAGCATGTTTATCATGTTTATTTTTGGATAATAGTTTCATTCGTACTTTTAGGTAGTTAAATTGTTCAATTGTTTTTAATATTCTAGAGTTACCCTTGCCACCTCTCCTAGAGTAGAGTTACCCAGACCCACCACTCCTTGTGAAGAGGGGGGAATTATCTGAGAGGTGTTTTCCGGAGGCATCAATCAAGCATGTTTATCATGTTTATTTTTGGATAATAGTTTCATTCGTACTTTTAGGTAGTTAAATTGTTCAATTGTTTTTAATATTCTAGAGTTACCCTTGCCACCTCTCCTAGAGTAGAGTTACCCAGACCCACCACTCCTTGTGAAGAGGGGGGAATTATCTGAGAGGTGTTTTCCGGAGGCATCAATCAAGCATGTTTATCATGTTTATTTTTGGATAATAGTTTCATTCGTACTTTTAGGTAGTTAAATTGTTCAATTGTTTTTAATATTCTACAGTTACCCTTGCTTTATAAACTATACTGCTCCTGTTTCAAGCCTTTTAAGATGATTAATCTTAAAAAACAAAGTTTTTCCGAGGGAAGTAAAGAGCTAAGTTGAAACCTAAAACGAACAAAAATTACTACTTCACAGCCTATCTAACATACACCAATGAAACTAATGCAAATTAATAAACTGGTGATATTTTCCTATGTGTGTAGAGTAACAGAAAACTAGCGCTTTACTGAAAACACAAAACAATATAGGAGTTCTGGTGCTGTAAAAGTAAACCTTTTAAGGAAACTTTTAACAGCATAAAAGTAAAGTATTTTTTGATTGTTGCTTATTTATTTTTCTTTTTTAAATTTATTATTTATTAATTTTAAAAAACAAAGTTTTTCCGAGGGAAGTAAAGAGCTAAGTTGAAACCTAAAACGAACAAAAATTACTACTTCACAGCCTATCTAACATACACCAATGAAACTAATGCAAATAAATAAACTGGTGATGTTTCCGTATGTTTGTTGAGTAACAGAAAACTAGCGCTTTACTGAAAACACAAAACAATATAGGAGTTCTGGTGCGGTAAAAGTAAACCTTTTAAGGAAACTTTTAACAGCATAAAAGTAAAGCATTTTTTTATTGTTGCTTATTTATTTTTTTCCTTTAATTTGGCATCACTTCTGCACAATGACCTCAGTTCAATGATTGGCTGTCGTTTTGGATCTGAAAAGGACATTTCATGATTGTTTTGTAAACAATTTCGAACTGAAGGAATCTTATTAGTGTTAGAACTACAGACCCGCTTTAGAATTTGTATCACAACTTAAAATTCAAAGAGACAAATAACTGGATTTCTGATGCTTATTATATATTTATCATTTTAAAATTCTTCTTAAACAATGCTGACGAAAAACCTACTGTTATTGATATTGAATTATTATGAATGTAATTCTTATTGAAATATACCTGTTTTGTTATAATTTTTGTGTCAATAGTTCCTCCATTTTCAGACGAAAAGACCCCTGTTATTGGCATTAAATTACTATGAAGGTAATTTTTATTGAAATACACCTTTTTATTTTAATTTTTGTGCCAATAATTCCTCCATTGTCATAAATGGTGGCCGGCGTTTACCCCCCCCCTTCCTGGTGATTACCCCCTGGAAAATACCCCCCGCGGAAAATACCCCCCCCCCCCCCCCGTGGAGACATGGCTAATTGTAGAAAGAGAAAAGCCAAGACGGATAGTCTAAGTAATTGAAAGGCAAATGTTTAAATGGCTGGGGCACGGGTAAATGGCGGGAGTAAGCATGACTCTCTTATTGGACACATGCTCGTTAGTAGAAGAAGGGGCGCCAGCCCGACCGGAATACCATATATGGGCATTGACCTACTTTCGGGGGTGACGCAATACGCTCAGTGAATACAACCGGGAGAAGATCATTGACCTCCAGTGAGCTAGAATAAGACCAGTACACGATCACAGCCAATCACAGAGCCAGAAATACTAACGGGAGTGTGACGCAAATAATATCCCTGAAATTTCAGCAATGAATTTACGTAACTGTTATAAAAACCGTATATGCCCCGAGGGCATAATGTACAACACTTGCCCCCGGGCTCTAGGGTGTTGTGTTTATCCTGGAGTTTTTGTTATCTGATCTTTTGACTTGTTTTTACCAAATACCTATCCAAAAATTCGATCAGATGGATTTGGGATAAAGAGGACAGGGAGAGGGCTAAATGCCTTACGGTCCCTTCTGACTCTTAAAAAGGGAAGTAGAACTTCAATTTCCAATAGAATGAGCTACTTCCGTAGTTCATACGACTATTCCTTCCATAGAAACCTTATTAGCTCCCGGGGCATAATTTGCAATACTTACCCCTGGATTCTTGGGGATTGTTTAAACCCCTGAGTTTTTATTATATGATCTTTGGTCTATTTTGGACAAAATTAATATCTTGAAATTCGACCTGACGCTTTTGGGAAAAACATGGTTTTTTTTTTTTTTTTTTTTTTTTTTTTTTTTTTTTTTTTTTTTTTTTTTTTTTTTTTTTTTTTTAACCCACCTCCTCTCCTCTCAGTGGTACTAACTTCATTATTTCCGAAACTGACAACAACATTTATGTACCACCTACACTAAAAAAAAAAAAAATAAAAAAAAAAAAAAAAAAACAACCTACAAATTTTTTAACTTTACATTATCATAACAATTAAACTATAAATTTGAGCAGTTAATACATTACAGATTTCATTTGGGGGCATTCTACAACCAATTAACCAACATTAATACAACATCTGCCTAGCCGCTTTGCAGGGTGCCCTTCCGGTATAGGGAACCCCTTCCACGGTGGCAGCAACTATCAAACTCCAAGAAAATACTTTAATTTGCCTCCAAAATCCCTCTGTTTACCTTATAATCCCATCCTCCCAAATTACTCTCTCTTACCTCAAAAACGCCCAAATAAAAAACTTTGTCTGAACATCATATTACACAAACAGACCCTCAACACTTAGACAAAGTTTTTCATTTTTAATTTTTTCCTTTATTTCCTCATTTTCTAAAAACCCTTTTCAACTGCTCAAATTCCAAAAAAAAAAAAAAAAAAAAAAAAAAAAAAAAAAATATAATTTAATAAATGTTCATTTCAAAATATTTCTCAAATCTATTACTTATTCTCAAAAAATCTACTTCTTTATCCAAAAACTTTTTAAAAATTTCGATATTTATTTTTTCCTTTCTTTTTCTTCTACTCCATACATACCGGCATAAATTTCCTACTATAAAACACACCATATTTTTCTTTTTATCCTCCATTTTTTCCCTTATATCTAACTTTATAATCCTTTTTTATCCTCCTCACTTTCTATACTCACACCTAAATTTCTTACTATCTCAAAAACAAAATTAAAAATATTTTCATTTTCCTCACACTCCAAAAATTCATGAGATAGTCCATCTAGTACCACCTCTGAACAGAGGTGACACCTTGGGTTTTCACTTCTAATAAAACGCGCAATTCTATCTCTATACGGCATAATCCTATGTATTATCATAAACATAACTTCTCTCACCTTTGTTTCCATGGGGAAGGCGTGGAGGTTACTAAATGCTGTTTCAAAATTTATAAAAGGTTCTTTTTCCTTTACATGATAAATTGGTTCATTTTTGGTCAATTCCAGCAAATTTCCAATTTCACGTTTTTTCATTTTTTCCTCTACTTCTAACAGGCCAGTTTCTTTTGCCTGTTGTATAACTTTAAAAATATTTCGTGCATACATTGGGATCTTTGTTTCTGGAAAATCTTCTTCATTCAGTGCTTTTATTAGCCACTCTCTTGCTAAAATAGAATGATTTCCTCCATTTAGGGAGTCAATGGTATTTCTTATTAGGAGGTTCTTGCAGGCTGACCGAAAATCCAAAACTCCATTTCCACCTTTATCTTTAGGTTGATAGAGCATTCCCTTGTTTAGTTTTTCAACCTTACCATGCCATACAAACCTCCAAATATGTTTCTCAATTTCTGAAAAAACATGGAAAAACATGGTTGGTGGGAGGGGGTTACTTGTCATCGGATAACTTTTGACTCTCTGAAAGAGAACTAAAACTCACAATTTCTAGTTATTTGAGTCCCTTCCGAAGATTATACGATCACCTCTTCCATAAGAACCTTACGTACCCCCAGGGCATAAGTTAAAACTCTTTCCCCAGAGTCTGGGGGGCTATGTTGACACCGACTTTTTGCCATCTAATTGTTGGACTATTTCAAACAAAATGGCTATTTCGAAATGTTTGATCAGATACATTTGGAAAAAGAGGGTGTGTGTGTGTGGTGGGGGGGGGGGGGGTGTAGATGCTCTCCGATCACTTTTGATGCCTCTTATAAAAGTAACTAGAACTTTCAATTTCAAATAAAATGAGCCACCTTTGAAGTTTATACGAAAACCCCCTACATATAAGCTTATACGCCCCCGAGGCATCACTTACAACACCTGCCCCCAGAGTAAGTGTTGTAAGTGCCCCGTACTCTTGTTTGTAGTAATTTTTGTTCAGTTTAAGCTTGGTTTGCATAGTCAATTTTTACTTCATAGTCAAGTTTTACTCGTTTTAAGATTTATTTATTCTTTCATATTAGTACTTGTTGTTTGTTTGTTTGCTATACTGTGTATTAAATTTCTGTTCGTTTTTGTTTTTTCGACTAGAACTTTCAATTCCTAATCAAATGAGCTCCCAGGCTCTGGGGGGCTGTGTTGACCCCGAAGTTTTTGTTTATTTATCTTTAAAGTATTTTTACCAAATGACTATCTAAAAATTTTGATCGGATACGTTTGGGGAAAAAGAGCCTGGGGGGCTAGTTGCCCAACGATCACTATTGAATCTTGAAAAGGGCACTAGATATTCCGATTTATAATCAAATGAACCCCCTCAGAAGTTTATACCACCATTTCTTCTATAAGAACTTTATATGCCTTCGGGGCATAATTTACTAAACTTGCCCCCGAGTTCTGGGGAGCTGTATTATCCTTAGAGCTTTTGCTATATGATCATTGGTTTATTTTGAAAAAAAGGTGATGTAAATCAAATCTGATCAGACGCATATAGGGAAAATGGAATGGGGGGGGTCTAGTTGACATCGGACCACTTTCGACTCTAAAAAAGGGAATTAAAACTTTCAATTTCTAATCTTTTGAGTCCCCTTTGAAGTTTATACGACCACCTCTTCCATAATAACCTTATATTCCCCCGGGGCAAAAGTCGCAACCCTTACACTAGGATCGGGGGGGGGGGGGGGAGGGAGGTATATTGACCCCGATTTTTTTGTCATCTGATTGTTGGACTATTTCCGAAAAATAGCTATCTCAAAATTTTGATCGGATGCATTTGGAGAAAAGACGGTGTGTGTATGTGTGGGAGGGAGGGTGACGCCCCCGATCACTTTCAATGACTTTTAAAAGGTATATAGAACTTTCAACTTCCAATCAAATGAGCCACCTCTACGACCATCCGTTACATAAAACCTTATTTGCCCAGAGGGCATAACTCACAACACGTGCCCCGGGCTCTGAGGGATTGTGTCGACCCTGGAGTTTTTTTTTAAATGATGTTCGGACTATTTTGAACAAAATAGCAATCTTAAAATATAAGTTGGATGTATTTAGAGAAAAAAGACATTGGTGGGGGGGCTATTTACGCTCTGATCACTTTTGACTCTTAAAAAGAGCACTAGAAATTCTGATTTACAGTCGAATGAGCCCTCTCTGAGGTTTATTCGACCATCCCTTTCATAAGAACCTTATATGCCCCCCCAGGAATAATTTACAACACTTTCCGCTGTGTTCTGGGGAGGTGTTATCCCTGGAATTTTTATTATATGATCTTTGATTTATTTTGAACAAAAAGGCAAAACATAATTTGCACTTCACTGAAACAATAAAAAAGGAATACATTTCACTTCACTTCAAATTTGCACTTCACTTTTATATGCTGATATTTCTCCCTTAACATCTTATTTAAATTTTGATTTATGAAAGTTACAAAAGTGAAAACGTTAAAAAAAAATTTGTCAGTGAAGTGCAAAATAAGTTTCTGGCTTTTAGAAAGCATAGGGGTTTTGAGCCCTACTCATGTTAATTTCTGCTCGTTTTGAGTTTGACTCGGTTATTTATTGTAATTTCTGTCTGTTTTGGGTTTCATTTATATATTGAAGCTGATGTGTGATAATTTTATGCTTGGTAAATTATCTGATTCTATTTTTGCTCATTTTTGGTTTAATAGAATTCTTTACTATTTTTGAAAAACTTATTTTGTGGATAAAGTTTTTTTTACATAATTTTCCGCTCCTTTTGTACTGACACGATCTTTTTCAGGAAAAAACCTTTCAAGTTTTTCTTTAAGAATTTATAGTTTGGCCTGCTATGTGCATGCTGGAGAAACTTTTTCAACAATTTTTAACAGCATACACCCTTTTCAAAACGTTGACACAAAGAGTAGTGTTTAATTTAGTCATACACATCCTTTAGCTGACCTGATAAATAAAACTTAATAAAATTCCCCAAAATTATATCTATGCTCTTTGACAGCTTGGATACACTTAAACCGTGTTGATTTAGTTAAATTTTAAAGAGCAGAAGCTGTAATAGAAGTACCCCGTGAAGTTTGAACTTAATACCCTCAGTTGTTCTTGGTATACTGCTGAGATGTCTTATTGGCAATCAAATTAGTTCATTTAAAATGTGAATGATATTACTAGCTATGACAGAGCAGCGCTGTCTATGTTCTTATATGCCTTATATAACTTAAAAGTCCTTTTAATACCTACACTTACATAGTTTTTAGTTTAATTGAAATTCCCCCTAACGTTCTTTAAAAGTTTCCACTTAATGCCATTAGTGTCGTTAGTTATAGTAACCGAAGAAGCAGTATTAAATGTATACACAAAGTGTCTTCTAGCTAGTTCAAAACCATCCGCAACTTACCCCGAAAGGTCTAATTTAATAATGTAAGCCGTTACTGTGATATTGCTTTGTCACCCTTTTGGCAATCTACACGATCATAGTTCGGTTTGATTTAGGTCAACACCCGCCTAATTATTCCTTGAAAGCTTCGCCTTAATACTTTTAGCTGGTGTCGTAACAATAGTTGTAGCAGCAGCAGCAGCATTAGTAGAAGCATGCACATTTCACCTTTGTTTTTTTTTCAATATCAGCTTCAAAACACGATAAGAGTTTCTGCTTAATATCACCAACTGTTCCTGAAGCATTTCTGATAGTAGAAAGGCCTCATGAGCTCGTGTCACGCACCCCTGCTGCCATCTACAATTTAGTTTAATGCTGACGGGACATAATTTATTCAAGGATTATCGATCGAGTCTAATGGGGGGTGTCAAGGTCAATCGATCTGTTGTTGTTTGGCCACGTGCGAATGACATGAGGGGTGATTTACATAATGCTGACGGGACATAATTTATTCAAGGATTATCGATCGAGTCAAATGGGGGTGTCAAGGTCAATCGATCTGTTGTTGTTTGGCCACGTGCGAATGACATGAGGGGTGATTTACATAATCGCTCAGGGAATTATTGATTTATGACACTGTGGGGTGATTTACATAATCGCTAGGGGAAATTATTGATTCACGAAGGGGAAATTAAGAAACAAACATGGCTTCATTGTTGTTTGGCTAGTCTAACCTGAGAAATTGTTTTACATAATCGGCGGGGGAATGTATTGATTCACGAAGGGGGAATTAAGAAACATTAAGGCTTCTTTAATCTTAGGTCTGAGGGATAAACGTTCATTAGGTCAGAGAGAAAAATTAATATTCTATTTTTAAATAGGGCTTCACGAAGGGGGAATTAAGAAACATTAAGGCTTCTTTAATCTTAGGTCTGAGGGATAAACGTTCTTTAGGTCAGAGAGAAAAATTAATATTCTATTTTTAAATAGGGCTTCATTAATCTATAGTGTCATGAATTATAAATGACATCACTTGTTATCTTGGAATTATGTGGGAGTCTAAAGAGATAGAAATTCTATTTTTAAATACGGCTTCACGGAGCTTTAAGTCGGAGAGATAAATTGATATTCTAACGAAACCATAATAGTTTAGCTAGGAAAATTTATGAGATGAAGAGATTAACGTAGGAAAGGGTTTCCTAGAAATTTGAAATGTGAAAGCACAGAGATGCCAAAAAACAAAAGGAACACACAGAAATTACTTTTAGGGATTATTTGGGCGAAACGGTTTTAGACAGCTTATGGAATTATTTCGGCGAAACCGTTAGAGACGTTGATTTAAAAGATGATTTTTGAGTGTGGTCATTATAGTAAACAAGTTCTATTTGAACAGTGTCGTGAGGTCCACTACCCAACCCCAAAGGGCCCCGATCGCCCTACCCCGATCCAAAGGGTTCCAATCGCCATACCCCAATCCAGAAGCAACTCCCCGGTCCCCAAAGGTTCCCAGGGCTCCCACCGGCCCCCCAGACCCTCAAAGGCCCACCCCGGGCCCCCCAAAGGCACATCGAGCACCCAAAAGACCACCGGGGTCCCAAAGGCCTTCACCCGGTCTCCAAATGTCCCCCAGGCTCTCAACCGGCCCCCAGGACCCCCAAAGGCCCTCCACCGGCACCCAAAGGTCCCCCAGGCTCCCAAAGGGCCCCCACCCTCCCTCTCCCTCTCCTCCCCACTCCTCACCGTCACCTCCCCCTCCCCCAACCCCCCTCCCCCTCCCCTCCCCTCCCCTCCTCCCCCTCTCCTCCCCTCCTCCTCCCCTCCCCCTCCCCTCCCCCTCCCCCCCCCCTCCCCTCCCCTCCTCCCCTCCCCATTTTTTTAATATTTTTTGTGCATTGAGACACAGAAGGGACACCCTCCCCCAAGGGTCCCCCAAACACCCTCCCCGGGCCCCCCAAAGAGTCCCCTCTCCATTTTTTTAATACTTTTTTATGGCTTTATTATATCTTTTCTGAACAAGTTCCATTCATAATGTCATTCCTAAACCCATTTTCCAACCTCAAAGAGTCCCCTCCCCAATTTGTAAATACTTTCTTGAATTTTTTAACATGGTATTTTTTAACTTTTTACGTTCCGACCTTTCTCAAAGAGTCAAATTTAAAGTTCTATTCCAAATATTTTCCCGGAACAAGAAAAGTCCCAAGACATAAAAAATTTAAAGTTCACTTCTAAATTTTTCCGTAGAAGATAGGAAAAGTTATACTATGATAGTGATTATTTTCCATGAAGATAAAAAGTTTCACTTTAATTCTAAATTTTCTTAAATTCAGTTCCGACTTTTCACATAGAGATGAAAAAAATTTAAAGTTCTGTTCCAAATTTTTCATAGAATATTGGAAAAGTTATACTTTGATCGTGAATATTCAAGTTCTCTTCTGAATTTTATCAAAGAACACAATTCAATTCTAATTTCTCCAGAGAAAATAAAAAGCTGCCACTTCAGTTTTAAGTTCGCCATGACATAAAAAATTTAAAGTTCAGTTCTAAATTTCTACATAGAAGATAGGAAAAGTTATACTATGATTGTGATTATTTTCTATGAAGATTAAAAGTTTCACTTCAATTTTAAATTTTCTCAAAGAACTGAAGAAAAGTTCAACTTCGATTCTGAATTTTCTCAATGAAAATGAAATAAGTTATTGATCACTTCTATTTCTCCAAAATAATATAAAAATTTTCCACTTCAGTTCAGATTTTTCTCAAACAGATGAAAAAATTTAAAATACTGTTCCAAATTTTTCATAGAAGATAGAAAAGTTCTTGTTTTCTTCTGAATTTTATCAAAGAACATAATTCATTTCTAATTTCTCCGGAGAAAATAAAAAGTTTCCATATCACTTTTAAGTTTACCAAGACATAAAAATTTAAAGTTCAGTTCTAAATTTCTACATAGAAGATAGGAAAAGTTATACTATGATTGTGATTATTTTCCATGAAGATAAAAAGTTTCACTTTAATTTCAAATTTTCTTAAATTCAATTCCGACCTTTCTCAAAGAGATGAAAAAAATTAAAGTTCTGTTCCAAATATTTTCCCGGAAGAAGAAAAGTTCAACTTTGATTCTGAATTTTCTCAATGAAAATGAAAAAGTTATTGATCAAATCTTTTTTCCCAAAAATAATATAAAATTTCCACTTCAGTTCAGATTTTTTTCTCAAAGAGATGAAGAAATTTAAAGTTCTGTTCCAAATTTTTCATAGAAGATAGGAAAAGTTATACTTTGATCGTGAATATTCGAGTTCTATTCTGAATTTTACCAAAGAACACAATTCAATTCTAATTTCCCCAATAAAAAATTTAAAGTTCAATTCTAAATTTTTCGGCGGAAGATAGAAAAAGTAATACCATACGTGTGAATATTTTCCCGGAAGATAAAAAGTTCTAGTTCAATTTAAAATTTTCTCAATGAAGTGAAGAAGAATTCAAGTTCTCTTCTGAATTTTACCAAAGAACACAATTCATTTCTAATTTCACCAGAGAAAATAAAAATATTCCACTTCAGTTCCTTATTTCACAAAGACATAAAGAAATTTAAAGTTCAATTCTAAATTTTTCGGTGGAAGATAGAAAAAGTAATACCATACTTGTGAATATTTTCATGGAAGATAAAAAGTTCTAGTTCAATTTAAAATTTTCTCAACGAAGTGAAGGAAAGTTCAAGTTCTCTTCTGAATTTTCTCAATGAAAAAGAAATTAGTCATTGATCATTTCTATTTTTCCAAATAATATAAAAATTTTCCACTTTAGTTCAGATCTGACTCGAAGAGATGAAAAATTTAAAATACTGTTCCAAATTTTTCACTGAAGATAAAAAAGTTCAATCTGGCTCGAAGAGATGAAAAATTTGAAATACTGTTCCAAATTTTTCACTGAAGATAAAAAAGTTCAAGTTCTCTTCGGAATTTTACCAAAGAACACAATTCAATTCTAATTTCTCCAGAGAAAATAAAAATCTTCCACTTCAGTTCTTTATTTCACAAAGACAAAGAAATTTAAAGTTCATTTCTAAATTTTTCGGTGGAAGATAGAAAAAGTAATACCATACTTGTGAATATTTTCACGGAAGATAAAAAGTTCTAGTTCAATTTAAAATTTTCTCAACGAAGTGAAGAAAAGTTCAAGTTCTCTTCTGAACTTTACCAAAGAACACACTTCAATTCTAATTTCTCCAGAGAAAACAAAAATCTTCCACTTCAGTTCTTTATTTCACAAAGACATAAAGAAATTTAAAGTTCAATTCTAATTTTTCGGTGGAAGATAGAAAAAGTAATACCATACTTGTGAATATTTTCACGGAAGATAAAAAGTTCTAGTTCAATTTAAAATTTTCTCAACGAAATCAAGGAAAGTTCAAGTTCTCTTCTGAACTTTACCAAAGAACACACTTCAATTCTAATTTCTCCAGAGAAAACAAAAATCTTCCACTTCAGTTCTTTATTTCACAAAGACATAAAGAAATTTAAAGTTCAATTCTAAATTTTTCGGTGGGAGATAGAAAAATTAATACCATACTTGTGAGACTAAAAATGAAGATATTTATGCAGAGTTTCAACTAGCTATGGCTAAGTTTGCTAAAGACAAGCTATTTTCGTGCGAAAACACACAAACTCAGAAAAAATGTTCAATGTTCCTTTAGTACCTACGCAATTAGACTAAAAATGAAGATATTTATGCAGAGTTTCAACTAGCTATGGCTAAGTTTGCTAAAGACAAGCTATTTTCGTGCGAAAACACACAAAATCAGAAAAAATGTTCAATGTTCCTTTAGTACCTACGCAATTAGGCTTAAATGAAGATATTTATGCAGAGTTTCAACTATCTATGGCTAAGTTTGCTAAAGACAAGCTATTTTCTTGCGAAAACACACAAAATCAGAAAAAATGTTCAATGTTCCTTTAGTACCTACGCAATTAGGCTTAAATGAAGATATTTATGCAGAGTTTCAACTAGCTATGGCTAAGTTTGCTAAAGACAAGCTATTTTCTTGCGAAAACACAAACAAAATCAGAAAAAATGTTCAATGTTCCTTTAGTACCTACGCAATTAGACTAAAAATGAAGATATTTATGCAGAGTTTCAACTAGCTATGGCTAAGTTTGCTAAAGACAAGCTATTTTCTTGCGAAAACACACAAAATCAGAAAAAATGTTCAGTGTTCCTTTAGTACATACACAATTAGGCTAAAAATGAAGATATTTATGCACAGTTTCAACTAGCTATGGCTAAGTTTGCTAAAGACAAGCTATTTTCTTGCGAAAACACACAAAATCAGAAAAAATGTTCAATGTTCCTTTAGTACCTACGCAATTAGGCTGAAATGAAGATATTTATGCAGAGTTTCAACTATCTATGGCTAAGTTTGCTAAAGACAAGCTATTTTCTTGCGAAAACACACAAAATCAGAAAAAATGTTCAATGTTCCTTTAGTACCTACGCAATTAGGCTTAAATGAAGATATTTATGCAGAGTTTCAACTAGCTATGCTAGTTGCTAAGACAAGCTATTTTCGTGCGAAAACACACAAAATCAGAAAAAATGTTCAATGTTCCTTTAGTACCTACGCAATTAGGCTAAAATGAAGATATTTATGCAGAGTTTCAACTAGCTATGGCTAAGTTTGCTAAAGACAAGCTATTTTCTTGCGAAAACACACAAAATCAGAAGAAAATGTTCAATGTTCCTCTAGTACCTACGCAATTAGGCTAAAATGAAGATATTTATGCAGAGTTTCAACTAGCTATGGCTAAGTTTGCTAAAGACAAGCTATTTTCTTGCGAAAACACACAAAATCAGAAAAAATGTTCAATGTTCCTTTAGTACCTACGCAATTAGGCTTAAATGAAGATATTTATGCAGAGTTTCAACTAGCTATGGCTAAGTTTGCTAAAGACAAGCTATTTTCTTGCGAAAACACAAACAAAATCAGAAAAAATGTTCAATGTTCCTTTAGTACCTACGCAATTAGACTAAAAATGAAGATATTTATGCAGAGTTTCAACTAGCTATGGCTAAGTTTGCTAAAGACAAGCTATTTTCTTGCGAAAAAACACAAAATCAGAAAAAATGTTCAGTGTTCCTTTAGTACATACACAATTAGGCTAAAAATGAAGATATTTATGCACAGTTTCAACTAGCTATGGCTAAGTTTGCTAAAGACAAGCTATTTTCTTGCGAAAACACACAAAATCAGAAAAAATGTTCAATGTTCCTTTAGTACCTACGCAATTAGGCTGAAAATGAAGATATTTATGCAGAGTTTCAACTATCTATGGCTAAGTTTGCTAAAGACAAGCTATTTTCTTGCGAAAACACAACAAAATCAGAAAAAATGTTCAATGTTCCTTTAGTACCTACGCAATTAGGCTTAAATGAAGATATTTATGCAGAGCTTCAACTAGCTATGGCTAACAAGCTATTTTCTTGCGAAAACACACAAACTCAGAAAAAATGTTCAATGTTCCTTTAGTACCTACGCAATTAGACTAAAAATGAAGATATTTATGCAGAGTTTCAACTAGCTATGGCTAAGTTTGCTAAAGACAAGCTATTTTCGTGCGAAAACACACAAAATCAGAAAAAATGTTCAATGTTCCTTTAGTACCTACGCAATTAGGCTTAAATGAAGATATTTATGCAGAGTTTCAACTAGCTATGGCTAAGTTTGCTAAAGACAAGCTATTTTCTTGCGAAAACACACAAAATCAGAAGTAAAATGTTCAGTGTTCCTTTAGTACATACACAATTAGGCTAAAAATGAAGATATTTATGCACAGTTTCAACTAGCTATGGCTAAGTTTGCTAAAGACAAGCTATTTCTTGCGAAAACACACAAAATCAGAAAAAATGTTCAATGTTCCTTTAGTACCTACGCAATTAGGCTGAAATGAAGATATTTATGCAGAGTTTCAACTATCTATGACTAAGTTTGCTAAAGACAAGCTATTTTCTTGCGAAAACACAAACAAAATCAGAAAAAATGTTCAATGTTCCTTTAGTACCTACGCAATTAGACTAAAAATGAAGATATTTATGCAGAGTTTCAACTAGCTATGGCTAAGTTTGCTAAAGACAAGCTATTTTCTTGCGAAAACACACAAAATCAGAAAAAATGTTCAATGTTCCTTTAGTACCTACGCAATTAGGCTAAAAATGAAGATATTTATGCAGAGTTTCAACTAGCTATGGCTAAGTTTGCTAAAGACAAGCTATTTTCTTGCAAAAACACACAAAATCAGAAGAAAATGTTCAATGTTCCTTAGTACCTACGCAATTAGGCTGAAATGAAGATATTTATGCAGAGTTTCAACTATCTATGGCTAAGTTTGCTAAAGACAAGCTATTTTCTTGCGAAAACACACAAAATCAGAAAAAATGTTCAATGTTCCTTTAGTACCTACGCAATTAGGCTTAAAATGAAGATATTTATGCAGAGTTTCAACTAGCTATGGCTAAGTTTGCTAAAGACAAGCTATTTTCTTGCGAAAACACAACAAAATCAGAAAAAATGTTCAATGTTCCTTTAGTACCTACGCAATTAGACTAAAAATGAAGATATTTATGCAGAGTTTCAACTAGCTATGGCTAAGTTTGCTAAAGACAAGCTATTTTCTTGCGAAAACACACAAAATCAGAAAAAATGTTCAATGTTCCTTTAGTACATACACAATTAGGCTAAAAATGAAGATATTTATGCACAGTTTCAACTAGCTATGGCTAAGTTTGCTAAAGACAAGCTATTTTCTTGCGAAAACACACAAAATCAGAAAAAATGTCCAATGTTCCTTTAGTACCTACGCAATTAGGCTGAAAATGAAGATATTTATGCAGAGTTTCAACTATCTATGGCTAAGTTTGCTAAAGACAAGCTATTTTCTTGCGAAAACACAACAAAATCAGAAAAAATGTTCAATGTTCCTTTAGTACCTACGCAATTAGGCTAAAATGAAGATATTTATGCAGAGTTTCAACTAGCTATGGCTAAGGCAAAGCTATTTTCGTGCGAAAACACACAAAATCAGAAAAAATGTTCAATGTTCCTTTAGTACCTATGCAATTAGGCTTAAATGAAGATATTTATGCAGAGTTTCAACTAGCTATGGCTAAGTTTGCTAAAGACAAGCTATTTTCTTGCGAAAAACACACAAAATCAGAAGTAAAATGTTCAATGTTCCTCTAGTACCTACGCAATTAGGCTTAAATGAAGATATTTATGCAGAGTTTCAACTATCTATGGCTAAGTTTGCTAAAGACAAGCTATTTTCTTACGAAAAACACACAAAATCAGAAAAAATGTTCAATGTTCCTTTAGTACCTACGCAATTAGGCTAAAATGAAGATATTTATGCAGAGTTTCAACTAGCTATGGCTAAGTTTGCTAAAGACAAGCTATTTTCTTGCGAAAACACAAACAAAATCAGAAAAAATGTTCAATGTTCCTTTAGTACCTACGCAATTAGACTAAAAATGAAGATATTTATGCAGAGTTTCAACTAGCTATGGCTAAGTTTGCTAAAGACAAGCTATTTTCTTGCGAAAAAACACAAAATCAGAAAAAATGTTCAGTGTTCCTTTAGTACATACACAATTAGGCTAAAAATGAAGATATTTATGCACAGTTTCAACTAGCTATGGCTAAGTTTGCTAAAGACAAGCTATTTTCTTGCGAAAACACACAAAATCAGAAAAAATGTTCAATGTTCCTTTAGTACCTACGCAATTAGGCTGAAATGAAGATATTTATGCAGAGTTTCAACTATCTATGGCTAAGTTTGCTAAAGACAAGCTATTTTCTTGCGAAAACACAAACAAAATCAGAAAAAATGTTCAATGTTCCTTTAGTACCTACGCAATTAGGCTTAAATGAAGATATTTATGCAGAGCTTCAACTAGCTATGGCTAGGCTAACAAGCTATTTTCTTGCGAAAACACACAAACTCAGAAAAAATGTTCAATGTTCCTTTAGTACCTACGCAATTAGACTAAAAATGAAGATATTTATGCAGAGTTTCAACTAGCTATGGCTAAGTTTGCTAAAGACAAGCTATTTTCGTGCGAAAACACACAAAATCAGAAAAAATGTTCAATGTTCCTTTAGTACCTATGCAATTAGGCTAAAAATGAAGATATTTATGCAGAGTTTTCAACTAGCTATGGCTAAGTTTGCTAAAGACAAGCTATTTTCTTGCGAAAAACACACAAAATCAGAAGAAAATGTTCAGTGTTCCTTTAGTACATACACAATTAGGCTAAAAATGAAGATATTTATGCACAGTTTCAACTAGCTATGGCTAAGTTTGCTAAAGACAAGCTATTTTCTTGCGAAAACACACAAAATCAGAAAAAATGTTCAATGTTCCTTTAGTACCTACGCAATAGGCTGAAATGAAGATATTTATGCAGAGTTTCAACTATCTATGGCTAAGTTTGCTAAAGACAAGCTATTTTCTTGCGAAAACACAACAAAATCAGAAAAAATGTTCAATGTTCCTTTAGTACCTACGCAATTAGGCTAAAAATGAAGATATTTATGCAGAGTTTCAACTAGCTATGGCTAAGTTTGCTAAAGACAAGCTATTTTCTTGCGAAAACACACAAAATCAGAAAAAATGTTCAATGTTCCTTTAGTACCTACGCAATTAGGCTGAAATGAAGATATTTATGCAGAGTTTCAACTAGCTATGGCTAAGTTTGCTAAAGACAAGCTATTTTCTTGCGAAAACACAAACAAAATCAGAAAAAATGTTCAATGTTCCTTTAGTACCTACGCAATTAGGCTTAAATGAAGATATTTATGCAGAGTTTTAACTAGCTATGGCTAAGTTGCTAAAGACAAGCTATTTTCTTGCGAAAACACACAAAATCAGAAAAAATGTTCAATGTTCCTTTAGTACCTACGCAATTAGACTAAAAATGAAGATATTTATGCAGAGTTTCAACTAGCTATGGCTAAGTTTGCTAAAGACAAGCTATTTTCTTGCGAAAACACACAAAATCAGAAAAAATGTTCAATGTTCCTTTAGTACCTACGCAATTAGGCTAAAAATGAAGATATTTATGCAGAGTTTCAACTAGCTATGGCTAAGTTTGCTAAAGACAAGCTATTTTCTTGCGAAAAACACACAAAATCAGAAAAAATGTTCAGTGTTCCTTTAGTACATACACAATTAGGCTAAAAATGAAGATATTTATGCACAGTTTCAACTAGCTATGGCTAAGTTTGCTAAAGACAAGCTATTTTCTTGCGAAAACACACAAAATCAGAAAAAATGTTCAATGTTCCTTTAGTACCTACGCAATTAGGCTGAAATGAAGATATTTATGCAGAGTTTCAACTATCTATGGCTAAGTTTGCTAAAGACAAGCTATTTTCTTGCGAAAACACAAACAAAATCAGAAAAAATGTTCAATGTTCCTTTAGTACCTACGCAATTAGACTAAAAATGAAGATATTTATGCAGAGTTTCAACTAGCTATGGCTAAGTTTGCTAAAGACAAGCTATTTTCGTGCGAAAACACACAAAATCAGAAAAAATGTTCAATGTTCCTTTAGTACCTATGCAATTAGGCTTAAAATGAAGATATTTATGCAGAGTTTCAACTAGCTATGGCTAAGTTTGCTAAAGACAAGCTATTTTCTTGCAAAAACACACAAAATCAGAAGTAAAATGTTCAATGTTCCTCTAGTACCTACGCAATTAGGCTTAAATGAAGATATTTATGCAGAGTTTCAACTATCTATGGCTAAGTTTGCTAAAGACAAGCTATTTTCTTACGAAAACACACAAAATCAGAAAAAATGTTCAATGTTCCTTTAGTACCTACGCAATTAGGCTTAAATGAAGATATTTATGCAGAGTTTCAACTAGCTATGGCTAAGTTTGCTAAAGACAAGCTATTTTCTTGCGAAAACACAAACAAAATCAGAAAAAATGTTCAATGTTCCTTTAGTACCTACGCAATTAGACTAAAAATGAAGATATTTATGCAGAGTTTCAACTAGCTATGGCTAAGTTTGCTAAAGACAAGCTATTTTCTTGCGAAAAAACACAAAATCAGAAAAAATGTTCAGTGTTCCTTTAGTACATACACAATTAGGCTAAAAATGAAGATATTTATGCACAGTTTCAACTAGCTATGGCTAAGTTTGCTAAAGACAAGCTATTTTCTTGCGAAAACACACAAAATCAGAAAAAATGTTCAATGTTCCTTTAGTACCTACGCAATTAGGCTGAAATGAAGATATTTATGCAGAGTTTCAACTATCTATGGCTAAGTTTGCTAAAGACAAGCTATTTTCTTGCGAAAACACAAACAAAATCAGAAAAAATGTTCAATGTTCCTTTAGTACCTACGCAATTAGGCTTAAATGAAGATATTTATGCAGAGTTTCAACTAGCTATGGCTAGTGCTAAAGACAAGCTATTTTCTGCGAAAACACACAAAATCAGAAAAAATGTTCAATGTTCCTTTAGTACCTACGCAATTAGGCTAAAATGAAGATATTTATGCAGAGTTTCAACTAGCTATGGCTAAGTTTGCTAAAGACAAGCTATTTTCTTGCGAAAAACACACAAAATCAGAAAAAATGTTCAATGTTCCTTTAGTACCTACGCAATTAGGCTTAAATGAAGATATTTATGCAGAGTTTCAACTAGCTATGGCTAAGTTTGCTAAAGACAAGCTATTTTCTTGCGAAAACACACAAACTCAGAAAAAATGTTCAATGTTCCTTTAGTACCTACGCAATTAGACTAAAAATGAAGATATTTATGCAGAGTTTCAACTAGCTATGGCTAAGTTTGCTAAAGACAAGCTATTTTCGTGCGAAAACACACAAAATCAGAAAAAATGTTCAATGTTCCTTTAGTACCTATGCAATTAGGCTTAAATGAAGATATTTATGCAGAGTTTTAACTAGCTATGGCTAAGTTTGCTAAAGACAAGCTATTTTCTTGCAAAAACACACAAAATCAGAAGTAAAATGTTCAGTGTTCCTTTAGTACATACACAATTAGGCTAAAAATGAAGATATTTATGCACAGTTTCAACTAGCTATGGCTAAGTTTGCTAAAGACAAGCTATTTTCTTGCGAAAACACACAAAATCAGAAAAAATGTTCAATGTTCCTTTAGTACCTACGCAATTAGGCTGAAATGAAGATATTTATGCAGAGTTTCAACTATCTATGACTAAGTTTGCTAAAGACAAGCTATTTTCTTGCGAAAACACAAACAAAATCAGAAAAAATGTTCAATGTTCCTTTAGTACCTACGCAATTAGGCTTAAATGAAGATATTTATGCAGAGTTTCAACTAACTATGGCTAAGTTTGCTAAAGACAAGCTATTTTCTTGCGAAAACACACAAAATCAGAAAAAATGTTCAGTGTTCCTTTAGTACCTACACAATTACGCTAAAAATGAAGATATTTATGCACAGTTTTAACTAGCTATGGCTAAGTTTGCTAAAGACAAGCTATTTTCTTGCAAAAACACGCAAAATCAGAAAAAATGTTCAATATTCCTTTAGTACCTACGCAATTAGGCTGAAATGAAGATATTTATGCAGAGTTTCAACTATCTATGGCTAAGTTTGCTAAAGACAAGCTATTTTCTTGCGAAAACACACAAAATCAGAAAAAATGTTCAATGTTCCTTTAGTACCTACGCAATTAGGCTTAAATGAAGATATTTATGCAGAGTTTCAACTAACTATGGCTAAGTTTGCTAAAGACAAGCTATTTTCTTGCGAAAACACAAACAAAATCAGAAAAAATGTTCAATGTACCTTTAGTACCTACGCAATTAGGCTAAAAATGAAGATATTTATGCAGAGTTTCAACTAGCTATGACTAAGTTTGCTAAAGACAAGCTATTTTCTTGCGAAAACACACAAAATCAGAAAAAATGTTCAATGTTCCTTTAGTACCTACGCAATTAGGATAAAAATGAAGATATTTATGCACTGTTTCAACTAGCTATGGCTAAGTTTGCTAAAGACAAGCTATTTTCTTGCGAAAACACACAAAATCAGAAAAAATATTGTTAGGTTAGGTTAAGTTAGATTAGGTTAGGTTAGCCTACGTACGCGCGCATATAGGTTAGGTTAGGTTGGATTAAGTTAGGTTAGGTTAAGTTAGGTTAGGTTAGATTAAGTTAGGTTAGGTTAAGTTAGGTTAGGCTAGGTTAGCCTACGTACGCGCGCGTACGTAGGCTAACCTAGCCTAACCTAACTTAACCTAACCTAACTTAATCTAATCTAACCTAACCTAACCTAACCTAACTTAACCTAACCTAACTTAATCCAACCTAACCTAACCTATATGCGCGCGTACGTAGGCTAACCTAATCTAACTTAACCTAACCTAACAATATTTTTTCTGATTTTGTGTGTTTTCGCAAGAAAATAGCTTGTCTTTAGCAAACTTAGCCATAGCTAGTTGAAACAGTGCATAAATATCTTCATTTTTATCCTAATTCCGTAGGTACTAAAGGAACATTGAACATTTTTTTCTGATTTTGTGTGTTTTCACAAGAAAATAGCTTGTCTTTAGCAAACTTAGTCATAGCTAGTTGAAACTCTGCATAAATATCTTCATTTTTAGCCTAATTGCGTAGGTACTAAAGGTACATTGAACATTTTTTCTGATTTTGTTTGTGTTTTCGCAAGAAAATAGCTTGTCTTTAGCAAACTTAGCCATAGTTAGTTGAAACTCTGCACAAATATCTTCATTTAAGCCTAATTGCGTAGGTACTAAAGGAACATTGAACATTTTTTCTGATTTTGTGTGTTTTCGCAAGAAAATAGCTTGTCTTTAGCAAACTTAGCCATAGATAGTTGAAACTCTGCATAAATATCTTCATTTCAGCCTAATTGCGTAGGTACTAAAGGAATATTGAACATTTTTTCTGATTTTGCGTGTTTTTGCAAGAAAATAGCTTGTCTTTAGCAAACTTAGCCATAGCTAGTTAAAACTGTGCATAAATATCTTCATTTTTAGCCTAATTGTGTAGGTACTAAAGGAACACTGAACATTTTTTCTGATTTTGTGTGTTTTCGCAAGAAAATAGCTTGTCTTTAGCAAACTTAGCCATAGTTAGTTGAAACTCTGCATAAATATCTTCATTTAAGCCTAACTGCGTAGGTACTAAAGGAACATTGAACATTTTTTCTGATTTTGTTTGTGTTTTCGCAAGAAAATAGCTTGTCTTTAGCAAACTTAGCCATAGATAGTTGAAACTCTGCATAAATATCTTCATTTCAGCCTAATTGCGTAGGTACTAAAGGAACATTGAACATTTTTTCTGATTTTGTGTGTTTTCGCAAGAAAATAGCTTGTCTTTAGCAAACTTAGCCATAGCTAGTTGAAACTGTGCATAAATATCTTCATTTTTAGCCTAATTGTGTATGTACTAAAGGAACACTGAACATTTTACTTCTGATTTTGTGTGTTTTTGCAAGAAAATAGCTTGTCTTTAGCAAACTTAGCCATAGCTAGTTAAAACTCTGCATAAATATCTTCATTTAAGCCTAATTGCATAGGTACTAAAGGAACATTGAACATTTTTTCTGATTTTGTGTGTTTTCTCACGAAAATAGCTTGTCTTTAGCAAACTTAGCCATAGCTAGTTGAAACTCTGCATAAATATCTTCATTTTTAGTCTAATTGCGTAGGTGCTAAAGGAACATTGAACATTTTATCTGAGTTTGTGTGTTTTCGCAAGAAAACAACTTGTTAGCCATAGCTAGTTGAAACTCTGCATAAATATCTTCATTTAAGCCTAATTTGCGTAGGTACTAATGGAACATTGAACATTTTTTCTGATTTTGTTTGTGTTTTCGCAAGAAAATAGCTTGTCTTTAGCAAACTTAGCCATAGATAGTTGAAACTCTGCATAAATATCTTCATTTCAGCCTAATTGCGTAGGTACTAAAGGAACATTGAACATTTTTTCTGATTTTGTGTGTTTTCGCAAGAAAATAGCTTGTCTTTAGCAAACTTAGCCATAGCTAGTTGAAACTGTGCATAAATATCTTCATTTTTAGCCTAATTGTGTATGTACTAAAGGAACACTGAACATTTCTTTCTGATTTTGTGTTTTTTCGCAAGAAAATAGCTTGTCTTTAGCAAACTTAGCCATAGCTAGTTGAAACTCTGCATAAATATCTTCATTTTTAGTCTAATTGCGTAGGTACTAAAGGAACATTGAACATTTTTTCTGATTTTGTTTGTGTTTTCGCAAGAAAATAGCTTGTCTTTAGCAAACTTAGCCATAGCTAGTTGAAACTCTGCATAAATATCTTCATTTAAGCCTAATTGCGTAGGTACTAAAGGAACATTGAACATTTTTTCTGATTTTGTGTGTTTTCGTAAGAAAATAGCTTGTCTTTAGCAAACTTAGCCATAGATAGTTGAAACTCTGCATAAATATCTTCATTTAAGCCTAATTGCGTAGGTACTAGAGGAACATTGAACATTTTTTCTGATTTTGTGTGTTTTCGCAAGAAAATAGCTTGTCTTTAGCAAACTTAGCCATAGCTAGTGGAAACTCTGCATAAATCTTCATTTAAGCCTAATTGCATAGGTACTAAAGGAACATTGAACATTTTTTCTGATTTTGTGTGTTTTCGCACGAAAATAGCTTGTCTTTAGCAAACTTAGCCATAGCTAGTTGAAACTGTGCATAAATATCTTCATTTTTAGCCTAATTGTGTATGTACTAAAGGAACACTGAACATTTTTTTCTGATTTTGTGTTTTTTCGCAAGAAAATAGCTTGTCTTTAGCAAACTTAGCCATAGCTAGTTGAAACTCTGCATAAATATCTTCATTTTTAGTCTAATTGCGTAGGTACTAAAGGAACATTGAACATTTTTTCTGATTTTGTTTGTGTTTTCGCAAGAAAATAGCTTGTCTTTAGCAAACTTAGCCATAGCTAGTTGAAACTCTGCATAAATATTTTCATTTAAGCCTAATTGCGTAGGTACTAAAGGAACATTGAACATTTTTTCTGATTTTGTGTGTTTTCGTAAGAAAATAGCTTGTCTTTAGCAAACTTAGCCATAGATAGTTGAAACTCTGCATAAATATCTTCATTTAAGCCTAATTGCGTAGGTACTAGAGGAACATTGAACATTTTACTTCTGATTTTGTGTGTTTTTGCAAGAAAATAGCTTGTCTTTAGCAAACTTAGCCATAGCTAGTGGAAACTCTGCATAAATATCTTCATTTAAGCCTAATTGCATAGGTACTAAAGGAACATTGAACATTTTTTCTGATTTTGTGTGTTTTCGCACGAAAATAGCTTGTCTTTAGCAAACTTAGCCATAGCTAGTTGAAACTCTGCATAAATATCTTCATTTTTAGTCTAATTGCGTAGGTACTAAAGGAACATTGAACATTTTTTCTGAGTTTGTGTGTTTTCGCAAGAAAATAGCTTGTCTTTAGCAAACTTAGCCATAGCTAGTTGAAACTCTGCATCAATATCTTCATTTTTAGTCTCACAAGTATGGTATTAATTTTTCTATCTCCCACCGAAAAATTTAGAATTGAACTTTAAATTTCTTTATGTCTTTGTGAAATAAAGAACTGAAGTGGAAGATTTTTGTTTTCTCTGGAGAAATTAGAATTGAAGTGTGTTCTTTGGTATAGTTCAGAAGAGAACTTGAACTTTCCTTGACTTCGTTGAGAAAATTTTAAATTGAACTAGAACTTTTTATCTTCCGTGAAAATATTCACAAGTATGGTATTACTTTTTCTATCTTCCACCGAAAATTAGAATTGAACTTTAAATTTCTTTATGTCTTTGTGAAATAAAGAACTGAAGTGGAAGATTTTTGTTTTCTCTGGAGAAATTAGAATTGAAGTGTGTTCTTTGGTAAAGTTCAGAAGAGAACTTGAACTTTTCTTCACTTCGTTGAGAAAATTTTAAATTGAACTAGAACTTTTTATCTTCCGTGAAAATATTCACAAGTATGGTATTACTTTTTCTATCTTCCACCGAAAAATTTAGAAATGAACTTTAAATTTCTTTGTCTTTGTGAAATAAAGAACTGAAGTGGAAGATTTTTATTTTCTCTGGAGAAATTAGAATTGAATTGTGTTCTTTGGTAAAATTCCGAAGAGAACTTGAACTTTTTTATCTTCAGTGAAAAATTTGGAACAGTATTTTAAATTTTTCATCTCTTCGAGCCAGATTGAACTTTTTTATCTTCAGTGAAAAATTTGGAACAGTATTTTAAATTTTTCATCTCTTCGAGTCAGATCTGAACTAAAGTGGAAAATTTTTATATTATTTGGAAAAATAGAAATGATCAATGACTAATTTCTTTTTCATTGAGAAAATTCAGAAGAGAACTTGAACTTTCCTTCACTTCGTTGAGAAAATTTTAAATTGAACTAGAACTTTTTATCTTCCATGAAAATATTCACAAGTATGGTATTACTTTTTCTATCTTCCACCGAAAAATTTAGAATTGAACTTTAAATTTCTTTATGTCTTTGTGAAATAAGGAACTGAAGTGGAATATTTTTATTTTCTCTGGTGAAATTAGAAATGAATTGTGTTCTTTGGTAAAATTCAGAAGAGAACTTGAATTCTTCTTCACTTCATTGAGAAAATTTTAAATTGAACTAGAACTTTTTATCTTCCGGGAAAATATTCACACGTATGTTATTACTTTTTCTATCTTCCACCGAAAAATTTAGAATTGAACTTTAAATTTTTTATTGGGGAAATTAGAATTGAATTGTGTTCTTTGGTAAAATTCAGAATAGAACTCGAATATTCACGATCAAAGTATAACTTTTCCTATCTTCTATGAAAAATTTGGAACAGAACTTTAAATTTCTTCATCTCTTTGAGAAAAAAATCTGAACTGAAGTGGAAATTTTTATATTATTTTTGGGAAAAAAGATTTGATCAATAACTTTTTCATTTTCATTGAGAAAATTCAGAATCGAAGTTGAACTTTTCTTCTTCCGGGAAAATATTTGGAACAGAACTTTAATTTTTTTCATCTCTTTGAGAAAGGTCGGAATTGAATTTAAGAAAATTTAGAATTAAAGTGAAACTTTTTATCTTCATGGAAAATAATCACAATCATAGTATAAGTTTTCCTATCTTGTATGGAAAAATTTAGAATTGAACTTTAAATTTTTATGTCTTGGTAAACTTAAAAGTGATATGGAAACTTTTTATTTTCTCTGGAGAAATTAGAAATGAATTATGTTCTTTGATAAAATTCAGAAGAGAACAAGAACTTTTCTATCTTCTATGAAAAATTTGGAACAGTATTTTAAATTTTTTCATCTGTTTGAGAAAAATCTGAACTGAAGTGGAAAATTTTTATATTATTTTGGGAAAATAGAAATGATCAATAACTTATTTCATTTTCATTGAGAAAATTCAGAATCGAAGTTGAACTTTTCTTCACTTCTTTGAGAAAATTTAAAATTGAAGTGAAACTTTTAATCTTCATAGAAAATAATCACAATCATAGTATAACTTTTCCTATCTTCTATGTAGAAATTTAGAACTGAACTTTAAATTTTTTATGTCATGGCGAACTTAAAACTGAAGTGGCAGCTTTTTATTTTCTCTGGAGAAATTAGAATTGAATTGTGTTCTTTGATAAAATTCGAGAACTTGAATATTCACGATCAAAGTATAACTTTTCCAATATTCTATGAAAAATTTGGAACAGAACTTTAAATTTTTTTCATCTCTATGTGAAAAGTCGGAACTGAATTTAAGAAAATTTAGAATTAAAGTGAAACTTTTTATCTTCATGGAAAATAATCACTATCATAGTATAACTTTTCCTATCTTCTACAGAAAAATTTAGAACAGAACTTTAAATTTTTTATGTCTTGGTGAACTTAAAACTGAAGTGGAAGCTTTTTATTTTCTCTGGAGAAATTAGAATTGAATTGTGTTTGTTGGTAAAATTCAGAAGAGAACTTGAACTTTTCTATCTTCTATGAAAAATTTGGAATAGTATTTTAAATTTTTCATCTCTTTGAGAAAAATCTGAACTGAAGTGGAAAATTTTTATATTATTTTGGAGAAATAGAACTGATCAATAACTTATTTCATTTTCAATGAGAAAATTCAGAATCGAAGTTGAACTTTTCTTCTTCCGAGAAAATATATTGAACAGAACTTTAAATTTTTTCATCTCTTTGAGAAAGGTCGGAACTGAAAGAAAATTTAGAATTAAAGTGAAACTTTTTATCTTCATAGAAAATAATCACAATCAAAGTATAACTATTCCTATCTTCTAAGGAAAAATTTAGAACTGAACTTTAAATTTTTTATGTCTTGGTAAACTTAAAACTGAAGTGGAAGCTTTTTATTTTCTCTGGAGAAATTAGAATTGAATTGTGTTCTTTGGTAAAATTCAGATTAGAACTTGATCTTTTCTATCTTCTAAGAAAAATTTGGAACAATATTTTAAATTTTTTCATCTCTTTGAGAAAAATCTGAATTGAAGTGGAAAATTTTATATTATTTTGGGAAAATAGAATTGATCAATAACTTATTTCATTTTCATTGAGAAAATTCAGAATCGAAGTTGAACTTTTCTTCTTCCGGGGAAATATTTGGAACAGAACTTTAAATTTTTTCATCTCTTTGAGAATGGTCAGAACTGAATTTAAGAAAATTTAGAATTAAAGTGAAATTTTTTATCTTCATAGAAAATAATCACAATCAAAGTATAACTTTTCCTATCTTCTACGGAAAAATTTAGAAGTGAACTTTAAATTTTTTATGTCTTGGGACTTTTCTTGTTCCGGGAAAATATTTGGAATAGAACTTTAAATTTGACTCTTTGAGAAAGGTCGGAACGTAAAAAGTTAAAAAATACCATGTTAAAAAATTCAAGAAAGTATTTACAAATTGGGGAGGGGACTCTTTGAGGCTGGAAAATGGGTTTAGGAATGACATTATGAATGGAACTTGTTCAGAAAAGATATAATAAAGCCATAAAAAAGTATTAAAAAAATGGAGAGGGGACTCTTTGGGGGGCCCGAGGAGGGTGTTTGGGGGACCCTTGGGGGAGG
Source organism: Artemia sinica (assembly GCA_027921565.1). Classification (NCBI taxonomy): domain Eukaryota; kingdom Metazoa; phylum Arthropoda; class Branchiopoda; order Anostraca; family Artemiidae; genus Artemia; species Artemia sinica. Next base: position 36,786,868 of record CM051259.1, on the reverse strand, counting down.
GTGTCCCTTCTGTGTCTCAATGCACAAAAAATATTAAAAAAATGGGGAGGGGAGGAGGGGAGGGGGAGGGGAGGGGGGAGGGGAGGAGAGGAGGAGGGGAGGAGAGGGGGAGGAGGGGAGGGGAGGGGAGGGGTTGGGGGGAGGGGGAGGGGGAGGTGACGGTGAGGAGTGGGGAGGAGAGGGAGAGGGAGGGTGGGGGGCCCTTTGGGAGCCTGGGGGACCTTTGGGTGCCGGTGGAGGGCCTTTGGGGGTCCTGGGGGCCGGTTGAGAGCCTGGGGGACATTTGGAGACCGGGTGAAGGCCTTTGGGACCCCGGTGGTCTTTTGGGAGCTCGATGTGCCTTTGGGGGGCCCGGGGTGGGCCTTTGAGGGTCTGGGGGGCCGGTGGGAGCCCTGGGAACCTTTGGGGACCGGGGGGTTCGTTCTGGATTGGGGTTTGGGGATTGGAACCCTTTGGATCGGGGTAGGGCGATCGGGGCCCTTTGGGGTTGGGTAGTGGACCTCACGACACTGTTCAAATAGAACTTGTTTACTATAACGACCACACTCAAAAATCATCTTTTAAATCATCTTGTAAATCAACGTCTCTAACGGTTTCGCCGAAATAATTCCATAAGCTGTCTAAAACCGTTTCGCCCAAATAATCCCTAAAAGTAATTTCTGTGTGTTCCTTTTGTTTTTTGGCATCTCTGTGGTTTCACATTTCAAATTTCTAGGAAACCCTTTCCTACGTTAATCTCTTCATCTCATAAATTTTCCTAGCTAAACTATTATGGTTTCGTTAGAATATCAATTTATCTCTCCGACTTAAAGCTCCGTGAAGCCGTATTTAAAAATAGAATTTCTATCTCTTTAGACTCCCACATAATTCCAAGATAACAAGTGATGTCATTTATAATTCATGACACTATAGATTAATAAAGCCCTATTTAAAAATAGAATATTAATTTTTCTCTCTGACCTGAAGAACGTTTATCCCTCAGACCTAAGATTAAAGAAGCCTTAATGTTTCTTAATTCCCCCTTCGTGAAGCCCTATTTAAAAATAGAATATTAATTTTTCTCTCTGACCTAATGAACGTTTATCCCTCAGACCTAAGATTAAAGAAGCCTTAATGTTTCTTAATTCCCCCTTCGTGAATCAATACATTCCCCCGCCGATTATGTAAAACAATTTCTCAGGTTAGACTAGCCAAACAACAGTGAAGCATGTTTGTTTCTTAGTTTCCCCTTCGTGAATCAATAATTTCCCCTAGCGATTATGTAAATCACCCCACAGTGTCATAAATCAATAATTCCCTGAGCGATTATGTAAATCACCCCTCATGTCATTCGCACGTGGCCAAACAACAACAGATCGATTGACCTTGACACCCCCATTAGACTCGATCGATAATCCTTGAATAAATTATGTCCCGTCAGCATTATGTAAATCACCCCTCATGTCATTCGCACGTGGCCAAACAACAACAGATCGATTGACCTTGACACCCCCATTAGACTCGATCGATAATCCTTGAATAAATTATGTCCCGTCAGCATTAAACTAAATTGTAGATGGCAGCAGGGGTGCGTGACACGAGCTCATGAGGCCTTTCTACTTCTGATCCGTCCTCTTGACAACCTGTGTGGCCACAGTGGGTTTTGGTTTAGTTTAATAGTTTCAATGTAGCCCAAAATTTTCGCTTTAATACCCTTAGCTTTAGTAGTAGTAGCAGCAGTAATAATAGTAACAGCAATAGTAGTAGCTATAGGAGTAGAAGCAGTAGTATTGTGATCCAAATACTGTCTTTTGGCTAGTTAAACATCCCCCACAACATGTGGTGTAAGTTCTAGTTTCACATACAAAACCTTTCGTAAGATATTGCTAACACGCCCTTTTAATAGCCTGCATACGGATGGTGCGTTTTGATTCAGTTTACCTACCCCCCTCCCCTAAAAATTGCCCTAAAATTTACCCTTCTCATCCTTAGGTATAGTTGTAATAGCAGTCACGGCAGTAGTATTAGTACACAACTTAATGCAATTAGCCATTGCTATAACCATGGGCGTAGGGAGGGGGCAGCTGCCCCCCTAGACCTTCAAAGTTACATTAGATATGGCTGAAAAAGCAGATGGTTTGGAAAAACAGTTGATAAACCTCCATCACACTATAGACTGCCCCCCCCCTAGACAATATGCTCTTTATTGCTGCCTGCGCCCATGGCTTTAACATTGTCAATATTTCTTTATGATAACCTACATTCATTTACTTTTTGAAAATTTTATCTTAATGCCGTTAGCCTTAGAAGTTGTTACAATAGAAGTAGTAGTTGGAACAATAGTAATAGCAGTAGTAGAACTAGTAAATGTAGAAGTGGTATTAATATTAGTAGCAGTGTGCACATAATGAGTTTTGGTCAGTTGGTCTTCCCGTTTAAGCATTCTCTGAGAGCTCCAACTTAATAAGCAAATCAATTCTTCAGAATGCGCTATTTCAACAATTTAAACGTACATAGTGTCTTCTGTTAGTTCGAATTTGCCATCAATTTTCTCTCACATTTTACCTTCATAGACTTAGCATTGATAGTACTAGTGGCATAGAAGTTGCGGTGGTAGTAGGAGACGTTGTGGCAGTGTTAATTTTGTATTAGCAGTAGTAGTTATATAGTGCTAGCAGCATTAATAGCGGTAATAGATTGAGCATCTTGCCTTTTGGTCAGTTGAACGGTTCTAGGCGTAACCCCCTGGAACATACCCTCCGGAAGTCCCTCCTGGAAAATACCCCCTCCCCCCAGACGAAAATACAGCCCCGGTAAATACCCCCGTGGAAAATAAGGTTTCCAAGTTTGAGAGTTTTATTTGATTTTTTTAAGCTAAGGAAAGGGAAAAAGAGGAATTTACACACCATAAGGATCTTAAAAACTTAGAAAAAGAAAACTGCAAATCCATTTTGTTTAAAACACTTCAAAGTGAACTTCTGCAATTTTTGGCAGTAGCGCTCGCCAAATTAAAAAAAAGAAGAGGAAAAAAATGTAGGCGAACAATCATAAATATTAAGCTAAAAACATGTGGCACCAAAAAGTTTAAGAAGTTTTAACTTCCTTTTGAAAGGATAGTTGTCTTTGGGAACCAACAAATTCTTATTGTTTAAGTTTTTACGGACGAAAGCATTGTCAAATTCCGCGAGTTTGTTTTTGTTATCTTCCAAGCGTAAAACTACCATAAATCACCATTAATAAATAAATGAAAAACAAAACGAACCGAAATTACAATAAATAACCTAGTCAAACTCAAATCGAGGAAAAATTAATAGGAGCAGGGATGACAACCCCCATGTCTTCTCAAGACCTGAATATAATTTGCACTTCGCTAAAAAGAACAAATAACCGTGTATTGTCAGTTTAATATACATATTCTGATATCTATTCCTTGTACTTATAATACTTCTTTATCTATTAAAGTCAAAAATAAAAACATTTAAAATGTCTATTGTTTCTAGTAAAGTGCAAATTATGTTTTGGTCTTGAGAAGGTGTGGGGGTTGTCAGCCCTACTCATGTTCATTTTTGCTTGTTTCGAATTTGGCTCGGTTATTTATGATAACTGTTCGTTTTGGGTTTAATTCATTTATAGATGGTGATTTGTGGTAGTGTTACGCTTGAAAAATTATTTGAATTCGTTTTTACTCAATTTTGGGTTAATGGAGCTCTTTACTATTCTTTAACAAGCTCATTTTGTGGAAAAAGTTCTTTAAATTAATTTCTGTTGGTTTTTTATTTTCATTAAACTCCATAGTTTTTACTTTAAAGATTATGTTACTTTATTTTTGGTCATTTTTGGTTTAATGAAGCTCTTTACTTTTCTTTAAAAAACTTGTTCCATTTGTTTCCCATTAACAAAGGCTATCTGTAAGTAATTAAATAAATTTGAAAAACAAGCTTTTCAACTGAAAGTAAGGAACAACATCAAAACTTAAAACGAACAGAAATTATTACGTATATGAAAGACGTTGCCTCCTCTTCAAGACCTCACTCTTTACGCTAATTTTTTCTTACAGAATTTTAAAACAAAGCTTATTATTCTAATTAAACTGCCATTGTATTTCAAAAATCGTTCTTAAAGAATTAGGACAAAAAGTTAAAACTTTAGCGTATAGAAAAAGGTCTTGTGTAGGGGGCAACTAATTTCATACACTTTATAATTTCTGTTCGTGTTAAGTTTTGATGTTGCTCCTTACGTTCAGTTGAAAAAACTTGATTTTTAAAATTTAATGTCTGATCTAAGTAATACCAGGATATCTGGCTCTCTCTCCATGAAAAATGTCGGTACTTATGTATTATACACCACTTATTCAAGTGTACGCTGTGTAAAACTCGAAGACAAACCGCTTTTTTCAATACTTTAGACACAAATTTGGGCTATATATCTGCGCATTAGGGGTGTGGTGGTGAGGGCAAAATATAGCGGGTCTGCATGCAAAATGTGTTAGGTACGATTATTTTGCATATTATGAAGTAAGAATTGTTTTCTGACATCAAACCTTCCAAATACTTTATACCCCCTAATGTGCAAATATATAGCCAAAATTACATATTTCCCGTCTATTCTGTCACTTGTCTTTGTCTCGTCTCACGCTAAGCTGAAATAAACCAGTGAAGAAACTGTTTTGTTCTCGAGTTTTAAACAGCGTAAACTTGAGTAAGTGGCGCATAATGCACAAGTACCAAAATTCCTTCCTTTTACGAAAAAAAAAAATCTCAAATTTAGAAAACCTTAGTTTCCACAGGTGGGGGGGGGGGTATTTTCCGCGGGGGGTATTTTATGGCTGGGGTATTGTCTGTAGGGGACATTTTCCATGGGGTATTTCTTTGGAGGGGGGGAGGTAAACGCCAGGCACCCAGTTGAACATCCCTTTCATGATACCCAGGAAGCTTAACCTTGAAATGGTAAGTCGTTCGCAAAATATTGCTGATGTAAACTTTTGACACTCTTTTGACGCCCTTTTCACCTTAATACACTAAGCCTTACAAGGTGTTGTAATTGAAGTCGTTTAGTAACAGTAATAGTAAATGTAGCAGAGGAAGTAGCATTCATATTGACATATATTTATTACTTTTTTGTCAATTGATCTTCCCCTCTAAGTGTGTTCTGAAAGATCGAACTTAATGGCCAAATCTATTCTTGAGATCCGCTCTTTTAACAATCTGTTTAGCACATAGATTGTTTTGATTTAGTTCAAATTTCCCTCAATATTCTTTCAAAGTTTCAACTTCATGCCTGTAGCCTTAATTGTACTACCGTTGTAGCAGTAATGGCAGTAGTAGGAGAAGTAGTAGCAGTAATAGTGTATTATTATTAGCAGTAGTAATAGTCCTAGCAGCAGTATTAATAGCAGTAGTATCAGCTGCAATTTTTTTTTTTTGGTCGTTTAAACATTCCACTCATGCTGCCCCTTAAATTTCCTTTAGATACGATAAGATGTTCCAAAAATATTGCTCATAAGCCCGTATCAGCAATCTGTGTGCACGTAGTATGTTTTGATTTATTTCAAATTTCCCCTTAACGTTTCCTCAGATGCTTATTTCAATATCCCAGCCTTAGTAGAACTCGCTACAGAAGAAGTAGTTTTAGTGATAGTAGTTGGGGTAGTAGCAGAAGTTGTGATAGCAGTAGAAGCAGCAGCAGCTGTAATAGTAATAGCGTGCAAATATCACCTTTTTGTCAGTTGAACATCTCCCTTATCATTCCCTGAAAGTTCCAAATTAATACTTTCTGTGATTCCTGAGTTACGCCATAATAGAGTTACACCCATATGCACGTTCCCTGAAAGACTCACCTTAATGCCCTTTGCATTTGGGAAAAGTATAAGTCAAACATACATACGTTTTCTCAATAACATATACCATATGTGAACAATTAACAAATTTCGGTACTTTCCCATTATATGGGACTTCTAAAAAGTCAAGTTTGGTTAATGCTAATGAAATAAAATAAAACAGGATGTATATATAATAGTTCATAAGCAAATTTGGGCTATATATTTGCACATTAGGGTAGACCAATCCATGAAAGTTTCATTTTCCTAACCTAACCCCTTTCAAAGATAGCCAAAAGTAGCTAAAGTAGAATTTTACCGAAACTGATAACTGAAAATTAAGGTAAAATTAAGTTTTGTCCAAATTTCAATAGGTATAGACTTGTCATGTAGGTAAATTTCAAGACCCTCTAGAGGGAGAAGGAGTGGAGGTAGGTACTTCAAATACCTTCCCGGGACAAATTTTAGCCCTTAGACCAATCCCTGAAAGTTTCATTTCCCTAACCTAACCCCTTTCCAAGACAGCCAAAAGTAGCTAAAGTAGAATTTTGCCCTATTTTTAACAAAAAGGCTATCTCAAAATTTTTATCAGACGCATTTGGTAAAAAAAAGGGCCGGGGGGGAATTGTCCCCTCCAATCACTTTTGACTCTTATAAAGGTTATTAGAACTTCCAATTTCCTATCGAATGAGCCCCTCCAAAGTTAATATGACCACCCCTTTCACGTGAAGTGCCTCTGGAAAAAAAAAATAACGAAACAGTGGAGCCTTATGGCATTTGCTATAGTCAACGCTATAGCGTTATTTCTGATAAAAGATGACAAAGAGACAGTAAATATAAATAAAATATACAAACAAAAAATGAAAGAGCTTCTAATATCTCACTAAACACAAGATTCAACAATGTCTGTTTTGATTCATATGTATTCCCCTCGTAAAATCTAAAAAATGATCTTTAAGCAATATTTACAACATAGGCGGAACGTTTCTAAAACGATGAAATGTCTTAAATCAGATACGGCTACTTGACAGGAAGCACTGCTGTTTAAGTTTGTGACTAAAAACTTGGAATTTTCATAATGTTCACGATCGAATTTGTATAACAAAAATATAAATGCTTATCAAATTGCAAATAAAAAGATTAAATTCAAAATATCTCTTGTTAGTTTTAAGGGAAACAGATATCGGGATCCTGGTGAATCATGGTTGCAGCGGCAGCTACAACCTAGTAAAGAGCAAACCACAGCCCATAGTAATCAAAAGTTGATAAACGTGTTTTCAAAAACTGTCTTGTGAGAAAAATTGCCATCTGACACTAAATCAGAAATGGTAACTATTGTTTCGGTTAATCTTTGAAGTAAAAGTTTATTGCGAAAAGAAATTTATGCTTATTTCGAAAAAGAGCCTGAAACCTCTTCAAATGGCGTCAGATCAAAATAAAAAGTGCACCATTGGAATCAGCATGGTTCAAAACCTTTTTTAGGATAAATACAGTCTCCCACCTTCAACACCAAGGAAATGACTTTTTTCCATGGGTAGCACTGATCTGTCTCCCTTTTTTCTCTTTTTTTTCTAGCAGGATTAGGGGGTGGCCAGAGCATCATAGAGAGATGTGTAATAGCTCATTTGAAAGGAAATTAAATTTGTAAGTGCCCTTTTTAAGTGACCAAAAAGATTGGTGGGCAACTAGCCCCACCCTCCCTACATGCCCTCCCCCAAAGCCATCCAATAAAAATTTCAAGATTGCTATTTTGTTTAACATAGTTCAAAGGTCCAATATATATGGTTTTGATAATGATATCTCCCTCCGTAGTCCCTGGGGAAGGGCCGTATACGGTTTCGGGCGTATTGATGTCGCGTGTATTGGTATCGGGCGTATTGGTATCGCATGTATCGTATCAGAAATATCGGTATCGATATCCGTTATTGTTTTTTTTCAGTTATTTTCTAGGCTCATTTTTTAAAGCATGTCCCGGCAAGGTATCATGGTTGCAGCGGTAGCTACAACCTAGTAAAGATCGAACCACAGCCCATAGTAACCAGAAGTTTAAAAACACGCTTTGAAAAAAACTGCCTAGTGAAAACAAATCCCATCTAACACTAACTCAGGAATGTTAACTATTATTTCAGTTCGTCTGAAAAGTAAAAGTTTATTGCGAAAGCAAATTTATAGTGATTTCAAAAAAAGCCCCAAACCCCTTGACAATGGTGTCAGATCAAAATGAAAAGTGTACCATTGGAATCAAAATAGTCGAAAACCTTGAACAGAGAAGTTACAGTCCCCATCCGGGGATTTTTCATTGAAATATAACACATGGAATATTTTCGTGGCGTTGTGTCTTGTCACCGTCACATTCTGTAGATGTTTCAAATTTCAGTTTTGAATTTTTTCGTCGAAATGTAAGACTTGGAATATTTTTTACTGTTGTCTCCTGGTTCACCATGTCAGTGCTACATTCTGCTGATGTTTCAAAGTCCATTTAGTTTTTTTTTTTTTTGAAATGTAAGACTTGGAATATTTTTGTACTGGTTTACCTTGTCACTGCTCCATTCAGTTGATGTTTCAACATTCATTTAGATTTTTTCCTTGGAATGTAAGACTTGAAATATTTCTGTAGCGTTGTGTCTTGTCATCGATACATTCTGTAGGTGTTTCAAATTTCAGTTTGGAATTTTTATTTTGAAATGTAAAACTTGGAATATTTGTGTAGTGGTTTACCTTGTCACTGTTACACTCTCTTGATGCTTCAAAGTTCATTTTGGAATTTTGTCTCGAAAAGTAAGACTTGCATAAATTTTGTACTGTTGTGTCGTGGTTTACCTTGTCACTGTTACACTCTCTTGATGTTTCAAAGTTCATTTTGGAATTTTTTCGTTGAAATGTAACACATGGAATATTTTCGTAGCATTGTGTCTTGTCATCGATACATTCTGTAGATATTTCAAATTTCAGTTTGGAATTTTTATGTTGAACTGTAGAACTTGGAATATTTGTGTAGTGGTTTACCTTGTCACTGTTACACTCTCTTGATGCTTCAAAGTTCATTTTGGAATTTTTATCTCGAAAAGTAAGACTTGGAATATTTTTGTACTGTTGTCTCGTGGTCCACCATGTCACTGCTAAATTCTGCTGATGTTTTAAAGTTCATTTCGGAATTTTTCCTTGAAATGTAAGACTTGAAATATTTTTGTAGTGGTTTACCATGTCACTGTTACATTTCAGTTGATGTTTCAAAGTTCATTTGAAATTTTTTCCTTGACGCGTAAGACTTGAGTGATTTTTTGTAGTGGTTTGCCTTGTCACTGTTACATTCAGTTAATGTTTAATACTTCATTTGGGATTTTTGTGTTGAAATGCAAGACTTGGTATAGTTTTGCAGTGTTGTCTCGTCGTTTACCTTGTCACTGTTACATTCTGTAAACGTTTCATACTTCATTTGGATTTTTTGTTGAAATGTAATACTTGGAATAGTTTTGCAATGCTGTCTCGTCGTTCACCTTGTCACTGTTACATTCTCATGATGTTTCAAAGTTCATTTTGAAATGCTTTTTTCGTTGAAATGTAAGAGTTGGAATATTTTTTTGTAGTGTTGTGGTTTACCTTGTCACTGTTACAAGCAAAAGGTTAAGAGAGACATTCAAAAAGTTAGGTCAATTTAAGATCACTTAGCGTCGACGCTAAGTAATCATAAATTAACCTAACTCTTAAATTAACCTGAAGCTTTGCAAAAGTCCTAGGACTTTTACAAAGCTTCAGGGAAATTATAGAAATAAAAAAGATAATATATAGGGGTATTAGTACCACTAGAGAGGAAGGGGAATTTAGGATCAATTCAATTTATAATAGTTTAATTAAAAAACAGGTAAGATATTCAACAAGTACTGATTTTAATAATAGTTCTGAAACGAAAAATGACCTTGCAAACAAAGGTCAGAATGGGTTAAATGCTGGGAAAAGTAAACGAACTGCAGCTAAGCTATCATGCCAACGAATTCGTTCAATTTATAATTCAAAAATTGTTTACACATACAACACATACAAATACATAGATCCAGACATCAAAACCGACAAACCCAGGCACTGGGACAAGCAAACACCCACCTAGACACACAGGCAAACACAGTAAGAGAGACAAAAAGACATACAAATACATAAATTAAGACATAAAAACCGACAAGACAGGCACTGGGACAAGCATACTGCCGCCAAGACACACAGGCTTAGAGAGTAAGAGAGACAAAAGCACATAGAAATACATGAATTCAGATATAAAAAGTGACGAAGAAAGAAACTTGGACAAGCACACATCCGCCCAGACACCCTGGCAAAGAGAATGATTATAGATGAAAATGCATGCAAACATATTAATTCAGACATGCAAACAGACATTGACAGGCACTGGGACAAGCAAACACCCGCCCAGACACACAGGCTTAGAGAGTAAGAGAGAGCAAACACCTAGAGAGCAAACACCTACCCAGACACACAGGCTTAGAGACTGAGAGAGACAAAGACACATACAAACACATAGATTGAGACATAAAATCCGAAAAAGACAGACACTGGGACAAGCAAACACCCGCCAAAACACACAGGCAAAGAGAGTGAGAGAAAAAAAACGTCTACAAATACATAAATTCAAACCTAAAACCGACAAAGACAGAGATTGGGACAAGCAAACTCCTGCCCAGACACAAAGGCTTAGAGAGTAAAAGAGACAAAAACACAAACAAAGACATATGTTCAGACATACAAACTGATGAAGGCAGGCACTGAGACAAGCAAACTCTCACCCAGACTTAACCGCTTAGAGAGTGAGAGAGACAAAAACACAATCAAACACACAATTCAGAAATGCAAACCGAAAATGACAGACACTGGGACAGGCAAGCACTCTAAGCTTGTGTGTCTGGGCGGGATTGTGCTTGTCCCAGTGCCTGTCTTTGTTAGTTTTTATAACTGAATTTATGTATTTGTATTTGATTTGTCTCTTTATCTATCTTTGCCTGTTTGTCTAGATGGGTGTTTACTTGTCCCAGTGCCTGTCTTTGTTGTTTTTTTTTGTCTGAATCTATGTATTTGTCTGTTTTTTGTATCTCTCACTCTCTTTACCTATGTATCTGGGTGGGTGGGTGCCTGTCCTAAGTGTTTGCTTGTGCCACTGTCTGGCTTTGTCGGTTTTTATGTCTGAATCCATGTATTTGTATGAGTTTTGTCTCTCTCACTCTTAAAGCCTGTGTGTCTGGGTGGTTGCTTGTTTGTCCCCATGCCTGTCTTGGCCGGTTTGAATGTCTAAATTTATGTATTTGTATGTGTTTTTGTCTCTCTCCCTCTCTAGGCCTGTGTGTCTGGGCGGGTGTTTGCTTGTCCCAGTTCCTGTTATTTCCGGTTTTTATGTCTGAATCTATTTATTTGTATATGTTTTCTTTCTCTCTCACTCTCTAAGCCTATGGGTCTGGGAGGGAGTTTACTTGTCCCTGTACCTGTCTTTGCTGTTTTTTGTTTGTTTGAATCTATGTGTTTGTATGTGTGTTTGTCTCTCTCACTCTCTATGCCTGTGTGTCTGGGTGGGAGTTTGGTTGTCCAAGTGCCAGACTCTGTCAGTTTTTATGTTTGAATTTATGTATTTGTATTTGTTTTGTCTCTCTAACTCTCTTTGCCTCAGGCACTTGGACAAGCAAACTCCCGGAGGGAGTTTACTATTCCCTGTACCTGTCTTTGTCGTTTTTTTTTTGTTTGAATCTATGTGTCTGTATGTGTGTTTGTCTCTCTCACTCTCTATGCCTGTGTGTCTGGGTGGGAGTTTGGTTGTCCAAGTGCCAGACTCTGTCAGTTTTTATGTTTGAATTTATGTGTTTGTATGTGTTTTGTCTCTCTCACTCTCTTTGCTCAGGCACCTGGACAAGCAAACTCCCGCCAAGACACACAGGCGTAGAGAGTGAGAGAGACAAAAACGCATGCAAACACATAGATTCAAACAAAAAAAACGACAAGGACAGGTTCAGGGACAAGTAAACTCCTCCCCAGACCCACAGGCTTAGAGAGTGAGAGAGACAAAAACACATACAAATACTTAGACTCAGACATAAAAACCGACAATGACAGGAACTGGGACAAGCAAACACCCATTGCAGACACACAGGCTTAGAGAGGAAGAGAGACAAAAACACATACAAATACATAAATTCAGACATTCAAACCGACCAAGACAGGCATGGGGACAAGCAAGCAACCGCCAAGACACACAGGCGTAGAAAGTGAGAGAAACAAAAACACATACAAACACGTAGATTCAGCCAAGAAAAAACGACAAAGACAGGAACTGGGAGAAGCAAACACCCACTCAGACACACAAGCTTAGAGAGGGAGAGAGACAAAAACACATACAAAGACATAAATTCAGACATTCAAACCGACCAAGACAGGCATGGGGACAAGCAAGCAACCGCCAAGACACACAGGCGTAGAAAGTGAGAGAAACAAGAACGCATACAAATACATAGACTTAGACATAAAAACCGACAAAGACAGACACTGGAACAAGCAAACACCCTCCAAGACACACAAGCTTAGAGAGTGAGAGAGACAAGAACACTTACAAATACATAGATTCAAACATTACAACCGAAATGACATACACTGGGGGAAGGAAACACCCGCCCAGACACACAGGCTTAGAGAGTGAGAGACACAAAAATGCATACAAATACATAAATTCAAACATAAAACCGAAAAAGACAGGCACTAGGACAAGCAAGAACCCGCCCAGACACACAGGCTTAAAGAGTGAGAGAGACAAAACGCATACAAATATATGGATTCAGACCTAAAAACCGATGAAGCCAGACAGTGGCACAAGCACACACCTGGGACAAGCACCCACCCACCCAGATACACAGGTAAAGAGAGTGAGAGATATAAAAACACAAACAAATACATAGATTCAGACATAAAAACCAACAAAGACAGGCATTGGGACAAGCAAACACCCATCTAGACAAACAGGCACTCACAGCTAAAGAGACAAAAACACAAACAAATATATACATTCAGATATTAGAAATGACAAAGACAGACACACAGGCTTGGAGAGTGAGAGAGACAAAAACACATACAAATAAATAGATTCAGACATAAAAACCGACAAAGACAGACACTAGGATAAGCATACACCCGCCTAGACACACAAGCAAAGAGAGTGAGAGAGACAAAAACACATACAAATACATAAATTCAAACAGAAAAACCGACATAGACTGGCACTTGGACAAGCAAACTCCCGCCAAGACACACAGGCGTAGAGAGTGAGAGAGACAAAAACACATACAAACACGTATATTCAGCCAACAAAAAACGATCAAGACAGGCACGGGGACAAGCAAGCACCCGCCAAAAAACACGGCTTAGAGTGTGAGAGAGACAAGAACGCATACAAATACATAGATTTAGACATAAAAACCGACAAAGACAGACACTGGGACAAGCAAACACCCTCCCAGACACACAGGCTTAGAGAGTGAGAGAGACAAGAACGCATACAAATAAATAGATCAAACATTAAAACCGACAAAGACAGACACTGGGAGAAGCAAACACCCGCCCAGACACACAGGCTTAGAGAGTGAGAGAGACAAAATGCATACAAATACATAAATTCAAACATAAAACCAAAAAAGACAGTCACTGGGACAAGCAAGCACCCGCCCATACATACAGGCTTAGAGAGTGAGAAAGACAAGATCGCTTACAAATACACAGATTTAGGCATAAAAACCGAAAAAGACAGACACTGGGACAAGCAAACACCCTCCCAGACACAGGGGCTTAGAGATTGAGAGAGACTGAGAGAGAGAGTGAGTGAGACAAAAATGCATACAAATACATAAATTCAAGCATAAAACTGAAAAACACAGGTACTGGGACAAGCAAGCACCCGCCCAGACACACAGGCTTAGAGAGTGAGAAAGACAAGAATGCATACAAATAAATAGATTTAGACATAGAAAGTGAGAGAGACAAAAACACATACAAACACACAATTCAGAAATGCAAATCAACAATGACAGACACTGGGACAGACAAACACCTGCCCAGACGCACAGGCAAAGAGAGTGAGAGAGACAAAAACACACACAAATACATATATTCAGACATAAAAACCGACAAAGAAAGGTACTGGGATAAAAAAAAAACTCCCTTCCAGACACACAAGCTTAGAGAGAGAGACAAAAACGCATACAAACACCTAAATTCAGACATAGAAACCAACAAAGACAGAACCTGGGGCAAGCAAACATCCACTCAGACGCAAGGGCTTAGAGAGTGAGAGAGACAAAAACATATACAAACACAGAATTCAGAAATGCAAACCGACAATGACAGACAATGGGAAAGGCAAACACCCACCCAGACAGACAGTAAAAGAGAGTGAGAGAGACAAAAAACATACAAATACATAGATTCAGACATATAAACTGACAATGACAGGCCCTTGGACAAGCAAACACCCACCTACACACACAGGCAACGAGATTGAGAGCGACAAAAACACACACAAAGACATATATTCAGACATAAAAACATATTATCAGACATAAAAACCGACAAAGAGAGGCACTGGGGCAAGAAAACTCTCGCCCAGACAAACAGAGCTAGAGAGGGAGAGAGACAAAAACGCAAACAAATACATAAGTTCAGACACGCGAATCGACAAAGACAGGGCACTGGGAGGGGCACACACCCACCCAGATACACAGGTAAAGAGAGTGAAAGAGGCAAAAACACATACAAATACATAGATTCAGACATAAGAACCGACAAAGACAGGCACTTGGACAAGCAAACACCCATCTAGACAAAAAAGGCAAAGACAGTGAGTGAGTTAAGAACACATACAAACACACAAGTTCAGACACGCGAATAGACAAAGACCGGGCACTGGGTCTAGCACTCAACCACCCAGATAAACAGGTAAAGAGAGTGAGAGAGACAAAAACACAGACAAATACATAAATTCAGAGATCAAAACTGACAAAGACTGGCACTGGGACAAGCAGACTCCAGCCAAGACTTCCGCCATACTCCCCACAAAAACACATAAAAATACATGCGTTAAGGTATAAAAAGCGACAAAGACAGACATTAGGACAAGCAGACAGCCGCCCAGACACACAGACAAAGAGAGTGAGAGAGACAAAACACATACAAATACATAGATTCAGACATAAGAACCGACATACAAAGGCACTTGGAAAAGAAAAAACCCGCCCACACATACAGGCAAAGAGAGTGAGAGAGGCAAAAACACACAAAAAGTACATATATTGAGACATGAAAACCGACAAAGAAAGGCACTGGGACAAGAAAACTCTCACCCAGAAACACAGGCTTAGAGAGTGAGAGAGACAAAAACGCATACAAACACATAAATTTAGACATGCAAACCGACAAAAACAGGCACTGGGACAAGCAAACACCCTCCCAGACACACAGGCTTAGAGAGTGAGAGAGACAAAAACACCTACAAACACATAAATTCAGACACGCAAATCGACAAAGACAAGGCACTGCAACAAGCACACACCCACCCATATACACAGGTAAAGAGAGTGAGAGAGACAAAAACACATACAAATAGAGAGATTCAGACATCAAAACAGACAAAAACAGGCACTGGGAAAAGCAAGCACCCACCTAGACACGCAGGCAAATACAGTGAGAGAGACAAAACACACAGAAATACATAGATTCAGACATAAAAACTGACAAAGACTGGCACTAGGACAAGCATACTTCCACCTAGACACCCAGACACACGCTTAGAGATTGAGAGAGACAAAAACGTATACAAATACATGGATTGAGACATAAAAACCGACAAAGACAGACACTAAGATAAGCAAACACCCGTCGAGACGCACAAGCAAATAGAGTGAGAGAGACAAAACGCATACAAATACATAAATCCAAACATAAAAACCGACAAAGACAGGCACTTGCACAACTAATACCCACCCAGACACACAGGCTTAGAGACTGAGAGAGACGAATATATGATAGAAAATTCAGATAAAAAGAGCGACAAAGGCAGACACTGGGACAAGCCGACAACCGCCCAGACACAAAGGCAAAGAGAGTGAGAGATATAAAAACACATGCAAACATATAAGTTTAGATATGCGAACAGACATTGACAGGCACTGGAACAAGCAAACACCCGCCCAGACACCCAGGCTTAGAAAGTGAAAGAGACAAAAACACATACAAATACCTAGATTCAGACATAAAACCGATAAGGACAGACACTGGGACAAGCAAACACCCACCCAGACACTTAGGCTTAGAGAGTGAGAGAGACAAAAACACATATAAATACATGGATTCAGACATAAAAGCTGACAGACACTAGCACAAGCACACACCCACCCAGATGCATAGGCAAAGAGAGTGAGAGAGACAAAAACACACGCAAATACATAAATTCAAACATAAAAACCGACAAAGACTGGCACTTGGATAAGCACTTGGGTGTTTGCTTTTCCCAGTGCCTGTCTTTGTCGATTTGCGTGTCTGAATTTATGTGTTTGTAGGTGTTTTGTCTCTCTCACTCTCTCCCAGAGTGTCTGTGTGACTGTGAGAGATACAAAAACACATACAAACACATAGATTCAGACAAAAAATGACAAAGACAGGCACAGGGACAAGTAAACTCCCTCGCAGAAACACAGGCTTAGAGAGTGAGAGAGACAAAAACACATACAAATACATAGATTCAGACATAAAATCAATAAAGACAGACACTGGGACAAACAAACACCCGCCCAGACACACTGGCTTAGATAGTGAGAGAGACAAAAACACATACAAAAACATTCATTCAGACATAAAAACTGACAAAGACAGCACTAGGATAAGCATACTTCCGCCTAGACACACAGGCTTAGAGAGTGAGAGAGACAAAAACGCAGACAAATAAAAGGATTCCGACATAAAAACCGACAAAGACAGACACTAGGATAAGCAAACAACCGTCCAGACACACAGGCAAAGAGAGTAAGAGATACAAAAACGCATACAAATACATAAATTCAAATATAAAAACCAAACATAAAAAAAGACAGTGACTGGGAAAAGCAAACACCTGCCCAGTCACACAGGCTTAGAGTGTGATAGAGACAAAAACGCATAGAAAAATGGCTTCAGACATAAAAACTGACAAAGACAGTAACTCGGATAGGCCGCCACCCGCCCAAAGAGACAGGCAAAGAGAGTGAGAGAAACAAAAACACATACAAATATATAAATTCAAACCCAAAAACCGACAAAGACAGGCACTTAGACAAGCAATCTCCCACCCAGACACACAGGCTTAGAGAGTGAGAGAGACAAAAGCACATACAAATACATAGATTCAGACATAAAAACAAATAAAGACAGGCACTGGGACAAGCAAACTCTTGCCTAGACTCACAGGCTAAGAGAGTGAGAAAGACAAAAAACAAATACAAACACACAATTCAGACCTGCAAAGCGACTATGACAGGCACTGGGACAGGCAAGCACCCATCCAAAAAGACAGGTAAAGAGACAGAAAGACACAATAACACATACAAATACGTAGATTCAGACATAAAAACTGACAAAGACAGGCACTGGGACAAGCAAACACCCGCCCTGACACACAGGCAAAGAGAGTGAGAGAAACAAAAACGCACACAAATACACAAATTCAAACCGAAAACAGACAAAGACAGGCACTGGGACAAACAAACTCCCGCCCAGAAACACAGGCTTAGAGCGTGAAAGAGACAAAAACACATAAAAATACGTAGATTCAGACATAAAAACCGATGAAGGCAGGCACTGGAACAAATAAACTCTCGCCCAGACTCGCAGGCTTAGAGAATGAGAGGGACAAAACACATACAAACACACATTTCAGAAATACAAACCGACAATGACAGACACTGGGACAGGCAAACACCTACCAAGACAGACAGGAAAAGAGAGTGAGAGGGACAAAAACACATACGAATACATAGATTCAGACATAAAAACCGACAAACATAGGCACTAGGAAAAGCAAACACCCGCTCATACACACAGGCAAAGAGAGAGAGACAAAAACACCTACAAACACATAAATTCAGACACGCAAACATCCACCCAGACAAACAGGCTTAGAGAGTGAGAGAGACAAATACACATACAAACACATAAATTCAGACACGCAAATTGACAAAGAAAAGGCACTGGGACTAGCACTCACCCACCCAGATACGCAGGCAAAGAGAGTGAGAGAAGCAAAAACACAGACAAATACATAGATTCAGAGATCAAAACTGACAAAGACAGGCACTAGGACAAGCATACTCCCGCCAAGACTCCCGCCATACTCCCGACAAAAACACATAAAAATACATGAGTTAAGATATAAAAAGCGACAAAGACAGACATTGGGACAAGCAGACACCCACCAAGACACACAGGCAAAGAGAGTGAGAGAGATAAAAACACATAAAAACACATAAATTCGAACATAAAAACCGACAAAAACTGGCACTTGGACAAGCAAACTCCCTCCCAGACACACAGGCTTACAGATTGAGAGATACAAAAACGAATACAAACACATACATTCAGACAAAAAACGACAAAGACAAGCACAGGGACAAGTAAACTCGCTCTCAGACACACAGGCTTAGAGAGTGAGAGAGACAAAAACACATACAAATACATAGATTCAGACATCAACAAAAACAGACACTGGGACAAGAAAACACCCGCCCAGACATCAACAAAATCAACAAAAACAGACACTGGGACAAGAAAACACCCGCCCAGACACACACGCAAAGAGAGTGAGAGGGACAAAAACACATACAAATACATAAATCCAAACATAAAAACCGACAAAGACTGGCACTTGGACAAGCAAACTCACACCCAGACAAAGAGACTTACAGATTGAGAGATACAAAAACGAATACAAACACATCCATTCAGACAAAAAACGACAAAGACAGGCACAGGGACAAGTAAACTCCCTCCCAGACATACAGGCTTAGAGAGTGAGAGAGACAAAAACACATACAAATACATAGAGTCAGACTTAAAATCAATAAAGAACAGATACTAGGACAAGCAAACATCCGCCCAGACACACAGTCTTAGATAGTGAGAGAGAAAAAAAACACATACAAATACATAAATTAAGACATAAAAACTGACGAAGACAGCACTAGGATAAGCAAATTCCCGAGTAGACACAGAGGCTTAGAGAGTGGGAGAGACAAAAACGCATACAAATACAAGGATTCCGACATAAAAACTTACAAAGACAGACACTAGGATAAGCAGACACCCGTCCAGACACACAGGCAAAGAGAGTAAGAGAGACAAAAACACATACAAATATATAAATTAAAACTTAAAAACCGACAAAGACAGGGACTGGGAAAAGCAAACACCCGCCCAGTCACACAGGTTTAGAGTGTGATAGAGAAAAAAATGCATAAAAAAAATGGATTCAGACATAAAAACTGACAAAGACAGTAACTGGGATAAGCAACCACCCGCCCAAAGAGACAGGCAAATGGAGTGAGAGAAACAAAAACACATACACATATATAAATTCAAACCCAAAAACCGACAAAGACAGGCACTTGGACAAGCAATCTTCCGCACAGACACGCAGGCTTAGAGAGTGAGAGAGACAAAAGCACATACAGATACACAGATTCAGACATAAAAACAAATAAATACAGGCACTGAGACAAGCAAACTCTTGCCAAGACTCACAGGCTAAGAGAGTGAGAGAGACAAAAAACAAATACAAAAACACAATTCAGACCTGCAAACCGACTATGACAGGCACTGGGACAGGCAAACACCCACCCAAAAAGACAGGCAAAGAGACAGAGAGACACAATAACACATACAAATACGTAGATTCAAAAATAAAAACTGACAAAGACAGGCACTGGGACAAGCAAACACCCGCCCTGACACACAGGCAAAGAGAGTGAGAGAAACAAAAACGCATACAAATACAAAAATTCAAACCTAAAACAGACAAAGACAGGCACTGGGACAAACAAACTTCCGCCCAGACACACAGGCTTAGAGAGTGAAAGAGACAAAAATACATACAAATACATAGATTCAGCCATAAAAACCGATGAAGGCAGGCACTGGGACAAGTAAACTCTCGCCCAGACTCACATGTTTAGAGAATGAGAGGGACAAAACACATACAAACACACAATTCAGAAATGCAAACCGACAATGACAGACACTGGGACAGGCAAACACCCACCAAGACAGACAGAAAAAGAGAGTGAGAGGGACAAAAACACATACAAATACATAGATTCAGACATAAGAACCGACAAACACAGGCACTAGGAAAAGCAAACACCCGCCCAGACACACAGGCAAAGAGAGTGAGAGAGACAAAAACACCCACAAACACATAAATTCAGACACGCAAACATCCACCCAGACACACAGGCTTAGAGAGTGAGAGAGACAAATACACATACAAACACATAAATTCAGACACGCAAATCGACAAAGACAAGGCACTGGGACTAGCACTCACCCACCCAGATACACAGGCAAAGAGAGTGAGAGAGGCAAAAACACAGACAAATACATTGATTCAGAAATCAAAACTGACAAAGACAGGCACTGGGACAAGCATACTCCCGCCAAGACTCCCGCCATACTCCCGACAAAAACACATATATACATGAGTTAAGATATAAAAAGCGACATAGACGGACACTGAGACAAGCAGACACCCGCCAAGACACACAGGCAAAGAGAGTGAGAGAGATAAAAACACATAAAAACACATAAATTCAAACATAAAAACCGACAAAGACTGGCACTTGGACAAGCAAACTCGCACCAAGACACACAGGCTTACAGAGTGAAAGATACAAAAACACATACAAACACATAGTCAGACAAAAAAAAACGACAAAGAAAAGCACAGGGACAAGTAAACTCCCTCCCAGACACACAGGCTTAGAGAGTGAGAGAGACAAAAACACATACAAATACATAGATTCAGACATAAAATTAACAAAAACAGACACTGGGACAAGCAAACAGCCGCCCACACACAGGCAAAGAGAGTGAGAGGGACAAAAACACATACAAATACATAAATCCAAACATAAAAACCGACAAAAACTTGCACTTGAACAAGCAAACTCACACCCAAACACAGACTTAGAGAGTGAGAGATACAAAAAGATATACAAACACATAAATTCAGACAAAAAAACGACAAAGACAGACACAGGGACAAGTAAACTCCCTCCCAGACATACAGACTTAGAGAGTGAGAGAGACAAAAACACATACAAATACATAGGGTCAGACATAAAATCAATAAAGAACAGACACTGGGATAAGCAAACACCCGCCCAGACACACAGTCTTAGATAGTGAAAGAGAAAAAAACACATACAAATACATAAATTCAGACATAAAAACTGACAAAGACAGGCACTAGGACAAGCAAACTCCCGCCTAGACACACAGGCTTAGAGACTGAGAGAGACTAAAACGCATACAAATAAATAAATTCAAACCTAAAAACCAACAAAGTCAGACACTGGGAAAAGAAAACACCTGCCCAGATACACATGCTTAGAGAGTGA
This sequence comes from Artemia sinica, assembly GCA_027921565.1. Lineage (NCBI taxonomy): Eukaryota > Metazoa > Arthropoda > Branchiopoda > Anostraca > Artemiidae > Artemia > Artemia sinica. The sequence continues at coordinate 36,765,400 of CM051259.1, read as the reverse complement.
GAGAGTTTGTGACAAAGACGCATACAAATACACAGATTCAGCCATAAAATCCGACAAAGAATGACTCTGAGACAAGCAAACACCCTTCCAGACACACAGGCTTAGAGAGTAATAGAGACAAAAACGCATACAAATACATGGATTCAGACATAAAAACTGACAAAGACAGAAACTGGGATAAGCAAAAACCCGCCCAAACACACAGGCAAAGAGAGTGAGAGAAACAAAAACACATACAAATATATAAATTAAAACTTAAAAACCGACAAAGACAGGCACTGGGACAAGCAATCTCCCGCCCAGACACACAGGCTTAGAGAGTGAGAAAGACAAAAAAACAGATACAAACACACAATTCAGACCTGCAAACCGACTATGACAGGCACTGGGACAGGCAAAAAAAACACCCAGACAGACAGGAAGAGAGACAGAGAGAGACAATAACATATACAAAATACGTAGATTCAGACATAAAAACTGACAAAGACCGGCACTGGGACAAGCGAACACCCGCGCAGACACAAAGACAAAGAGATTGAGAGACAAAAACACATACAAATACATAGATTCAGACATAAAAACCGACATACACAGGCACTTGGAAAAGCAAAAACCCGCCCAGACATACAGGCAAAGAGAGTGATAGAGGCAAAAACAAACAAAAATACATATATTGAGACATAAAAACCGACGAAGAAAGGCACTGGGACAAGAAAACTCCCACCCAGAAACACAGGCTTAGAGAGTGAGAGAGGCAAAAACGCATACAAACACATAAATTTAGACATGCAAACCGACAAAAGCAGGCACTGGGACAAGCAAACACCCACCCAGACACACAGGCTTAGAGAGTGAGAGACATAAAAACACCTACAAACACATAAATTCAGACACGCAAATCGACAAAGACAAGGCACTGCGACAAGCACACACCCACCCAGATACACAGGTAAAGAGAGTGAGAGAGACAAAAACACATACAAATAGAGAGATTCAGACATCAAAACAGACAAAAACAGGCACTGGGAAAAGCAAGCACCCACCTAGACACGCAGGCAAAGACAGTGAGAGAGACAAAAACACACAGAAATACATAGATTCAGACATAAAACCAATAAAGACAGGACAAGCAAACACCCGCCAAGACACAAAGGCCTAGAGAGTGAGAGAGACAAAAGCACATAGAAATACATAGATTCAGACATAAAATCAATAGAGAGAGGACAAGCAAACACCCACCCAGACACACAGGCTTAGATAGTGAGCGAGACAAAAACACATACAGACACATAAATTCAGACATCAAAATTGACAAAGACTGGCACTAGGACAAGCATACTCCCACCTAGACACACAGACACACACTTAGAGATTGAGAGAGACAAAAACGTATACAAATACATGGATTCAGACAAAAAAACCGACAAAGACAGACACTAGGATAAGCAAACACCAGTCCAGACGCACAAGCAAATAGAGTGAGAGAGACAAAACGCATACAAATACATAAATCCAAACATAAAACCGACAAAGACAGGCACTTGCACAAGCAAATACCCACCCAGACACACAGGCTTAGAGACTGAGAGAGACGGATATATGATAGAAAATTCAGATATAAAAAACGACAAAGGCAGACACTGGGACAAGCCGACACCCGCCTAGACACACAGGCAAAGAGAGTGAGAGAGATAAAAGCACATGCAAACATATAAGTTCAGACGTGCAAACAGACATTGACAGCCACTGGAACAAGCAAACACCCGCCCGGACACCCAGGCTTAGAAAGTGAGCAAGACAAAAACACATACAAACACCTAGATTCAGACATAAAACCGATAAAGACCAACACTTGGACAAGCAAACACCCACCCAGACACACAGGCTTAGAGTGTGAGAGAGACAAAAACACATATAAATACATGGATTCAGACATAAAAGCTGACAAAGACAGACACTAGCATAAGCACACACCCGCCCAGACACACAGGCAAAGAGAGTGAGAGAGACAAAAAATATAAAAACCGACAAAGACAGACACTAGGATAACCAAACACCCGTCCAGACACACAGGCAAAGAGAGTAAGAGAGACAAAACGTATACAAATACATAAATTCAAACACAAAAACCGACAAAGACAGGGACTGGGAAAAGCAAACACCTGCCCAGTAACACAGGCTTAGAGTGGGATAGACACAAAAACGCATAAAAACACATGGATTCAGACATAAAAATTGACAAAGACAGTAACTGGGATAAGCAACCATCCACCCAAAGAGACACGCAAACAGAGTGAGAGAAACAAAAACACATACAAATATAATGCAAACCGACAATGACAGACACTGGGACAGGCACCAAAGACAGGACAAGCAATCTCCCGCCCAGACACACAGGCTTAGAGAGTAAGAGAGACAAAAGCACATACAAATACATAGATTCAAACATGAAAACAAATCAAGACAGGCAATGGGACAAGCAAACTCTTGCCCAGACTCACAGGCTAAGAGAGTGAGAGAGACAAAAACACATACAAACACACAATTCAGACCTGCAAACCCACTATGACAGGCACTGGGACAGGCAAGCACCCACCCAAAAAGACAGGCAAAAAGACAGAGAGAGACAATTACACATACAAATACGTAGATTCAGACATAAAAACTGACAAAGACAGGCACTGGGACAAACAAACTCCCGCCCAGACACACAGGCAAAGAGAGTGAGAGAAACAAAAACGCATAGACACAAATTCAAACCTAAAACAGACAAAGACAGGCACTGGGACAAACAAACCTACGCCCAGACACACAGGCTTAGAGAGTGAAAGAGACAAAAGCACATACAAATACATAGATTCAGACATAAAAACCGATGAAAGCATGCACTGGGACATGTAAACTCTCGCCTAGACTCACAGGTTTTGAGAATGCGAGGGACAAAACGCATACAAACACACAATTCAGAAATGCAAACCGACAATGACAGACACTGGGACAGGCAAACACCAACCAAGACAGACAGGAAAAGAGAGTGAGAGGGACAAAAACACATACGAATACATAGATTCAGACATAAAAACCGACAAACACAGGCACTGGGACAAACAAACTCCCGCCCAGACACACAGGCAAAGAGAGTGAGAGAGACAAAAACACATACAAACACATAAATTCAGACACGCAAACATCCACCCAGACACTGGCTTAGAGAGTGACAGAGACAAATACAAATACAAACACATAAATTCAGACACGGAAAGCGACAAAGACAAGGCACTCGGACAAGCACACACCCACGCAGATACACAGGTATAGAGAGTGAAAGAGATAAAAAAAACACACACACAAATACATAGATTCAGACATAAAAACTGACAAAGACAGGCAGTGGGACAAGTATACACCTGCCGAGACACACAGGCAAAGAGAGTGAGTGAAAAAAACCCATACAAATACACAAATTCAAACCTAAAACAGACAAAGACAAGGCACTGGGACAAGCACACACCTACCCAGATACACAGGTAAAGAGAGTGAGAGAGGCAAAAACACATACAAATAGGATAAGATAAGATTTATTGCTGAAAAACGGCTATCACAAGCCCAAAAGGGCCGAATTGGCAGTTTAGCGTCAAATAAAGCGAAAAAAGAACAACGAAAACAAACAATCAAACAACAACAGAAAATTATAAAAGGGTCAATGTCAAATACGAAACAATGTTAAAAACAAATTAAACTCATAAAATTAGAAGGCCAATGTGAAGTCACAAAAATGCAAACAAAAACGAAAACTCGTAAAATTATCAAGGGGATAAAGTAAAATTAAAACAAAACATAAGTTAGTTAGTGAGCAAAAAACAATAAATAAAAACCCTCCAAATTTGCAAAATAGGCATTAATATTAATAACTATGAGGTTAAAAGTGAGTGAGGGGGGGGAGGCTGCGGATATTCACTGGTTGAAAATGTCAACTATGTAAGGGATAAAATTTTTTCTATATCTTTCAGTGCAAACTCTTATTGGGGCAAGAAGGGGGATTTTTGTTGACACAGAACGCGGGAGGTGGGGTCGAAGGGGTGAATATTGACCAGGGAAAAGGGGAGTTGCTGGAGGGTTATGAAGGGCATTGTTAGCAAAGCGCAAGGTAATTTTTGCTCTCCTTTCCTTAAGGGTGACAATATTAGCTCTCCTGAGAAGGGAAATATAAGGTACTTTACCCTCATTTAAGATAATGCTTAGGCACCTTTTTGGACTGCCTCTATTCTGTCCGACAATTCAATGGAAATGCTAGGATGCCAAACAGGACAGGCGTACTCAAGGGTTGGGCGTACAAATGACAGGAAAATCCTCAAACAATGCGAATTAGGGCATTTAAATTTTTTAAGGAGTTTAAGGAGAGAAAATGCGGCATTTGCAAGTTTTAAGATGTCATTAATATGACAATAGTAGGGAGGCCTTAGAAGGAACGGAACGAACACATGTGCTGCCATCTATAATTAAGTCAAACGCTGAACCTACATAATTTATTCAAGGATTATTCATCGAGTAACGGGTCAATGACACCTAGGGGAACTAGATTTCTGGGAAATTGATTTGCATAATCGAGGGGAATTATTAATCCACGAAAGGGGAATTAAGAAACAATAAGGCTTCTTTGAACTTTAGGTCTGAGGGATAAATGGTCTTTAGTGACAGAGATAAATTAATATTCTATTTTTAAAATATGGCTTCTCAGATCATTAGACTTAGCGATAAATTAATATTCTATCGAAGCCTTAATAGAGTAACCAAGAACATCTTAGAGATAAAGAGATTAAGGCGGGAAATGGTTTCATGGGAATTTCAAATGTGACAGCGCAGGGATAACAAAACAAAAGGAACACGCAGAAATTACGTTTAGGGATTATTTGGGCGAAACCGTTTGAGACATTTTAGAAAATGATTTGGGCGAAACCGTTTGAGTCATTTTAGAAGATGGTTTGGGTGAAACTCCGTGGTCGTTATAATACACAAGTTTCATTTGAACAGAGTTGTAAGATCCCCTACCCAACCCCAAAGGCCCCCCCTAACCCAACCCCAAAGGACCCCCCGGGCCCCTAAGGCCCCCAAAGGGCCCCCGGGCCCCCAAATGCCCACTGGACCCCCAAAGGCCCCCCAGACCCCCAAAGGGGCCATCTTCCCCTCCCCCACCCACAGCCCTCCCATCCTCCCCCTCCCTTCCTCCCTTTCCCCTCCTCCCCCTCCCCTCTCCCTCCTTCCATTTTTTTAATGCTGTTTTGAATCTATTTGTTTGTACGTCTGGGTTGGTGTTTGTAAGTCCAAGTGTTTGTTTTTGTTGGCTTGTATGTCTATAGTGCCTGTCTTTCTCTGTTTATGTCTGAATCTATTTGTTTGTATGTCTGGGTTGGTGTTTGCAAGTCCATGAATTTGTCTTTGTTGGTTTGAATGTCTAAAGTGTCTGTCTTTCTCTGTTTGTATGTCTGAATCTATTGGTTTGTATGTCTTGGTTGGTGTTTGCAAATCCAAGAATTTGTCTTTGTTGGTTTGAATGTCTAAAGTGTCTGTCTTTCTCTGTTTGTATGTCTGAATCTATTTGTTTGCATGTGTGGGTTGGTGTTTGCAAGTCCAAGAATTTGTCTTTGCTGGTTTGAATGTCTAAAGTGCCTGTCTTTTGCTGTTTGTATGTCTGAATCTATTTGTTTACATGTCTGGGTTTGTGTTTGCAAGTCCAAGAATTTGTCTTTGTTGGTTTGAATGTCTAAAGTGTCTGTCTTTCTCTGTTTGTATGTCTGAATCTATTTGTTTGCGTGTCTGGGTTGGTGTTTGCAAGTCAAAGAATTTGTCATTGTTGGTTTGAATGTCTAAAGTGTCTGTCTTTCTCTGTTTGTGTGTCTGAATCTATTTGTTTGCATGTGTGGGTTGTTGTTTGCAAGTCCGAGAATTTGTCTTTATTGGATTGAATGTCTAAACTTTCTGTCTTTCTCTGTTTGTATGTCTGAATCTATTTGTTTGCGTGTCGGGGTTGGTGTTTTTATATCCAAGAATTTGTCTTTGTTGGTTTGAATGTCTAAAGTGCCTGTCTTTCTCTGGCTGTATGTCTGAATCTATTTGTTTGAATGTCTGGGTTGGTGTTTACAAGTCCAAGAATTTGTCTTTGTTTGTTTGAATGTCTAAAGTGGCGGTCTTTCTCTGTTTGTATGTCTGAATCTGTTTGTTTGCATGTCAGGGTTGGTGTTTGCAAGTACAAGGATTTGTCTTTGTTGGTTTGAATGTCTAAAGTGTCTGTCTTTCTCTGTTTTTATGTCTGAATCTATTTGTTTGCGCGTAGGGGTTGGTGTTTGCATATCCAAGAATTTGTCTTTGTTGGTTTGAATGTCTAAAGTGCCTGTCTTTCTCTAGTTGTATGTCTGAATCTATTTGTTTGCATGTCTGGGTTGGTGTTTGCAAGTCCAAGAATTTGTCTTTGTTCTTTTGAATGCCGAACGTAGCTGTTAACTTCCTCTGTTTGTATGTCTGAATCTGTTTGTTTGCAAGTCAGGGTTGGTGTTTGCAAGTCCAAGAATTTGTCTTTGTTGGTTTGAATGTCTAAAGTGCCTGTCTTTCTCTGTTTGTATGTCTAAATCTATTTCTTTGCATTTCTGGGTTGGTGTTTCCAAGTTCAAGAATTTGTCTTTGTTGGTTTGAATGTCTAAAGTGCCTGTCTTTCTCTGTTTGTATGTCTGAATCTATTTGTTTCCATGTCTGGGTCGGTGTTTGCAAGTCCAAGAATTTGTCTTTGTTGGTTTGAGTGTCTAAAGTGGCTGCCATTCTCTGTTTGTATGTTTGAATCTATCTGTTTGCATCTCTGGGTTGGTGTTTGCAAGTCCAAAAATTTGTCTTTGTTGGTTTGAATGTCTAAAGTGCCTGTCATTCTCTGTTTGTATGTCTGAATCTATTTGTTTGCATGTCTGGGTTGGTGTTTCCTAGTTCAAGAAATTTTCTTTGTTGGTTTGAATGTCTAAAGAGCCTGTCTTTCTCTGTTTGTATGTCTGAATCTATTTGTTTCCATGTCTGGGTTGGTGTTTAAAAGTCCAAGAATTTGTCTTTGTTGGATTGAATATCTAAAGTGCCTGTCTTTCTCTGTTTGTATGTCTGAATCTATTTGTTTGCATGTCTGGGTTGATGTTTGCAAGTCCAAGAATTTGTCTTTGTTGGTTTGAATGTCTAAAGTGGCTATCTTTCTCTGTTTGTGTGTCTGAATCTATTTGTTTGCATGTCTGTGTTGGTGTTTGCAAGTCCAAGAATTTGTCTTTGTTGGTTTGAATGTCTCAAGTGGCTGTCTTTCTCTGTTTGTGTGTCTGAATCTATTTGTTTGCATGTCTGGGTTGGTGTTTGCAAGTCCAAGAATTTGTCTTTGTTGGTTTGAATGTCTAAAGTGTCTGTCTTTCTCTGTATGTATGTCTGAATCTATTTGCTTGCATGTCTGGGTTGGTATTTGCAAGTCCAAGAATTTGTCTTTGCTGGTTTGAATGTCTAAAGTGGCTGTCTTTCTCTGTTTGTATGTCTGAATCTATTTGTTTGCATGTCTGGGTTGGTGTTTGCAAGTCCAAGAATTTGTCTTTGTTGGTTTGAATGTCTAAAGTGCCTGTCTTTCTCTGTTTGTATGTCTGAATCTATTTGTTTGCATGTCTGGGTTGGTGTTTACAAGTTCAAGAATTTGACTTTGCTGGTTTGAATGTCTAAAGTGCCTGTCTTTCTCTGTTTGTATTTCTGAATCTATTTGTTTGCATGTCTGAGTTGATGTTTGCAAGTCCAAGAATTGGTCTTTGTTGGTTTGAATGTCTAAAGTGCCTTTCTTTCTCAGTTAGTATGTCTGAATCTATTTGTATGCATGTCTGGGTTGGTGTTTGCAAGTCCAAGAATTTGTCTTTGTTGGTTTGTAAGCCTAATGTGCCTGTCTTTCTCTGTTTGTATGTCTGAATCTATTTGTTTGCATGTCTGGGTTGGTGTTTGCAAGTCCGAGAATTTTTCTTTGTTGGTTTGAATGTCTAAAGTTCCTATCTTTTTCTGTTTGTATGTCTGAATCTATTTGTTTGCGTGTCTGGGTTAGTGTTTGCAAGTCCAAGAATTTGTCTTTGTTGGTTTGAATGTCTAAAGTGTCTGTCTTTCTCTGTTTGTATGTCTGAATCTATTTGTTTGCATGTCTGGGTTGGTGTTTGCAAGTCCAAGAATTTGTCTTTGTTGGTTTGAATGTCTAAAGTGTCTGTCTTTCTCTGTTTGTATGTCTGAATCTATTGGTTTGCATGTCCGGGTTGGTGTTTGTAAGTCCAAGAATTTGTCTTTGTTGGTTTGAATGTCTAAAGTACCTGTCTTTCTCTTTTTGTATGTCTGAATCTATTTGTTTACATGTCTGGGTTGATGTTTGGAAATCCAAGAGTTTGTCTTTGTTGGTTTGTATGTCTAAAGTGCCTCTCTTTCTCTGTTTATGTCTGAATCTATTTTTTTTGTCTGGGTTGGTGTTTCCAAGTTCAAGAATTTGTCTTTGTTAGTTTGAATAACTAAAGTGCCTGTCTTTCTCTGTTTGTATGTCTAAATCTATTTGTTTGCATGTCTGGGTTAGTGTTTGCAAGTCCAAGAATTTGTCTTTGTCGGTTTGAATGTCTAAAGTGCCTGTCTTTCTCTGTTTGTATGTCTGAATCTACTTGTTTTCATGTCTGGGTTGGTGTTTCAAGTCCAAGAATTTGGCTTTGTTGGTTTGAAAGTTAAAAGTGCCTGTCTTTCAATGTTTGTATGTCTGAATCTATTTGTTTGCATGTCTGGGTTGGTGTCTGCAAGTCCAAGAATTTGTCTTTCTTGGTTTGACTATCTAAAGTGCCTCTCTTTCTCTGTTTATATGTCTGAATCTATTTGTTTGTATGTCTGGGTTGGTGTTTGCAAGTCCAAGGGTTTGTTCTTGTTGGTTTGTATGTCTAAAGTGTCTGTCTTTCTCTGTTTGTTTGTCTGAATCTATTTATTTGTATGTCTGGGTTGGTGTTTGCAAGTCCAAGTGTTTGTTTTTGATGGTTTGTATGTCTAAGGTGCCTGTCTTTCTCTGTTTATGTCTGAATCCATTTTTTGTATGTCTGGGTTGGTGTTTGCAAGTCCAAAAATTTGTCTTTGTTGGTTTGAATGTCTAAATTACATGTCTTTCTCTGTTTGTATGTCTTAATCTATTTGTTTACATGTCTGGGTTGGTGTTTGCAAGTCCAAAAATTTGTCTTTTGTTGGTTTGAATGTCTAAAGTGCCTGTCTTTCTCTGTTTATATGTCTGAATCTATTTGTTTGTATGTCTGGGTTGGTGTTTGCAAGTCCAAGAATTTGTCTTTGTTGGTTTGAATGTCTAAAGTGTCTGTCTTTCTCTGTTTGTGTGTCTGATTCTATTTGTTTGCATGTCTGGGTTGGTGTTTACAAGTCCAAGAATTTGTCTTTGTTGGTTTGAATGTCTATGAGCGCTCATGATAAGCTAACCTAACCTAACATAAATATGGAGAAATATTTCTATTTATTTATTAATATTTATATATACCTAACCTAAACATTCAAACCAACAAAGACAAATTCTTGGACTTGCAAACACCAACCTAGACATGCAAACAAACAGATTCAGACATACAAACAGAGAAAGACAGACACTATAGACATTCAAACCAACAAAGACAAATTCTTGGACTTGCAAACACCAACCCAGACATACAAACAAATAGAATCAGACACACAATCAGAAAAAGACAGACACTTTAGACGTTCAAACCAACAAAAATAATTTCTTGGACTTGCAAACACCAGCCCACACATGTGAACAAATTGATTCAGACATACAAACAGAAAAAGACATGCACTTTAGACATTCAAACCAACAATGTCAAATTCTTGAACTTGCAAACACCAACCCAGACGCGTAAACAAATAGATTGATACATATAAACAGAGAAAAGACAGACACTTTAGGCATTGAAACCAACAACGACAATTTCTTGGACTTGCAAAAACCAACCCAGACATGTAAACATAAATTAAGACATACAAACAGAGAAAGACAGACACTTTAGACATTCAACCCAACAAAGACAAATTCTTGGACTTGGAAACACCAACCCAGACATACAAACAAATAGATTCAGACATACAAACAGAGAAAGACAGGCACTTTAGACATTCAAACCAACAAAGACAAATTCTTGGACTTGTAAACACCAACCCAGACAAACAAAAAAAATAGATTCAGACGTAAACAGAAAAAGACAGGCACTTTAGACATACAAACCATCAAAAACAAACACTTGGACTTGCAAACACCAGCCCAGACATACAAACAAATAGATTCAGACACACAAACACAGAAAGACAGACACTTTAGACATTCAACCCAACAAAGAAAAACCCTTGGACTTGCAAACACCAACCAAGACATACAAACAAATAGATTCAGACATGTAAACAGAGAAAGACCGGCACTTTAGATAGTCAAACCAACAAAGACAATTTCTTGGACTTGCAGACACCAACCCAGACATGCGAACAAATAGATTCAGACATACAAACAGAGAAAGATATGCACTTTAGACATTCAAACCAGAAAGACAAATTCTTGGACTTGCAAACACCAACCCAAACATGTAAACAAATAAATTCAGACATACAAACAGAGAAAGACAGACACTTTAGACATTAAACCCAACAAAGACAAATTCTTGGACTTGTATACACCAACCCAGACATGCAAACAAATAGATTCAGACATACAAACAGAGAAAGACAGGCACTTTAGACATTCAAACCAACAAAGACAAATTCTTGGACTTGCAAACACAAACCCAGACATGTAAACAAATAGATTCAGACACACAAACCGAGAAAGACAGACACTTTAGACATTCAAACCAACAAAGACAAATTCTTGGACTTGCAAACACAAACCCAGACATGTAAACAAATAGATTCAGACACACAAACCGAGAAAGACAGACACTTTAGACATTCAAACCAACAAAGACAAATTCTTGGACTTGCAAACACAAACCCAGACATGTAAACAAATAGATTCAGACATATAAACAGAGAAAGACAGGCACTTTAGACATTCAAACCGACAAAGACAAATTCTTGGACTTGCAAACACCAACCCAGACATGCAAACAAATAGATTCAGACACACAAACATAGAAAGACAGACACTTTAGATATTCAAACCAACAAAGACAAATTCTTGGATTTGCAAACACAAACCCAGACATGTAAACAAATAGACTCAGACATAAACAGAGAAAGACAGGCACTTTAGACATTCAAACCAACAAAGACAAATTCTTGGACTTGCAAACACAAACCCAGACATGTAAACAAATAATCTCAGACATATAAACAGAGAAAGACAGGCACTTTAGACATTCAGACCGACAAAGACAAATTCTTGGACTTGCAAACACCAACCCAGACATGCAAACAAATAGATTCAGACATACAAAAAGAGAAAGACAGGCACTTTAGACATACAAAACAACAAAGACAAATTCTTGGACTTGCAAACACCAGCCCAGACATGCAAACAAATAGATTCAGACATACAAACAGAGAAACACAGGCACTTTATACATTCAAACCAAAAAGACAAATTCTTGGACTTGCAAACACCAACCCAGACATGCAAACAAATAGATTCAGACATACAAACCGAGAAAGACAGGCACTTTAGACATTCAAACCAACAAAGACAAATTCTTGGACTTGCAAACACCAACCCAGACATATAAATAAATAGATTCAGACATACAAACAGAGAAAGACAGACACTTTACATATTCAAACCAACAAAGACAAATTCTTGGACTTGCAAACACCAACCCAGACAAGCAAACAAATAGATTCAGACACACAAACAGAGAATGAAAGGCACTTTAGTTATTCAAACCAACAGAGACAAATTCTTGTACTTGCAAACACCAACCGTGACATGCAAACAAAGAGATTCAGACATACAAACAGAGAAATACAGCCACTTTAGACATTCAAACAAACAACGACAAATTCTTGGACTTGCAAACACCAACCCCGACACGCAAACAAATAGATTCAGACACACAAACCGAGAAACACAGACACTTTAGACATTCAAACCAACAAAGACAAATTCTTGGACTTGCAAACACAAACCCAGACATGTAAACAAATAGATTCAGACATATAAACAGAGAAAGACAGGCACTTTAGACATTCAAACCGACAAAGACAAATTCTTGGACTTGCAAACACCAACCCAGACATGCAAACAAATAGATTCAGACACACAAACATAGAAAGACAGACACTTTAGATATTCAAACCAACAAAGACAAATTCTTGGATTTGCAAACACAAACCCAGACATGTAAACAAATAGACTCAGACATAAACAGAGAAAGACAGGCACTTTAGACATTCAAACCAACAAAGACAAATTCTTGGACTTGCAAACACCAACCCAGACATGCAAACAAATAGATTCAGACATACAAACAGAGAAAGACAGACACTTTAGACATTCAAACCAACAAAGACAAATTCTTGGACTTGCAAACACCAACCCAGACATGCAAACAAATAGATTCAGACAAACAAACAGAGAAAGACGGACACTTTAGACATTCAAACCAACAAAGACAAATTCTTGGACTTGCAAACACCAACCCAGACATGCAAACAAATAGATTCAGACATACAAACAGAGAAAGACAGACACTTTAGACATTCAAACCAACAAAAACAAATTCTTGGACTTGCAAACACTAACCCAGACACGCAAACAAATAGATTCAGACTTACAAACAGAGAAAGATAGGAACTTTAGACATTCAAACCAACAAACACAAATTCTCGGACTTGCAAACACCAACCCAGACATGCAAACAAATAGATTCAGACATACAAACAGAGAAAGACTGGGCACTTTAGACATTAAAACAAAAAAGACAAATTCTTGGACTTGCAAACACCAACCCAGACATGTAAACAAATAGATTCAGACATACAAACGGAGAAAGGCATGCACTTTAGACATTCAAACCTAAAAAGACAAATTCTTGGACTCTCAAACACCAACCCAGACATACAAACAAATAGATTTAGACATACAAACAGAGAATGACAGGCACTTTAGGCATACAAACCAACAAAGACAAATTCTTGGACTTGCAAACACCAACCCAGACATGCATACAAATAGATTCAAACATACAAACAGAGAACGACAGGCACTTTAGACATTCAAACCAACAAAGACAAATTCTTGGACTTGTAAACATCAACCCAGACATGCAAACAAATAGATTCAGACATACAAACAGAGAAAGACAGCCACTTTAGACATTCAAACCAACAAAGACAAATTCTTGAACTTGTAAACAGCAACCCAGACATGCAAACAAATAGATTCAGACATACAAACAGAGAAAGACAGGGCACTTTAGACATTAAAACAAAAAAGACAAATTCTTGGACTTGCAAACACCAACCCAGACAGGTAAACAAATAGATTCAGATATACAAACAGAGAAAAGACATGCACTTTAGACATTCAAACCTAAAAAGACAAATTCTTGGACTCTCAAAAACCAACCCAGAAATACAAACAAATAGATTCAGACATACAAACAGAGAAAGACAGACACTTTAGACATTCAAACCAACAAAGACAAATTCTTGGACTTGCAAACACCAACCCAGACATACAAACAAATAGATTCAGACATACAAACAGAGAAAGACAGACACTTTAGACATTCAAACCAACAAAGACAAATTCTTGGATTTGCAAACATCAACCCAGACATGTAAACAAATAGATTCAGACATACAAACAGAGAAAGACATGTACTTTAGACATTCAAACCAACAAAGACAAATTCTTGGACTTGCAAACACCAACCCAGACATACAAACAAATAGATTCAGACATGTAAACAGAGAAAGACAGGCACTTCAAAGACAAACCAACAACCAACAAAGACAAATTCTTGGACTTGCAGACACCAACCCAGACATGCAAACAAATAGATTCAGACATACAAACAGAGAAAGACAGAAACTTTAGACATTCAAACCAACAAAGACAAATTCTTGGACTTGCAAACACCAACCCAGACATGCAAACAAATAGATTCAGACATACAAGCAGAGAATGACAGGCACTTTAGACATTCAAACCAACAAAGACAAATTCTTGGACTTGCAAACACCAACCCGGATATGCAAACAAATAGATTCAGACAAACAACCAGAGAAAGACAGGCACTTTAGGCATTCAAACCAACAATGACAAATTCTTGGACTTGCAAACACCAACCCCGACACGCAAACAAATAGATTCAGACACACAAACAGAGAAAGACAGACAGTTTAGACATTCAAACCATCAAAGACAAATTCTTGGACTTGCAAACACAAACCCAGACATGTAAACAAATAGATTCAGACATATAAACAGAGAAAGACAGGCACTTTAGACATTCAAACTGACAAAGACAAATTCTTGAACTTGCAAACACCAACCCAGACATGCAAACAAATAGATTCAGACACACAAACATAGAAAGACAGACACTTTAGATATTCAAACCAACAAAGACAAATTCTTGGATTTGCAATCATCAACCCAGACATGTAAACAAATAGATTGAGACATACAAACAGAGAAAGACAGGTACTTTAGACATTCAAACCAACAAAGACAAATTCTTGGACTTGCAAACACCCACCCAGACATACAAAGAAATAGATTCAGACATACAAACAGAGAAAGACAGACACTTTAGACATACGAACCAACAAAGACAAACACTTGAACTTGCAAACAACCAGAGAAAGACAGGCACTTTAGGCATTCAAACCAACAATGACAAATTCTTAGACTTGCAAACACCAACCCCGACACGCAAACAAATAGATTCAGACACACAAACCGAGAAAGACAGACACTTTAGACATTCAAACCAACAACGACAAATTCTTGGACTTGCAAACACAAACCCTGACATGTAAACAAATAGATTCAGACATATAAACAGAGAAAGACAGGCACTTTAGACATTCAAACCAACAAAGACAAATTCTTGGACTTGCAAACACCAACCCAGACATGCAAACAAATAGATTCAGACACACAAACATAGAAAGACAGACACTTTAGATATTCAAACCAACAAAGACAAATTCTTGGATTTGCAAACACAAACCAAGACATGTAAACAAATGGATTCAGACATAAACAGAGAAAGACAGGCACTTTAGACATTCAAACCAACAAAGACAAATTCTTGGACTTGCAAACACCAACCCAGACATGCAAACAAATAGATTCAGACATACAAACAGAGAAAGACGGACACTTTAGACATTCAATCCAACAAAGACAAATTCTTGGACTTGCAAACACTAACCCAGACACGCAAACAAATAGATTCAGACATACAAACAGAGAAAGATAGGAACTTTAGACATTCAAACCAACAAACACAAATTCTCGGACTTGCAAACACCAACCCAGACATGCAAACAAATAGATTCAGACATACAAACAGAGAAAGACAGGCACTTTAGACATTCAAACCAACAAAGACAAATTCTTGGACTTGCAAACACCAACCCAGACATGCGAACAAATAGATTCAGACACACAAACAGAGAAAGACAAGTACTTTAGACATTCAAACCAACAAAGACAAATTCTTGGACTTGCAAACACCAACCCAGACATACAAACAAATAGATTCAGACATGTAAACAGAGAAAGACAGGCACTTTAGATAGTCAAACCAACAAAGACAAATTCTTGGACTTGCAGACACCAACCCAGACATACAAAAAAATAGATTCAGACATACAAACAGAGAAAGACAGACACTTTAGACATACGAACCAACAAAGACAAACCCTTGGACTTGCAAACACCAACCCCGACATACAAACAAATAGATTCAGACATGTAAACAGAGAAAGACAGGCACTTTAGATATTCAAACCAACAAAGACAAATTCTTGGACTTGCAAACACCAACCCAGACATACAAAAAAATAGATTCAGACATACAAACAGAGAAAGACAGACACTTTAGACATACGAACCAACAAAGACAAACCCTTGGACTTGCAAACACCAACCCAGACATACAAACAAATAGATTCAGACATGTAAACAGAGAAAGACAGGCACTTTAGATAGTCAAACCAACAAAGACAAATTCTTGGACTTGCAGACACCAACCAAGACATGCAAACAAATAGATTCAGACATACAAAAAGAGAAAGACAGGCACTTTAGACAAACAAACCAACAAAGACAAATTCTTGGGCTTGCAAACACCAACCCAGACATGCAAACAAATAGATTCAGATATACAAACAGAGAAAGACAGGCACTTTATACATTCAAACCAAAAAGACAAATTCTTGGACTTGCAAACACCAACCCAGACATGCAAACAAATAGATTCAGACATACAAACCGAGAAAGACAGGCACTTTAGACATTCAAACCAACAAAGACAAATTCTTGGACTTGCAAACACCAACCCAGACATATAAATAAATAGATTCAGACATACAAACAGAGAAAGACAGACACTTTAGATATTCAAACCAACAAAGACAAATTCTTGGACTTGCAAACACCAACCCAGACATGCAAACAAATAGATTCAGACACACAAACAGAGAATGAAAGGCACTTTAGACATTCAAACAAACAACGACAAATTCTTGAACTTGCAAACACCAGCCCAGACATGCAAACAAATAGATTCAGACATACAACCAGAGAAAGACAGGCACTTTAGACATTCAAACCAACAAAGACAAATTCTTGGACTTGCAAACACAAACCCAGACATGTAAACAAATAGATTCAGACATATAAACAGAGAAAGACAGGCACTTTAGACATTCAAACCGACAAAGACAAATTCTTGGACTTGCAAACACCAACCCAGACATGCAAACAAATAGATTCAGACATAGAAAAAGAGAAAGACAGGCACTTTAGACATACAAACCCACAAAGACAAATTCTTGGACTTGCAAACACCAGCCCAGACATGCAAACAAATAGATTCAGACATACAAACAGAGAAAGACAGGCACTTTATACATTCAAACCAAAAAGACAAATTCTTGGACTTGCAAACACCAACCCAGACATGCAAACAAATAGATTCAGACATACAAACCAAGAAAGACAGGCACTTTAGACATTCAAACCAACAAAGACAAATTCTTGGACTTGCAAACACCAACCCAGACATATAAATAAATAGATTCAGACATACAAACAGAGAATGACAGCCACTTTAGACATTCAAACAAACAACGACAAATTCTTGGACTTGTAAACACCAACCCAGACATGCAAACAAATAGATTCAGACACACAAACCGAGAAAGACAGACACTTTAGACATTCAAACCAACAAAGACAAATTCTTGGACTTGCAAACACAAACCCAGACATGTAAACAAATAGATTCAGACATATAAACAGAGAAAGACAGGCACTTTAGACATTCAAACCGACAAAAACAAATTCTTGGACTTGCGAACACCAACCCAGACATGCAAACAAATATATTCAGACACAAAAACATAGAAAGACAGACACTTTAGATATTCAAACCAACAAAGACAAATTCTTGGATTTGCAAAAACAAACCCAGACATGTAAACAAATAGACTCAGACATAAACAGAGAAAGACAGGCACTTTAGACATTCAAACCAACAAAGACAAATTCTTGGACTTGCAAACACCAACCCAGAAATGCAAACAAATAGATTCAGACATACAAACAGAGAAAGACAGACACTTTAGACATTCAAACCAACAAAGACAAATTCTTGGACTTGCAAACACCAACCCAGACATGCAAACAAATAGGTTCAGACATACAAACAGAGAAAGACGGACACTTTAGACATTCAAACCAACAAAGACAAATTCTTGGACTTGCAAACACCAACCCAGACATGCAAACAAATAGATTCAGACATACAAACAGAGAAAGACAGACACTTTAGACATTCAAACCAACAAAAACAAATTCTTGGACTTGCAAACACTAACCCAGACACGCAAACAAATAGATTCAGACATACAAACAGAGAAAGATAGGAACTTTAGACATTCAAACCAACAAACACAAATTCTCGGACTTGCAAACACCAACCCAGACATGCAAACAAATAGATTCAGACATACAAACAGAGAAAGACAGGGCACTTTAGACATTAAAACAAAAAAGACAAATTCTTGGACTTGCAAACACCAACCCAGACATGTACACAAATAGATTCAGACATACAAACGGAGAAAGGCATGCACTTTAGACATTCAAACCAAAAAGACAAATTCTTGGACTTGCAAACACCAACCCAGACATGCAAACAAATAGATTCAGACATACAAACAGAGAAAGACAGGCACTTTAGACATTCAAACCAACAAAGACAAATTCTTGGACTTGCAAACAACAACCCAGACATATAAATAAATAGATTCAGACATACAAACAGAGAAAGACAGACACTTTAGATATTCAAACCAACAAAGACAAATTCTTGGACTTGCAAACACCAACCCAGACATGCAAACAAATAGATTCAGACACACAAACAGAGAATGAAAGGCAATTTAGACATTCAAACCAACAAAGACAAATTCTTGTACTTGCAAACACCAACCGTGACATGCAAACAAAGAGATTCAGACATACAAACAGAGAAAGACAGCCACTTTAGACATTCAAACAAACAACGACAAATTCTTGAACTTGCAAACACCAGCCCAGACATGCAAACAAATAGATTCAGACATACAACCAGAGAAAGACAGGCACTTTAGACATTCAAACCAACAAAGACAAATTCTTGGACTTGCAAACACAAACCCAGACATGTAAACAAATAGATTCAGACATATAAACAGAGAAAGACAGGCACTTTAGACATTCAAACCGACAAAGACAAATTCTTGGACTTGCAAACACCAACCCAGACATGCAAACAAATAGATTCAGACATACAAACAGAGAAAGACAGGCACTTTAGACATACAAACCAACAAAGACAAATTCTTGGACTTGCAAACACCAGCCCAGACATGCAAACAAATAGATTCAGACATACAAACAGAGAAAGACAGGCACTTTATACATTCAAACCAAAAAGACAAATTCTTGGACTTGCAAACACCAACCCAGAAATGCAAACAAATAGATTCAGACATACAAACAGAGAAAGACAGACACTTTAGACATTCAAACCAACAAAGACAAATTCTTGGACTTGCAAACACCAACCCAGACATGCAAACAAATAGATTCAGACATACAAACAGAGAAAGACGGACACTTTAGACATTCAAACCAACAAAGACAAATTCTTGGACTTGCAAACACCAACCCAGACATATAAATAAATAGATTCAGACATACAAACAGAGAAAGACAGACACTTTAGATATTCAAACCAACAAAGAGAAATTCTTGGACTTGTAAACACCAACCCAGACATGCAAACAAATAGATTCAGACACACAAACAGAGAATGAAAGGCACTTTAGTTATTCAAACCAACAAAGACAAATTCTTGTACTTGCAAACACCAACCGTGACATACAAACAAAGAGATTCAGACATACAAACAGAGAATGACAGCCACTTTAGACATTCAAACAAACAACGACAAATTCTTGGACTTGCAAACACCAACCCCGACACGCAAACAAATAGATTCAGACACACAAACAGAGAAAGACAGACACTTTAGACATTCAAACCAACAAAGACAAATTCTTGGACTTGCAAACACAAACCCAGACATGCAAACAAATAGATTCAGACATATAAACAGAGAAAGACAGGCACTTTAGACATTCAAACCGACAAAAACAAATTCTTGGACTTGCGAACACCAACCCAGACATGCAAACAAATATATTCAGACACAAAAACATAGAAAGACAGACACTTTAGATATTCAAACCAACAAAGACAAATTCTTGGATTTGCAAACACAAACCCAGACATGTAAACAAATAGACTCAGACATAAACAGAGAAAGACAGGCACTTTAGACATTCAAACCAACAAAGACAAATTCTTGGACTTGCAAACACCAACCCAGAAATGCAAACAAATAGATTCAGACATACAAACAGAGAAAGACAGACACTTTAGACATTCAAACCAACAAAGACAAATTCTTGGACTTGCAAACACCAACCCAGACATGCAAACAAATAGATTCAGACATACAAACAGAGAAAGACGGACACTTTAGACATTCAAACCAACAAAGACAAATTCTTGGACTTGCAAACACCAACCCAGACATGCAAACAAATAGATTCAGACATACAAACAGAGAAAGACAGACACTTTAGACATTCAAACCAACAAAAACAAATTCTTGGACTTGCAAACACTAACCCAGACACGCAAACAAATAGATTCAGACATAAAAACAGAGAAAGATAGGAACTTTAGACATTCAAACCAACAAACACAAATTCTCGGACTTGCAAACACCAACCCAGACATGCAAACAAATAGATTCAGACATACAAACAGAGAAAGACAGGGCACTTTAGACATTAAAACAAAAAAGACAAATTCTTGGACTTGCAAACACCAACCCAGACATGTACACAAATAGATTCAGACATACAAACGGAGAAAGGCATGCACTTTAGACATTCAAACCAAAAAGACAAATTCTTGGACTTGCAAACACCAACCCAGACATGCAAACAAATAGATTCAGACATACAAACAGAGAAAGACAGGCACTTTAGACATTCAAACCAACAAAGACAAATTCTTGGACTTGCAAACACCAACCCAGACATATAAATAAATAGATTCAGACATACAAACAGAGAAAGACAGACACTTTAGATATTCAAACCAACAAAGACAAATTCTTGGACTTGCAAACACCAACCCAGACATGCAAACAAATAGATTCAGACACACAAACAGAGAATGAAAGGCAATTTAGACATTCAAACCAACAAAGACAAATTCTTGTACTTGCAAACACCAACCGTGACATGCAAACAAAGAGATTCAGACATACAAACAGAGAAAGACAGCCACTTTAGACATTCAAACAAACAACGACAAATTCTTGAACTTGCAAACACCAGCCCAGACATGCAAACAAATAGATTCAGACATACAACCAGAGAAAGACAGGCACTTTAGACATTCAAACAAACAACGACAAATTCTTGAACTTGCAAACACCAGCCCAGACATGCAAACAAATAGATTCAGACATACAACCAGAGAAAGACAGGCACTTTAGACATTCAAACCAACAAAGACAAATTCTTGGACTTGCAAACACAAACCCAGACATGTAAACAAATAGATTCAGACATATAAACAGAGAAAGACAGGCACTTTAGACATTCAAACCGACAAAGACAAATTCTTGGACTTGCAAACACCAACCCAGACATGCAAACAAATAGATTCAGACATACAAAAAGAGAAAGACAGGCACTTTAGACATACAAACCAACAAAGACAAATTCTTGGACTTGCAAACACCAGCCCAGACATGCAAACAAATAGATTCAGACATACAAACAGAGAAAGACAGGCACTTTATACATTCAAACCAAAAAGACAAATTCTTGGACTTGCAAACACCAACCCAGACATGCAAACAAATAGATTCAGACATACAAACCGAGAAAGATAGGCACTTTAGACATTCAAACCAACAAAGACAAATTCTTGGACTTGCAAACACCAACCCAGACATATAAATAAATAGATTCAGACATGCAAACAGAGAAAGACAGACACTTTAGATATTCAAACCAACAAAGACAAATTCTTGGACTTGCAAACACCAACCCAGACATGCAAACAAATAGATTCAGACACACAAACAGAGAATGAAAGGCACTTTAGTTATTCAAACCAACAAAGACAAATTCTTGTACTTGCAAACACCAACCGTGACATGCAAACAAAGAGATTCAGACATACAAACAGAAAAAGACAGCCACTTTAGACATTCAAACAAACAACGACAAATTCTTGGACTTGCAAACACCAGCCCCGACACGCAAACAAATAGATTCAGACACACAAACTGAGAAAGACAGACACTTTAGACATTCAAACCAACAAAGACAAATTCTTGGACTTGCAAACACAAACCCAGACATGTAAACAAATAGATTCAGACATATAAACAGAGAAAAACAGGCACTTTAGACATTCAAACTGACAAAGACAAATTCTTGGACTTGCAAACACCAACCCAGACATGCAAACAAATAGATTCAGACACACAAACATAGAAAGACAGACACTTTAGATATTCAAACCAACAAAGACAAATTCTTGGATTTGCAAACACAAACCCAGACATGTAAACAAATAGACTCAGACATAAACAGAGAAAGACAGGCACTTTAGACATTCAAACCAACAAAGACAAATTCTTGGACTTGCAAACACCAACCCAGAAATGCAAACAAATAGATTCAACATACAAACAGAGAAAGACAGACACTTTAGACATTCAAACCAACAAAGACAAATTCTTGGACTTGCAAACACCAACCCAGACATGCAAACAAATAGATTCACACATACAAACAGAGAAAGACGGACACTTTAGACATTCAAACCAACAAAGACAAATTCTTGGACTTGCAAACACCAACCCAGACATGCAAACAAATAGATTCAGACATACAAACAGAGAAAGACAGACACTTTAGACATTCAAACCAACAAAGACAAATTCTTGGATTTGCAAACACAAACCCAGACATGTAAACAAATAGACTCAGACATAAACAGAGAAAGACAGGCACTTTAGACATTCAAACCAACAAAGACAAATTCTTGGACTTGCAAACACCAACCCAGAAATGCAAACAAATAGATTCAACATACAAACAGAGAAAGACAGACACTTTAGACATTCAAACCAACAAAGACAAATTCTTGGACTTGCAAACACCAACCCAGACATGCAAACAAATAGATTCACACATACAAACAGAGAAAGACGGACACTTTAGACATTCAAACCAACAAAGACAAATTCTTGGACTTGCAAACACCAACCCAGACATGCAAACAAATAGATTCAGACATACAAACAGAGAAAGACAGACACTTTAGACATTCAAACCAACAAAACAAATTCTTGGACTTGCAAACACTAACCCAGACACGCAAACAAATAGATTCAGACATACAAACAGAGAAAGATAGGCACTTTAGACATTCAAACCAACAAACACAAATTCTCGGACTTGCAAACACCAACCCAGACATGCAAACAAATAGATTCAGACATACAAACAGAGAAAGACAGGGCACTTTAGACATTAAAACAAAAAAAGACAAATTCTTGGACTTGCAAACACCAACCCAGACATGTAAACAAATAGATTCAGACATACAAACGGAGAAAGGCATGCACTTTAGACATTCAAACCTAAAAAGACAAATTCTTGGACTCTCAAACACCAACCCAGACATACAAACAAATAGATTTAGACATACAAACAGAGAATGACAGGCACTTTAGGCATACAAACCAACAAAGACAAATTCTTGGACTTGCAAACACCAACCCAGACATGCATACAAATAGATTCAAACATACAAACAGAGAACGACAGGCACTTTAGACATTCAAACCAACAAAGACAAATTCTTGGACTTGCAAACACCAACCCAGACATGCAAACAAATAGATTCAGACATACAAACAGAGAAAGACAGCCACTTTAGACATTCAAACCAACAAAGACAAATTCTTGAACTTGTAAACAGCAACCCAGACATGCAAACAAATAGATTCAGACATACAAACAGAGAAAGACAGGGCACTTTAGACATTAAAACAAAAAAAGACAAATTCTTGGACTTGCAAACACCAACCCAGACAGGTAAACAAATAGATTCAGATATACAAACAGAGAAAAGACATGCACTTTAGACATTCAAACCTAAAAAGACAAATTCTTGGACTCTCAAAAACCAACCCAGAAATACAAACAAATAGATTCAGACATACAAACAGAGAAAGACAGACACTTTAGACATTCAAACCAACAAAGACAAATTCGTGGACTTGCAAACACCAACCCAGACATACAAACAAATAGATTCAGACATACAAACAGAGAAAGACAGACACTTTAGACATACAAACCAACAAAGACAAACCCTTGGAGTTCCAAACACCAACCCAGACATACAAACAAATAGATTCAGACATGTAAACAGAGAAAGAAAGGCACTTTAGATAGTCAAACCAACAAAGACAAATTCTTGGACTTGCAGACACCAACCCAGACATGCAAACAAATAGATTCAGACATACAAACAGAGAAAGAAAGGTACTTTAGACATATAAACCAACAAAGACAAATTCTTGGACTTGCAAACACCAGCCCAGACATGCAAACAAATAGATTCAGACATACAAACAGAGAATGGCAGGCACTTTAGACATTCAAACAAACAACGACAAATTCTTGAACTTGCAAACACCAACCCAGACATGCAAAAAATAGATTCAGACATACAAACAGAGAATGACAGGCACTTTAGACATTCAAACCAACAAAGACAAATTCTTGGACTTGCAAACAACAACCCAGACATGTAAACAAATAGATTCAGACATACAAACAGAGAAAGACAGACACTTTAGACATTCAAACCAACAAAGACAAATTCTTGGACTTGCAAACACCAACCCAGACATGCAAACAAATAGATTCAGACATACAAACAGAGAATGACAGGCACTTTAGACATTCAAACCAACAAAGACAAATTCTTGTACTTGCAAACACCAACCCTGACATGCAAACAAATAGATTCAGACATACAAACAGAGAAAGACAGCCACTTTAGACATTCAAACAAACAAAGACAAATTCTTGAACTTGCAAACACCAACCCAGACATGTAAACAAATAGATTCAGACATATAAACAGAGAAAGACAGGCACTTTAGACATTCAAACCGAAAAAGACAAATTCTTGGACTTGCAAACACCAACCCAGACATGCAAACAAATAGATTCAGACATACAAAAAGAGAAAGACAGGCACTTTAGACATACAAACCAACAAAGACAAATTCTTGGACTTGCAAACACCAGCCCAGACATGCAAACAAATAGATTCAGACATACAAACAGAGAAAGACAGGCACTTTATACATTCAAACCAAAAAGACAAATTCTTGGACTTGCAAACACCAACCCAGACATGCAAACAAATAGATTCAGACATACAAACCGAGAAATTCAGGCACTTTAGACATTCAAACCAACAAAGACAAATTCTTGGACTTGCAAACACCAACCCAGACATATAAATAAATAGATTCAGACATACAAACAGAGAAAGACAGACACTTTAGATATTCAAACCAACAAAGAAAAATTCTTGGACTTGCAAAGACCAACCCAGACATGCAAACAAATAGATTCAGACACACAAACAGAGAATGAAAGGCACTTTAGTTATTCAAACCAACAAAGACAAATTCTTGTACTTGCAAACACCAACCGTGACATGTAAACAAAGAGATTCAGACATACAAACAGAGAAAGACAGCCACTTTAGACATTCAAACAAACAACGACAAATTCTTGGACTTGCAAACACCAACCCCGAAACGCAAACAAATAGATTCAGACACACAAACCGAGAAAGACAGACACTTTAGACATTCAAACCAACAAAGACAAATTCTTGGACTTGCAAACACAAACCCAGACATGTAAACAAATAGATTCAGACATATAAACAGAGAAAGACAGGCACTTTAGACATTCAAACCGACAAAGACAAATTCTTGGACTTGCAAACACCAACCCAGACATGCAAACAAATAGATTCAGACACACAAACATAGAAAGACAGACACTTTAGATATTCAAACCAACAAAGACAAATTCTTGGATTTGCAAACACAAACCCAGACATGTAAACAAATAGACTCAGACATAAACAGAGAAAGACAGGCACTTTAGACATTCAAACCAACAAAGACAAATTCTTGGACTTGCAAACACAAACCCAGACATGTAAACAAATAGATTCAGACATATAAACAGAGAAAGACAGGCACTTTAGACATTCAAACCGACAAAGACAAATTCTTGGACTTGCAAACACCAACCCAGACATGCAAACAAATAGATTCAGACATACAAACAGAGAAAGACAGGCACTTTAGACATTCAAACCAACAAAGACAAATTCTTGGACTTGCAAACACCAACCCAGACATGCAAACAAATAGATTCAGACATACAAACAGAGAAAGACAGGCACTTTATACATTCAAACCAAAAAGACAAATTCTTGGACTTGCAAACACCAACCCAGACATGCAAACAAATAGATTCAGACATACAAACCGAGAAAGACAGGCACTTTAGACATTCAAACCAACAAAGACAAATTCTTGGACTTGCAAACACCAACCCAGACATATAAATAAATAGATTCAGACATACAAACAGAGAAAGACAGACACTTTAGATATTCAAACCAACAAAGACAAATTCTTGGACTTGCAAACACCAACCCAGACAAGCAAACAAATAGATTCAGACACACAAACAGAGAATGAAGGGCACTTTAGTTATTCAAACCAACAGAGACAAATTCTTGTACTTGCAAACACCAACCGTGACATGCAAACAAAGAGATTCAGACATACAAACAGAGAAAGACAGCCACTTTAGACATTCAAACAAACAACGACAAATTCTTGGACTTGCAAACACCAACCCCGACACGCAAACAAATAGATTCAGACACACAAACCGAGAAAGACAGACACTTTAGACATTCAAACCAACAAAGACAAATTCTTGGACTTGCAAACACAAACCCAGACATGTAAACAAATAGATTCAGACATATAAACAGAGAAAGACAGGCACTTTAGACATTCAAACCGACAAAGACAAATTCTTGGACTTGCAAACACCAACCCAGACATGCAAACAAATAGATTCAGACACACAAACATAGAAAGACAGACACTTTAGATATTCAAACCAACAAAGACAAATTCTTGGATTTGCAAACACAAACCCAGACATGTAAACTAATAGACTCAGACATAAACAGAGAAAGACAGGCACTTTAGACATTCAAACCAACAAAGACAAATTCTTGGACTTGCAAACACCAACCCAGAAATGCAAACAAATAGATTCAGACATACAAACAGAGAAAGACAGACACTTTAGACATTCAAACCAACAAAGACAAATTCTTGGACTTGCAAACACCAACCCAGACATGCAAACAAATAGATTCAGACATACAAACAGAGAATGACGGACACTTTAGACATTCAAACCAACAAAGACAAATTCTTGGACTTGCAAACACCAACCCAGACATGCAAACAAATAGATTCAGACATACAAACAGAGAAAGACAGACACTTTAGACATTCAAATCAACAAAAACAAATTCTTGGACTTGCAAACACTAACCCAGACACGCAAACAAATAGATTCAGACTTACAAACAGAGAAAGATAGGAACTTTAGACATTCAAACCAACAAACACAAATTCTCGGACTTGCAAACACCAACCCAGACATGCAAACAAATAGATTCAGACATACAAACAGAGAAAGACTGGGCACTTTAGACATTAAAACAAAAAAAGACAAATTCTTGGACTTACAAACACCAACCCAGACATGTAAACAAATAGATTCAGACATACAAACGGAGAAAGGCATGCACTTTAGACATTCAAACCTAAAAAGACAAATTCTTGGACTCTCAAACACCAACCCAGACATACAAACAAATAGATTTAGACATACAAACAGAGAATGACAGGCACTTTAGGTATACAAACCAACAAAGACAAATTCTTGGACTTGCAAACACCAACCCAGACATGCATACAAATAGATTCAAACATACAAACAGAGAACGACAGGCACTTTAGACATTCAAACCAACAAAGACAAATTCTTGGACTTGTAAACATCAACCCAGACATGCAAACAAATAGATTCAGACATACAAACAGAGAAAGACAGCCACTTTAGACATTCAAACCAACAAAGACAAATTCTTGAACTTGTAAACAGCAACCCAGACATGCAAACAAATAGATTCAGACATACAAACAGAGAAAGACAGGGCACTTTAGACATTAAAACAAAAAAAGACAAATTCTTGGACTTGCAAACACCAACCCAGACAGGTAAACAAATAGATTCAGATATACAAACAGAGAAAAGACATGCACTTTAGACATTCAAACCTAAAAAGACAAATTCTTGGACTCTCAAAAACCAACCCAGAAATACAAACAAATAGATTCAGACATACAAACAGAGAAAGACAGACACTTTAGACATTCAAACCAACAAAGACAAATTCTTGGACTTGCAAACACCAACCCAGACATGCAAACAAATAGATTCAGACATACAAACAGAGAAAGACAGACACTTTAGACATACAAACCAACAAAGACAAACCCTTGGAGTTCCAAACACCAACCCAGACATACAAACAAATAGATTCAGACATGTAAACAGAGAAAGAAAGGCACTTTAGATAGTCAAACCAACAAAGACAAATTCTTGGACTTGCAGACACCAACCCAGACATGCAAACAAATAGATTCAGACATACAAACAGAGAAAGAAAGGTACTTTAGACATATAAACCAACAAAGACAAATTCTTGGACTTGCAAACACCAGCCCAGACATGCAAACAAATAGATTCAGACATACAAACAGAGAATGGCAGGCACTTTAGACATTCAAACAAACAACGACAAATTCTTGAACTTGCAAACACCAGCCCAGACATGCAAAAAAATAGATTCAGACATACAAACAGAGAATGACAGGCACTTTAGACATTCAAACCAACAAAGACAAATTCTTGGATTTGCAAACAACAACCCAGACATGTAAACAAATAGATTCAGACAGACAAACAGAGAAAGACAGGCACTTTAGACATTCAAACCAACAAAGACAAATTCTTGGACTTGCAAACACCAACCCAGACATGCAAACAAATAGATTCAGACATACAAACAGAGAATGACAGGCACTTTAGACATTCAAACCAACAAAGACAAATTCTTGTACTTGCAAACACCAACCCTGACATGCAAACAAATAGATTCAGACATACAAACAGAGAAAGACAGCCACTTTAGACATTCAAACAAACAAAGACAAATTCTTGAACTTGCAAACACCAACCCCGACACGCAAACAAATAGATTCAGACACACAAACCGAGAAAGACAGACACTTTAGACATTCAAACCATCAAAGACAAATTCCTGGACTTGCAAGCACAAACCCAGACATGTAAACAAATAGATTCAGACATATAAACAGAGAAAGACAGGCACTTTAGACATTCAAACCGACAAAGACAAATTCTTGGACTTGCAAACACCAACCCAGACATGCAAACAAATAGATTCAGACACACAAACATAGAAAGACAGACACTTTAGATATTCAAACCAACAAAGACAAACTCTTGGATTTGCAAACACAAACCCAGACATGTAAACAAATAGACTCAGACATAAACAGAGAAAGACAGGCACTTTAGACATTCAAACCAACAAAGAGAAATTCTTGGACTTGCAAACACCAACCCAGACATGCAAACAAATAGATTCAGACACACAAACATAGAAAGATCTCAGACACTTTAGATATTCAAACCAACAAAGACAAATTCTTGGATTTGCAAACACAAACCCAGACATGTAAACAAATAGACTCAGACATAAACAGAGAAAGACAGGCACTTTAGACATTCAAACCAACAAAGAGAAATTCTTGGACTTGCAAACACCAACCCAGACATGCAAACAAATAGATTCAGACACACAAACATAGAAAGACAGACACTTTAGATATTCAAACCAACAAAGACAAATTCTTGGACTTGCAAACACCAACCCAGAAATGCAAACAAATAGATTCAGACATACAAACAGAGAAAGACAGGGCACTTAAAACATTAAAACAAAAAAACACAAATTCTTGGACTTGCAAACACCAACCCAGACATGTAAACAAATAGATTAAGACATACAAACGGAGAAAGGCATGCACATTAGACATTCAAACCTAAAAAGACAAATTCTTGGACTCTCAAACACCAACCCAGACATACAAACAAATAGATTTAGACATACAAACAGAGAATGACAGGCACTTTAGGCATACAAACCAACAAAGACAAATTCTTGGACTTGCAAACACCAACCCAGACATGCATACAAATAGATTCAAACATACAAACAGAGAACGACAGGGCACTTTAGACATTCAAACCAACAAAGACAAATTCTTGGACTTGTAAACATCAACCCAGACATGCAAACAAATAGATTCAGACATACAAACAGAGAAAGACAGCCACTTTAGACATTCAAACCAACAAAGACAAATTCTTGAACTTGTAAACAGCAACCCAGACATGCAAACAAATAGATTCAGACATACAAACAGAGAAAGACAGGGCACTTTAGACATTAAAACAAAAAAAGACAAATCCTTGGACTTGCAAACACCAACCCAGACAGGTAAACAAATAGATTCAGATATACAAACAGAGAAAGACATGCACTTTAGACATTCAAACCTAAAAAGACAAATTCTTGGACTCTCAAAAACCAACCCAGACATACAAACAAACAGATTCAGACATACAAACAGAGAAAGACAGACACTTTAGACATACAAACCAACAAAGACAAACCCTTGGAGTTCCAAACACCAACCCAGACATACAAACAAATAGATTCAGACATGTAAACAGAGAACGAAAGGCACTTTAGATAGTCAAACCAACAAAGACAAATTCTTGGACTTGCAGACACCAACCCAGACATACAAACAAATAGATTCAGACATACAAACAGAGAAAGAAAGGTACTTTAGACATATAAACCAACAAAGACAAATTCTTGGACTTGCAAACACCAGCCCAGACATGCAAACAAATAGATTCAGACATACAAACAGAGAATGGCAGGCACTTTAGACATTCAAACAAACAACGACAAATTCTTGAACTTGCAAACACCAACCCAGACATGCAAAAAAATAGATTCAGACATACAAACAGAGAATGACAGGCACTTTAGACATTCAAACCAACAAAGACAAATTCTTGGACTTGCAAACAACAACCCAGACATGTAAACAAATAGATTCAGACATACAAACAGAGAAAGACAGACACTTTAGACATTCAAACCAACAAAGACAAATTCTTGGACTTGCAAACACCAACACAGACATGCAAACAAATAGATTCAGACATATAAACAGAGAATGACAGGCACTTTAGACATTCAAACCAACAAAGACAAATTCTTGTGCTTGCAAACACCAACCCTGACATGCAAACAAATAGATTCAGACATACAAAGAGAGAAAGACAGCCACTTTAGACATTCAAACAAACAAAGACAAATTCTTGAACTTGCAAACACCAACCCCGACACGCAAACAAATAGATTCAGACACACAAACCGAGAAAGACAGACACTTTAGACATTCAAACCATCAAAGACAAATTCCTGGACTTGCAAGCACAAACCCAGACATGTAAACAAATAGATTCAGACATATAAACAGAGAAAGACAGGCACTTTAGACATTCAAACCGACAAAGACAAATTCTTGGACTTGCAAACGCCAACCCAGACATGCAAACAAATAGATTCAGACACACAAACATAGAAAGACAGACACTTTAGATATTCAAACCAACAAAGACAAATTCTTGGATTTGCAAACACAAACCCAGACATGTAAACAAATAGACTCAGACATAAACAGAGAAAGACAGGCACTTTAGACATTCAAACCAACAAAGACAAATTCTTGGACTTGCAAACACCAACCCAGACATGCAAACAAATAGATTCAGACATACAAACAGAGAAAGACAGACACTTTAGATATTCAAACCAACAAAGACAAATTCTTGGACTTGCAAACACCAACCCAGACATGCAAACAAATAGATTCAGACATACAAACAGAGAAAGACGGACACTTTAGACATTCAAACCAACAAAGACAAATTCTTGGACTTGCAAACACCAACCCAGACATGCAAACAAATAGATTCAGACATACAAACAGAGAAAGACAGACACTTTAGACATTCAAACCAACAAAAACAAATTCTTGGACTTGCAAACACTAGCCCAGACACGCAAACAAATAGATTCAGACATACAAACAGAGAAAGATAGGAACTTTAGACATTCAAACCAACAAACACAAATTCTCGGACTTGCAAACACCAACCCAGACATGCAAACAAATAGATTCAGACATACAAACAGAGAAAGACAGGGCACTTTAGACATTAAAACAAAAAAAGACAAATTCTTGGACTTGCAAACACCAACCCAGACATGTAAACAAATAGATTCAGACATACAAACGGAGAAAGGCATGCATTTTAGACATTCAAACCTAAAAAGACAAATTCTTGGACTCTCAAACACCAACCCAGACATACAAACAAATAGATTTAGACATACAAACAGAGAATGACAGGCACTTTAGGCATACAAACCAACAAAGACAAATTCTTGGACTTGCAAACACCAACCCAGACATGCATACAAATAGATTCAAACATACAAACAGAGAACGACAGGCACTTTAGACATTCAAACCAACAAAGACAAATTCTTGGACTTGCAAACATCAACCCAGACATGCAAACAAATAGATTCAGACATACAAACAGAGAAAGACAGCCGCTTTAGACATTCAAACCAACAAAGACAAATTCTTGAACTTGTAAACAGCAACCCAGACATGCAAACAAATAGATTCAGACATACAAACAGAGAAAGACAGGGCACTTTAGACATTAAAACAAAAAAAGACAAATTCTTGGACTTGCAAACACCAACCCAGACAGGTAAACAAATAGATTCAGATATACAAACAGAGAAAGACATGCACTTTAGACATTCAAACCTAAAAAGACAAATTCTTGGACTCTCAAAAACCAACCCAGACATACAAACAAATAGATTCAGACATACAAACAGAGAAAGACAGACACTTTAGACATTCAAATCAACAAAGACAAATTCTTGGACTTGCAAACACCAACCCAGACATACAAACAAATAGATTCAGACATACAAACAGAGAAAGACAGACACTTTAGACATACAAACCAACAAAGACAAACCCTTGGAATTCCAAACACCAGCCCAGACATGCAAACAAATAGATTCAGACATACAAACAGAGAATGGCAGGCACTTTAGACATTCAAACAAACAACGACAAATTCTTGAACTTGCAAACACCAACCCAGACATGCAAACAAATAGATTCAGACATACAAACAGAGAAAGACAGGCGCTTTAGACATACAAAACAACAAAGACAAATTCTTGGACTTGCAAACACCAGCCCAGACATGCAAACAAATAGATTCAGACATACAAACAGAGAATGGCAGGCACTTTAGACATTCAAACAAACAACGACAAATTCTTGAACTTGCAAACACCAACCCAGACATTCATACAAATAGATTCAGACATACAAACAGAGAAAGACAGGCACTTTAGACATTCAAACCAACAAAGACAAATTCTTGGACTTGCAAACATCAACCCAGACATGCAAACAAATAGATTCAGACATACAAACAGAGAAAGACAGGCGCTTTAGACATTCAATCCAACAAAGACAAAGTCTTGGACTTGTAAACACCAACCCAGACATGCAAACAAATAGATTCAGACATACAAACAGAGAAAAACAGGCACTTTAGACATTCAAACCAACAAAGACAAATTCTTGAACTTGGAAAGACCAACCCAGACATGCAAACAAATAGATTCAGACATAAAAACAGAGACTGACAGGCACTTTAGACATTCAAATTAACAAAGACAAATTCTTGGACTTGCAAACACCAACCCAGACATGCAAACAGATAGATTCAGACTTACAAACAGAGAATGACAGCCACTTTAGACATTCAAACCAAAAAGACAAATTCTTGGACTTGCAAACACCAACCCAGACATGCAAACAAATAGATTCAGACATACAAACAGAGAAAGACAGACACTTTAGACATTCAAACCAACAAAGACAAACAAATAGATTCAGACATACA
The DNA here is from genome assembly GCA_027921565.1 of Artemia sinica. NCBI lineage: Eukaryota > Metazoa > Arthropoda > Branchiopoda > Anostraca > Artemiidae > Artemia > Artemia sinica. Next base: position 36,731,140 of record CM051259.1, on the reverse strand, counting down.
AACAGAGAAAGACAGACACTTTAGACATTCAAACCAACAAAGACAAATTCTTGGACTTGCAAACACCAACCCAGACATGCACAGAAATAGATTCAGACATACAAACAGAGAATGACAGGCACTTTAGACATTCAAACCAACAAAGACAAATTCTTGGACTTGCAAACACCAACCCAGACATGTAAACAAATAGATTCAGACATACAAACAGAGAAAGACAGACACTTTAGACATTCAAACCAACAAAGACAAACAAATAGATTCAGACATACAAACAGAGAAAGACAGACACTTTAGACATTCAAACCAACAAAGACAAATTCTTGGACTTGCAAACACCAACCCAGACATGCAAACAAATAGATTCAGACATACAAACAGAGAAAGCGAGACACTTTAGACATTCAAACCAACAAAAACAAATTCTTGGACTTGCAAACACTAACCCAGACACGCAAACAAATAGATTCAGACATACAAACAGAGAAAGATAGGAACTTTAGACATTCAAACAAACAAACACAAATTCTCGGACTTGCAAACACCAACTCAGACATGCAAACAAATAGATTCAGACATACAAACAGAGAAAGACAGGGCACTTTAGACATTAAAACAAAAAAGACAAATTCTTCGACTTGCAAACACCAACCCAGACATGTAAACAAATAGATTCAGACATACAAACAGAGAAAGGCATGCACTTTAGACATTCAAACCTAAAAAGACAAATTCTTGGACTCTCAAAAACCAACCCAGACATACAAACAAATAGATTTAGACATACAAACAGAGAATGACAGGCACTTTAGGCATACAAACCAACAAAGACAAATTCTTGGACTTGCAAACACCAACCCAGACATGCATACAAATAGATTCAAACATACAAACAGAGAACGACAGGCACCTTAGACATTCAAACCAACAAAGACAAATTCTTGGACTTGCAAACATCAACCCAGACATGCAAACAAATAGATTCAGACATACAAACAGAGAAAGACAGCCACTTTAGACATTCAAACCAACAAAGACAAATTCTTGAACTTGTAAACAGCAACCCAGACATGCAAACAAATAGATTCAGACATACAAACAGAGAAAGACAGGGCACTTTAGACATTAAAACAAAAAAAGACAAATTCTTGGACTTGCAAACACCAACCCAGACAGGTAAACAAATAGATTCAGATATACAAACAGAGAAAGACATGCACTTTAGACATTCAAACCTAAAAAGACAAATTCTTGGACTCTCAAAAACCAACCCAGACATACAAACAAATAGATTCAGACATACAAACAGAGAAAGACAGACACTTTAGACATTCAAAACAACAAAGACAAATTCTTGGACTTGCAAACATCAACCCAGACATGCAAACAAATAGATTCAGACATACAAACAGAGAAAGACAGAAACTTTAGATATACAAACCAACAAAGACAAACCCTTGGAGTTCCAAACACCAACCCAGACATACAAACAAATAGATTCAGACATGTAAACAGAGAAAGAAAGGCACTTTAGATAGTCAAACCAACAAAGACAAATTCTTGGACTTGCAGACACCAACCCAGACATGCAAACAAATAGATTCAGACATACAAACAAAGAAAGAAAGGTACTTTAGACATATAAACCAACAAAGACAAATTCTTGGACTTGCAAACACTAGCCCAGACATGCAAACAAATAGATTCAGACATACAAACAGAGAATGGCAGGCACTTTAGACATTCAAACAAACAACGACAAATTCTTGAACTTGCAAACACCAACCCAGACATGCAAAAAAATAGATTCAGACATACAAACAGAGAATGACAGGCACTTTAGACATTCAAATCAACAAAGACAAATTCTTGGACTTGCAAACAACAACCCAGACATGTAAACAAACAGATTCAGACATACAAACAGAGAAAGACAGACACTTTAGACATTCAAACCAACAAAGACAAATTCTTGGACTTGCAAACACCAACCCAGACATGCAAACAAATAGATTCAGACATACAAACAGAGAATGACAGGCACTTTAGACGTTCAAACCAACAAAGACAAATTCTTGTACTTGCAAACACCAACCCCCACACGCAAACAAATAGATTCAGACACACAAACCGAGAAAGACAGACACTTTAGACATTCAAACCATCAAAGACAAATTCCTGGACTTGCAAGCACAAACCCAGACATGTAAACAAATAGATTCAGACATATAAACAGAGAAAGACAGGCACTTTAGACATTCAAACCAACAAAGACAAATTCTTGGACTTGCAAACACCAACCCAGACATGCAAACAAATAGATTCAGACATACAAACAGAGAAAGACAGCCACTTTAGACATTCAAACAAATAAAGACAAATTCTTGAACTTGCAAACACCAACCCCGACACGCAAACAAATAGATTCAGACACAAAAACCGAGAAAGACAGACACTTTAGACATTCAGACCATCAAAGACAAATTCCTGGACTTGCAAGCACAAACCCAGACATGTAAACAAATAGATTCAGACATATAAACAGAGAAAGACAGGCACTTTAGACATTCAAACCGACAAAGACAAATTCTTGGACTTGCAAACACCAACCCAGACATGCAAACAAATAGATTCAGACACACAAACATAGAAAGACAGACACTTTAGATTTTCAAACCAACAAAGACAAATTCTTGGATTTGCAAACATCAACCCAGACATGTAAACAAATAGATTCAGACATAAAAACAGAGAAAGACATGCACTTTAGACATTCAAACCAACAAAGACAAATTCTTGGACTTGCAAACACCAACCCAGACATGCAAACAAATAGATTCAGACATACAAACAGAGAAAGACAGACACTTTAGACATTCAAACCAACAAAGACATATTCTTTGACTTGCTAACACCAACCCAGACATGCAAACAAATAGATTCAGACATACACACAGAGAAAGACAGACACTTTAAACATTAAAACCAACAAAGACAAATTCTTGTACTTGCAAACACCAACCCTGACATGCAAACAAATAGATTCAGACATACAAACAGAAAAAAACAGCCACTTTCGACATTCAAACAAACAAAGACAAATTCTTGAACTTGCAAACACCACCCCAGACATGCAAACAAATAGATTCAGACATACAAACAGAGAAAGACATGCACTTTAGACATACAAAACAACAAAAACAAATTCTTGGACTTGCAAACATCAACCCAGACATGCAAACAAATAGATTCAGACATACAAACAGAAAAAGACAGCCATTTTCGACATTCAAACAAACAAAGACAAATTCTTGAACTTGCAAACACCAACCCAGACATGCAAACAAATAGATTCAGACATACAAACAGAGAAAGACATGCACTTTAGACATTCAAACCAACAAAGACAAATTCTTGGACTTGCAAACATCAACCCAGACATGCAAACAAATAGATTCAGACATACAAACAGAGAAAGACAGGCGCTTCAGACATTCAATCCAACAAAGACAAATTCTTGGACTTGTAAACACCAACCCAGACATGCAAACAAATTGATTCAGACATAAAAAAAGAGACTGACAGGCACTTTAGACATTCAAATCAACAAAGACAAATTCTTGGACTTGCAAACACCAACCCAGACATGCAAACAGATGGATTCAGACTTACAAACAGAGAATGACAGCCACTTTAGACATTCAAACCAACAAAGACAAATTCATGGACACTCAAACACCAACCCAGACATACAAACAAATAGATTCAGACATACAAACAAAGAAAGACAGACACTTTAGACATTCAAACCAACAAAGACAAATTCTTGGACTTGTAAACACCAACCCAGACAGGTAAACAAATAGATTCAGATATACAAACAGAGAAAGACATGCACTTTAGACATTCAAACCTAAAAAGACAAATTCTTGGACTCTCAAAAACCAACCCAGACATACAAACAAATAGATTCAGACATACAAACAGAGAAAGACAGATACTTTAGACATTCAAATCAACAAAGACAAGTTCTTGGACTTGCAAACACCAACCCAGACATACAAACAAATAGATTCTGACATACAAACAGAGAAAGACAGACACTTTAGACATACAAACCAACAAAGACAAACCCTTGGAGTTCCAAACACCAACCCAGACATACAAACAAATAGATTCAGACATGTAAACAGAGAAAGAAAGGCACTTTAGATAGTCAAACCAACAAAGACAAATTCTTGGACTTGCAGACACCAACCCAGACATGGAAACAAATAGATTCAGACATACAAACAGAGAAAGAAAGGTACTTTAGACATATAAACCAACAAAGACAAATTCTTGGACTTGCAAACACCAGCCCAGACATGCAAACAAATAGATTCAGATATACAAACAGAGAATGGCAGGCACTTTAGACATTCAAACAAACAACGACAAATTCTTGAACTTGCAAACACCAACCCAGATATGCAAAAAAATAGATTCAGACATACAAACGGAGAATGACAGGCACTTTAGACATTCAAACCAACAAAGACAAATTCTTGGACTTGCAAACAACAACCCAGACATGTAAACAAATAGATTCAGACATACAAACAGAGAAAGACAGACACTTTAGACATTCAAACCAACAAAGACAAATTCTTGGACTTGCAAACACCAACCCAGACATGCAAACAAATAGATTCAGACATACAAACAGAGAATGACAGGCACTTTAGACATTCAAACCAACAAAGACAAATTCTTGTACTTGCAAACACCAACCCTGACATGCAAACAAATAGATTCAGACATACAAACAGAGAAAGACAGCCACTTTAGACATTCAAACAAACAAAGACAAATTCTTGAACTTGCAAACACCAACCCCAACACGCAAACAAATAGATTCACACACACAAACCGAGAAAGACAGACACTTTAGACATTCCAACCATCAAAGACAAATTCCTGGACTTGCAAGCACAAACCCAGACATGTAAACAAATAGATTCAGACATATAAACAGAGAAAGACAGGCACTTTAGACATTCAAACCAACAAAGACAAATTCTTGGACTTGCAAACACCAACCCAGACATGCAAACAAATAGATTCAGACACACAAACATAGAAAGACAGACACTTTAGATTTTCAAACCAACAAAGACAAATTCTTCGATTTGCATACATCAACCCAGACATGTAAACAAATAGATTCAGACATAAAAACAGAGAAAGACAGGCACTTTAGACATTCAAACCAACAAAGAAAAATTCTTTGACTTGCAAACACCAACCCAGACATGCAAACAAATAGATTCAGACATACAAACAGAGAAAGACAGACACTTTAGACATTCAAACCAACAAAGACATATTCTTTGACTTGCTAACACCAACCCAGACATGCAAACAAATAGATTCAGACATACAAACAGAGAAAGACAGACACTTTAAACATTCAAACCAACAAAGACAAATTCTTGTACTTGCAAACACCAACCCTGACATGCAAACAAATAGATTCAGACATACAAACAGAGAAAGACAGCCACTTTCGACATTCAAACAAACAAAGACAAATTCTTGAACTTGCAAACACCAACCCAGACATGCAAACCAATAGATTCAGACATACAAACAGAGAAAGACATGCACTTTAGACATACAAAACAACAAAGACAAATTCTTGGACTTGAAAACACCAACCCAGACATGCATACAAATAGATTCAGACATACAAACAGAGAAAGACAGACACTTTAGACATTCAAACCAACAAAGACAAATTCTTGGACTTGCAAACACCAACCCAGACATGCAAACAAATAGATTCAGACATACAAACAGAGAAAGACAGGCGCTTTAGACATTCAATCCAACAAAGACAAATTCTTGGACTTGTAAACACCAACCCAGACATGCAAACAAATAGATTCAGACATACAAACAGAGAAAAACAGGCACTTTAGACATTCAATTCAACAAAGACAAATTCTTGAACTTGGAAAGACCAACCCAGACATGCAAACAAATTGATTCAGACATAAAAAAAGAGACTGACAGGCACTTTAGACATTCAAATCAACAAAGACAAATTCTTGGACTTGCAAACACCAACCCAGACATGCAAACAGATGGATTCAGACTTACAAACAGAGAATGACAGCCACTTTAGACATTCAAACCAACAAAGACAAATTCATGGACACTCAAACACCAACCCAGACATACAAACAAGTAGATTCAGACATACAAACAGAGAAAGACAGACACTTTAGACATTCAAACCAACAAAGACAAATTCTTGGAATTGCAAACACCAACCCAGACATACAAACAAATAGATTCAGCCATACAAACAGAGAAAGACAGACACTTTAGACATACAAACCAACAAAGACAAACCCTTGGAGTTCCAAACACCAACCCAGACATAGAAACAAATAGATTCAGACATGTAAACAGAGAAAGACAGGCACTTTAGATAGTCAAACCAACAAAGACAAATTCTTGGACTTGCAGACACCAACCCAGACATGCAAACAAATAGATTCAGACATACAAACAGAGAAAGACAGGTACTTTAGACATATAAACCAACAAAGACAAATTCTTGTACTTGCAAACACCAACCCTGACATGCAAACAAATAGATTCAGACATACAAACAGAGAAAGACAGCCACTTTAGACATTCAAACAAACAAAGACAAATTCTTGAACTTGCAAACACCAACCCCGACACGCAAACAAATAGATTCACACACACAAACCGAGAAAGACAGACACTTTAGACATTCCAACCATCAAAGACAAATTCCTGGACTTGCAAGCACAAACCCAGACATGTAAACAAATAGATTCAGACATATAAACAGAGAAAGACAGGCACTTTAGACATTCAAACCGACAAAGACAAATTCTTGGACTTGCAAACACCAACCCAGACATGCAAACAAATAGATTCAGACACACAAACATAGAAAGACAGACACTTTAGATTTTCAAACCAACAAAGACAAATTCTTGGACTTGCAAACATCAACCCAGACATGCAAACAAATAGATTCAGACATACAAACAGAGAAAGACAGGCGCTTTAGACATTCAATCCAACAAAGACAAATTCTTGGACTTGTAAACACCAACCCAGACATGCAAACAAATAGATTCAGACATACAAACAGAGAAAAACAGGCACTTTAGACATTCAATTCAACAAAGACAAATTCTTGAACTTGGAAAGACCAACCCAGACATGCAAACAAATTGATTCAGACATAAAAAAGGAGACTGACAGGCACTTTAGACATTCAAATCAACAAAGACAAATTCTTGGACTTGCAAACACCAACCCAGACATGCAAACAGATGGATTCAGACTTACAAACAGAGAATGACAGCCACTTTAGACATTCAAACCAACAAAGACAAATTCATGGACACTCAAACACCAACCTAGACATACAAACAAGTAGATTCAGACATACAAACAGAGAAAGACAGACACTTTAGACATTCAAACCAACAAAGACAAATTCTTGGAATTGCAAACACCAACCCAGACATACAAACAAATAGATTCAGACATACAAACAGAGAAAGACAGACACTTTAGACATACAAACCAACAAAGACAAACCCTTGGAGTTCCAAACACCAACCCAGACATAGAAACAAATAGATTCAGACATGTAAACAGAGAAAGACAGGCACTTTAGATAGTCAAACCAACAAAGACAAATTCTTGGACTTGCAGACACCAACCCAGACAAGCAAACAAATAGATTCAGACATACAAACAGAGAAAGACAGGTACTTTAGACATATAAACCAACAAAGACAAATTCTTGTACTTGCAAACACCAACCCTGACATGCAAACAAATAGATTCAGACATACAAACAGAGAAAGACAGCCACTTTAGACATTCAAACAAACAAAGACAAATTCTTGAACTTGCAAACACCGACCCCGACACGCAAACAAATAGATTCACACACACAAACCGAGAAAGACAGACACTTTAGACATTCCAACCATCAAAGACAAATTCCTGGACTTGCAAGCACAAACCCAGACCTGTAAACAAATAGATTCAGACATATAAACAGAGAAAGACAGGCACTTTAGACATTCAAACCGACAAAGACAAATTCTTGGACTTGCAAACACCAACCCAGACATGCAAACAAATAGATTCAGACACACAAACATAGAAAGACAGACACTTTAGATTTTCAAACCAACAAAGACAAATTCTTGGATTTGCATACATCAACCCAGACATGTAAACAAATAGATTCAGACATAAAAACAGAGAAAGACAGGCACTTTAGACATTCAAACCAACAAAGAAAAATTCTTTGACTTGCAAACACCAACCCAGACATGCAAACAAATAGATTCAGACATACAAACAGAGAAAGACAGACACTTTAGACATTCAAACCAACAAAGACATATTCTTTGACTTGCTAACACCAACCCAGACATGCAAACAAATAGATTCAGACATACAAACAGAGAAAGACAGACACTTTAAACATTCAAACCAACAAAGACAAATTCTTGTACTTGCAAACACCAACCCTGACATGCAAACAAATAGATTCAGACATACAAACAGAGAAAGACAGCCACTTTCGACATTCAAACAAACAAAGACAAATTCTTGAACTTGCAAACACCAACCCAGACATGCAAACAAATAGATTCAGACATACAAACAGAGAAAGATATGCACTTTAGACATACAAAACAACAAAGACAAATTCTTGGACTTGAAAACACCAACCCAGACATGCATACAAATAGATTCAGACATACAAACAGAGAAAGACAGGCACTTTAGACATTCAAACCAACAAAGACAAATTCTTGGACTTGCAAACATCAACCCAGACATGCAAACAAATAGATTCAGACATACAAACAGAGAAAGACAGGCGCTTTAGACATTCAATCCAACAAAGACAAATTCTTGGACTTGTAAACACCAACCCAGACATGCATACAAATAGATTCAGACATACAAACAGAGAAAGACAGGCACTTTAGACATTCAAACCAACAAAGACAAATTCTTGGACTTGCAAACATCAACCCAGACATGCAAACAAATAGATTCAGACATACAAACAGAGAAAGACAGGCGCTTTAGACATTCAATCCAACAAAGACAAATTCATGGACACTCAAACACCAACCCAGACATACAAACAAATAGATTCAGACATACAAACAAAGAAAGACAGACACTTTAGACATTCAAACCAACAAAGACAAATTCTTGGACTTGTAAACACCAACCCAGACAGGTAAACAAATAGATTCAGATATACAAACAGAGAAAGACATGCACTTTAGACATTCAAACCTAAAAAGACAAATTCTTGGACTCTCAAAAACCAACCCAGACATACAAACAAATAGATTCAGACATACAAACAGAGAAAGACAGATACTTTAGACATTCAAATCAACAAAGACAAGTTCTTGGACTTGCAAACACCAACCCAGACATACAAACAAATAGATTCTGACATACAAACAGAGAAAGACAGACACTTTAGACATACAAACCAACAAAGACAAACCCTTGGAGTTCCAAACACCAACCCAGACATACAAACAAATAGATTCAGACATGTAAACAGAGAAAGAAAGGCACTTTAGATAGTCAAACCAACAAAGACAAATTCTTGGACTTGCAGACACCAACCCAGACATGCAAACAAATAGATTCAGACATACAAACAGAGAAAGAAAGGTACTTTAGACATATAAACCAACAAAGACAAATTCTTGGACTTGCAAACACCAGCCCAGACATGCAAACAAATAGATTCAGATATACAAACAGAGAATGGCAGGCACTTTAGACATTCAAACAAACAACGACAAATTCTTGAACTTGCAAACACCAACCCAGATATGCAAAAAAATAGATTCAGACATACAAACGGAGAATGACAGGCACTTTAGACATTCAAACCAACAAAGACAAATTCTTGGACTTGCAAACAACAACCCAGACATGTAAACAAATAGATTCAGACATACAAACAGAGAAAGACAGACACTTTAGACATTCAAACCAACAAAGACAAATTCTTGGACTTGCAAACACCAACCCAGACATGCAAACAAATAGATTCAGACATACAAACAGAGAATGACAGGCACTTTAGACATTCAAACCAACAAAGACAAATTCTTGTACTTGCAAACACCAACCCTGACATGCAAACAAATAGATTCAGACACACAAACAGAGAAAGACAGCCACTTTAGACATTCAAACAAACAAAGACAAATTCTTGAACTTGCAAACACCAACCCCGACACGCAAACAAATAGATTCACACACACAAACCGAGAAAGACAGACACTTTAGACATTCCAACCATCAAAGACAAATTCCTGGACTTGCAAGCACAAACCCAGACATGTAAACAAATAGATTCAGACATATAAACAGAGAAAGACAGGCACTTTAGACATTCAAACCAACAAAGACAAATTCTTGGACTTGCAAACACCAACCCAGACATGCAAACAAATAGATTCAGACACACAAACATAGAAAGACAGACACTTTAGATTTTCAAACCAACAAAGACAAATTCTTCGATTTGCATACATCAACCCAGACATGTAAACAAATAGATTCAGATATAAAAACAGAGAAAGACAGGCACTTTAGACATTCAAACCAACAAAGAAAAATTCTTTGACTTGCAAACACCAACCCAGACATGCAAACAAATAGATTCAGACATACAAACAGAGAAAGACAGACACTTTAGACATTCAAACCAACAAAGACATATTCTTTGACTTGCTAACACCAACCCAGACATGCAAAAAAATAGATTCAGACATACAAACAGAGAAAGACAGACACTTTAAACATTCAAACCAACAAAGACAAATTCTTGTACTTGCAAACACCAACCCTGACATGCAAACAAATAGATTCAGACATACAAACAGAGAAAGACAGCCACTTTCGACATTCAAACAAACAAAGACAAATTCTTGAACTTGCAAACACCAACCCAGACATGCAAACAAATAGATTCAGACATACAAACAGAGAAAGACATGCACTTTAGACATACAAAACAACAAAGACAAATTCTTGGACTTGAAAACACCAACCCAGACATGCATACAAATAGATTCAGACATACAAACAGAGAAAGACAGACACTTTAGACATTCAAACCAACAAAGACAAATTCTTGGACTTGCAAACATCAACCCAGACATGCAAACAAATAGATTCAGACATACAAACAGAGAAAGACAGGCGCTTTAGACATTCAATCCAACAAAGACAAATTCTTGGACTTGTAAACACCAACCCAGACATGCAAACAAATAGATTCAGACATACAAACAGAGAAAAACAGGCACTTTAGACATTCAATTCAACAAAGACAAATTCTTGAACTTGGAAAGACCAACCCAGACATGCAAACAAATTGATTCAGACATAAAAAAAGAGACTGACAGGCACTTTAGACATTCAAATCAACAAAGACAAATTCTTGGACTTGCAAACACCAACCCAGACATGCAAACAGATGGATTCAGACTTACAAACAGAGAATGACAGCCACTTTAGACATTCAAACCAACAAAGACAAATTCATGGACACTCAAACACCAACCCAGACATACAAACAAGTAGATTCAGACATACAAACAGAGAAAGACAGACACTTTAGACATTCAAACCAACAAAGACAAATTCTTGGAATTGCAAACACCAACCCAGACATACAAACAAATAGATTCAGACATACAAACAGAGAAAGACAGACACTTTAGACATACAAACCAACAAAGACAAACCCTTGGAGTTCCAAACACCAACCCAGACATAGAAACAAATAGATTCAGACATGTAAACAGAGAAAGACAGGCACTTTAGATAGTCAAACCAACAAAGACAAATTCTTGGACTTGCAGACACCAACCCAGACATGCAAACAAATAGATTCAGACATACAAACAGAGAAAGACAGGTACTTTAGACATATAAACCAACAAAGACAAATTCTTGTACTTGCAAACACCAACCCTGACATGCAAACAAATAGATTCAGACATACAAACAGAGAAAGACAGCCACTTTAGACATTCAAACAAACAAAGACAAATTCTTGAACTTGCAAACACCAACCCCGACACGCAAACAAATAGATTCACACACACAAACCGAGAAAGACAGACACTTTAGACATTCCAACCATCAAAGACAAATTCCTGGACTTGCAAGCACAAACCCAGACATGTAAACAAATAGATTCAGACATATAAACAGAGAAAGACAGGCACTTTAGACATTCAAACCGACAAAGACAAATTCTTGGACTTGCAAACACCAACCCAGACATGCAAACAAATAGATTCAGACACACAAACATAGAAAGACAGACACTTTAGATTTTCAAACCAACAAAGACAAATTCTTGGACTTGCAAACATCAACCCAGACATGCAAACAAATAGATTCAGACATACAAACAGAGAGAGACAGGCGCTTTAGACATTCAATCCAACAAAGACAAATTCTTGGACTTGTAAACACCAACCCAGACATGCAAACAAATAGATTCAGACATACAAACAGAGAAAAACAGGCACTTTAGACATTCAATTCAACAAAGACAAATTCTTGAACTTGGAAAGACCAACCCAGACATGCAAACAAATTGATTCAGACATAAAAAAAGAGACTGACAGGCACTTTAGACATTCAAATCAACAAAGACAAATTCTTGGACTTGCAAACACCAACCCAGACATGCAAACAGATGGATTCAGACTTACAAACAGAGAATGACAGCCACTTTAGACATTCAAACCAACAAAGACAAATTCATGGACACTCAAACACCAACCCAGACATACAAACAAGTAGATTCAGACATACAAACAGAGAAAGACAGACACTTTAGACATTCAAACCAACAAAGACAAATTCTTGGAATTGCAAACACCAACCCAGACATACAAACAAATAGATTCAGCCATACAAACAGAGAAAGACAGACACTTTAGACATACAAACCAACAAAGACAAACCCTTGGAGTTCCAAACACCAACCCAGACATAGAAACAAATAGATTCAGACATGTAAACAGAGAAAGACAGGCACTTTAGATAGTCAAACCAACAAAGACAAATTCTTGGACTTGCAGACACCAACCCAGACATGCAAACAAATAGATTCAGACATACAAACAGAGAAAGACAGGTACTTTAGACATATAAACCAACAAAGACAAATTCTTGTACTTGCAAACACCAACCCTGACATGCAAACAAATAGATTCAGACATACAAACAGAGAAAGACAGCCACTTTAGACATTCAAACAAACAAAGACAAATTCTTGAACTTGCAAACACCAACCCCGACACGCAAACAAATAGATTCACACACACAAACCGAGAAAGACAGACACTTTAGACATTCCAACCATCAAAGACAAATTCCTGGACTTGCAAGCACAAACCCAGACCTGTAAACAAATAGATTCAGACATATAAACAGAGAAAGACAGGCACTTTAGACATTCAAACCGACAAAGACAAATTCTTGGACTTGCAAACACCAACCCAGACATGCAAACAAATAGATTCAGACACACAAACATAGAAAGACAGACACTTTAGATTTTCAAACCAACAAAGACAAATTCTTGGATTTGCATACATCAACCCAGACATGTAAACAAATAGATTCAGACATAAAAACAGAGAAAGACAGGCACTTTAGACATTCAAACCAACAAAGAAAAATTCTTTGACTTGCAAACACCAACCCAGACATGCAAACAAATAGATTCAGACATACAAACAGAGAAAGACAGACACTTTAGACATTCAAACCAACAAAGACATATTCTTTGACTTGCTAACACCAACCCAGACATGCAAACAAATAGATTCAGACATACAAACAGAGAAAGACAGACACTTTAAACATTCAAACCAACAAAGACAAATTCTTGTACTTGCAAACACCAACCCTGACATGCAAACAAATAGATTCAGACATACAAACAGAGAAAGACAGCCACTTTCGACATTCAAACAAACAAAGACAAATTCTTGAACTTGCAAACACCAACCCAGACATGCAAACAAATAGATTCAGACATACAAACAGAGAAAGATATGCACTTTAGACATACAAAACAACAAAGACAAATTCTTGGACTTGAAAACACCAACCCAGACATGCATACAAATAGATTCAGACATACAAACAGAGAAAGACAGGCACTTTAGACATTCAAACCAACAAAGACAAATTCTTGGACTTGCAAACATCAACCCAGACATGCAAACAAATAGATTCAGACATACAAACAGAGAAAGACAGGCGCTTTAGACATTCAATCCAACAAAGACAAATTCTTGGACTTGTAAACACCAACCCAGACATGCAAACAAATAGATTCAGACATACAAACAGAGAAAAACAGGCACTTTAGACATTCAATTCAACAAAGACAAATTCTTGAACTTGGAAAGACCAACCCAGACATGCAAACAAATTGATTCAGACATAAAAAAAGAGACTGACAGGCACTTTAGACATTCAAATCAACAAAGACAAATTCTTGGACTTGCAAACACCAACCCAGACATGCAAACAGATGGATTCAGACTTACAAACAGAGAATGACAGCCACTTTAGACATTCAAACCAACAAAGACAAATTCATGGACACTCAAACACCAACCCAGACATACAAACAAGTAGATTCAGACATACAAACAGAGAAAGACAGACACTTTAGACATTCAAACCAACAAAGACGAATTCTTGGAATTGCAAACACCAACCCAGACATACAAACAAATAGATTCAGCCATACAAACAGAGAAAGACAGACACTTTAGACATACAAACCAACAAAGACAAACCCTTGGAGTTCCAAACACCAACCCAGACATAGAAACAAATAGATTCAGACATGTAAACAGAGAAAGACAGGCACTTTAGATAGTCAAACCAACAAAGACAAATTCTTGGACTTGCAGACACCAACCCAGACAAGCAAACAAATAGATTCAGACATACAAACAGAGAAAGACAGGTACTTTAGACATATAAACCAACAAAGACAAATTCTTGGACTTGCAAACACCAGCCCAGACATGCAAACAAATAGATTCAGACATACAAACAGAGAAAGACAGGCACTTTAGACATTCAAACCAAAAAGACAAATTCTTGGAGTTGCAAACACCAACCCAGACATGCAAACAAATAGATTCAGACATACAAACAGAGAATGACGGGCACTTTAGACATTCAAACAAACAACGACAAATTCTTGAACTTGCAAGCACCAACCCAGACATGCAAACAAATAGATTCAGACACACAAACAGAGAATGACAGGCACTTTAGACATTCAAACCAACAAAGACAAATTCTTGGACTTGCAAACACCAACCAAGACATGTAAACAAATAGATTTAGACATACAAACAGAGAAAGACAGACACTTTAGACATTCAAACCAACAAAGAAAAACAAATAGGTTCAGACATACAAACAGAGAAAGACAGACACTTTAGACATTCAAACCAACAAAGACAAATTCTTGGACTTGCAAACACCAACCCAGACATGCAAACAAATAGATTCAGACATACAAACAGAGAAAGACGGACACTTTAGACATTCAAACCAACAAAGACAAATTCTTGGACTTGCAAACACCAACCCAGACATGCAAACAAATAGATTCAGACATACAAACAGAGAAAGAGAGAGACTTTAGACATTCAAACCAACAAAAACAAATTCTTGGACTTGCAAACACTAACCCAGACACGCAAACAAATAGATTCAGACATACAAACAGAGAAAGATAGGAACTTTAGACATTCAAACCAACAAACACAAATTCTCGGACTTGCAAACACCAACCCAGACATGCAAACAAATAGATTCAGACATACAAACAGAGAAAGACAGGGCACTTTAGACATTAAAACAAAAAAAGACAAATTCTTGGACTTGCAAACACCAACCCAGACATGTAAACAAATAGATTCAGACATACAAACAGAGAAAGGCATGCACTTTAGACATTCAAACCTAAAAAGACAAATTCTTGGACTCTCAAACACCAACCCAGACATACAAACAAATAGATTTAGACATACAAACAGAGAATGACAGGCACTTTAGGCATACAAACCAACAAAGACAAATTCTTGGACTTGCAAACACCAACCCAGACATGCATACAAATAGATTCAAACATACAAACAGAGAACGACAGGCACTTTAGACATTCAAACCAACAAAGACAAATTCTTGGACTTGCAAACATCAACCCAGACATGCAAACAAATAGATTCAGACATACAAACAGAGAAAGACAGCCACTTTAGACATTCAAACCAACAAAGACACATTCTTGAACTTGTAAACAGCAACCCAGACATGCAAACAAATAGATTCAGACATACAAACAGAGAAAGACTGGGCACTTTTCACATTAAAACAAAAAAAGATAAATTCTTGGACTTGCAAACACCAACCCAGACAGGTAAACAAATAGATTCAGATATACAAACAGAGAAAGACATGCACTTTAGACATTCAAACCTAAAAAGACAAATTCTTGGACTCTCAAAAACCAACCCAGACATACAAACAAATAGATTCAGACATACAAACAGAGAAAGACAGACACTTTAGACATTCAAAGCAACAAAGACAAATTCTTGGACTTGCAAACACCAACCCAGACATACAAACAAATAGATTCAGACATACAAACAGAGAAAGACAGACACTTTAGACATACAAACCAACAAAGACAAACCCTTGGAGTTCCAAACACCAACCCAGACATACAAACAAATAGATTCAGACATGTAAACAGAGAAAGAAAGGCACTTTAGATAGTCAAACCAACAAAGACAAATTCTTGGACTTACAGACACCAACCCAGACATGCAAACAAATAGATTAGACATACAAACAGAGAAAGAAAGGTACTTTAGACATATAAGCCAACAAAGACAAATTCTTGGACTTGCAAACACTAGCCCAGACATGCAAACAAATAGATTCAGACATACAAACAGCGAATGGCAGGCACTTTAGACTTTCAAACAAACAACGACAAATTCTTGAACTTGCAAACACCAACCCAGACATGCAAAAAAATAGATTCAGACATACAAACAGAGAATGACAGGCACTTTAGACATTCAAACCAACAAAGACAAATTCTTGGACTTGCAAACAACAACCCAGACATGTAAACAAATAGATTCAGACATACAAACAGAGAAAGACAGACACTTTAGACATTCAAACCAACAAAGACAAATTCTTGGACTTGCAAACACCAACCCAGACATGCAAACAAATAGATTCAGACATACAAACAGAGAATGACAGGCACTTTAGACGTTCAAACCAACAAAGACAAATTCTTGTACTTGCAAACACCAACCCCGACACGCAAACAAATAGATTCAGACACACAAACCGAGAAAGACAGACACTTTAGACATTCAAACCATCAAAGACAAATTCCTGGACTTGCAAGCACAAACCCAGACATGTAAACAAATAGATTCAGACATATAAACAGAGAAAGACAGGCACTTTAGACATTCAAACCGACAAAGACAAATTCTTGGACTTGCAAACACCAACCCTGACATGCAAACAAATAGATTCAGACATACAAACAGAGAAAGACAGCCACTTTAGACATTCAAACAAACAAAGACAAATTCTTGAACTTGCAAACACCAACCCCGACACGCAAACAAATAGATTCAGACACACAAACCGAGAAAGACAGACACTTTAGACATTCAAACCATCAAAGACAAATTCCTGGACTTGCAAGCACAAACCCAGACATGTAAACAAATAGATTCAGACATATAAACAGAGAAAGACAGGCACTTTAGACATTCAAACCGACAAAGACAAATTCTTGGACTTGCAAACACCAACCCAGACATGCAAACAAATAGATTCAGACACACAAACATAGAAAGACAGACACTTTAGATTTTCAAACCAACAAAGACAAATTCTTGGATTTGAAACATCAACCCAGACACGTAAACAAATAGATTCAGACATAAAAACAGAGAAAGACAGGCACTTTAGACATTCAAACCAACAAAGAAAAATTCTTTGACTTGCAAACACCAACCCAGACATGCAAACAAATAGATTCAGACATAGAAACAGAGAAAGACAGACACTTTAGACATTCAAACCAACAAAGACATATTCTTTGACTTGCTAACACCAACCCAGACATGAAAACAAATAGATTCAGACATACAAACAGAGAAAGACAGACACTTTAAACATTCAAACCAACAAAGACAAATTCTTGTACTTGCAAACACCAACCCTGACATGCAAACAAATAGATTCAGACATACAAACAGAAAAAGACAGCCACTTTCGACATTCAAACAAACAAAGACAAATTCTTGAACTTGCAAACACCAACCCAGACATGCAAACAAATAGATTTAGACATACAAACAGAGAAAGACATGCACTTTAGACATACAAAACAACAAAGACAAATTCTTGGACTTGCAAACACCAACCCAGACATGCATACAAATAGATTCAGACATACAAACAGAGAAAGACAGGCACTTTAGACATTCAAACCAACAAAGACAAATTCTTTGACTTGCAAACATCAGCCCAGACATGCAAACAAATAGATTCAGACATACAAACAGAGAAAGATAGGCGCTTTAGACATTCAATCCAACAAAGACAAATTCTTGGACTTGTAAACACCAACCCAGACATGCAAACAAATAGATTCAGACATACAAACAGAGAAAAACAGGCACTTTAGACATTCAAACCAACAAAGACAAATTCTTGAACTTGGAAAAACCAACCCAGACATGCAAAAAATAGATTCAGACATAAAAACAGAGACTGACAGGCACTTTAGACATTCAAATCAACAAAGACAAATTCTTGGACTTGCAAACACCAACCCAGACATGCAAACAGATGGATTCAGACTTACAAACAGAGAATGACAGCCACTTTAGACATTCAAACCAACAAAGACAAATTCATGGACACTCAAACACCAACCCAGACATACAAACAAATAGATTCAGACATACAAACAGAGAAAGACAGACACTTTAGACATTCAAACCAACAAAGACAAATTCTTGGACTTGCAAACACCAACCCAGACATACAAACAAATAGATTCAGACATACAAACAGAGAAAGACAGACACTTTAGACATACAAACCAACAAAGACAAACCCTTGGAGTTCCAAACACCAACCCAGACATACAAACAAATAGATTCAGACATGTAAACAGAGAAAGACAGGCACTTTAGATAGTCAAACCAACAAAGACAAATTCTTGGACTTGCAGACACCAACCAAGACAAGCAAACAAATAGATTCGGACATACAAACAGAGAAAGACAGGTACTTTAGACATATAAACCAACAAAGACAAATTCTTGGACTTGCAAACACCAGCCCAGACATGCAAACAAATAGATTCAGACATACAAACAGAGAAAGACAGGCACTTTAGACATTCAAACCAAAAAGACAAATTCTTGGACTTGCAAACACCAACCCAGACATGCAAACAAATAGATTCAGACATAGAAACAGAGAATGACAGGCACTTTAGACATTCAAACAAACAACGACAAATTCTTGAACTTGCAAACACCAACCCAGACATGCAAACAAATAGATTCAGACATACAAACAGAGAATGACAGGCACTTTAGACATTCAAACCAACAAAGACAAATTCTTGGACTTGCAAACACCAACCCAGACATGTAAACAAATAGATTCAGACTGACAAACAGAGAAAGACAGACACTTTAGACATTCAAACCAACAAAGACAAATTCTTGGACTTGCAAACACCAACCCAGACATGCAAACAAATAGATTCAGACATACAAACAGAGAATGACAGGCACTTTAGACATTCAAACCAACAAAGACAAATTCATGTACTTGCAAACACCAACCCTGACATGCAAACAAATAGATTCAGAAATAAAAACAGAGAAAGACAGCCACTTTAGACATTCAAACAAACAAAGACAAATTCTTGAACTTGCAAACACCAACCCCGACACGCAAACAAATAGATTCAGACACACAAACAGAGATAGACAAACACTTTAGACATTCAAATCATCAAAGACAAATTTTTGGACTTGCAAACACGAACCCAGACATGTAAACAAATAGATTCAGACATATAAACAGAGAAAGACAGGCACTTTAGACATTCAAACCGACAAAGACAAATTCTTCGACTTGCAAACACCAACCCAGACATGCAAACAAATAGATTCAGACACACAAACATAGAAAGACAGACACTTTAAATTTTCAAACCAACAAAGACAAATTTTTGGATTTGCAAACATCAACCCAGACATGTAAACAAATAGATTCAGACATAAAAACAGAGAAAGACAGGCACTTTAGACATTCAAACCAACAAAGAAAAATTCTTCGACTTGCAAACACCAACCCAGACACGCAAACAAATAGACTCAGACATACAAACAGAGAAAGACAGACACTTTCGACATTCAAACCAACAAAGACATATTCTTGGACTTGCAAACAACAACTCAGACATGCAAACAAATAGATTCAGACATACAAACAGAGAAAGACAGACACTTTAGACATTCAAACCAACAAAGACAAATTCTTGTACTTGCAAACACCAACCCTGACATGCAAACAAATAGATTCAGACATACAAACAGAGAAAGACAGCCACTTTCGACATTCAAACAAACAAAGACAAATTCCTTGAACTTGCAAACACCAACCCAGACATGCAAACAAATAGATTCAGATATACAACCAGAGAAAGACAGGCACTTTAGGCATTCAAACCAACAATGACAAATTCTCGGACTTGCAAACACCAACCCAGACATGGAAACAAATAGATTCAGACATACAAACAGAGAAAGGCATGCACTCTAGGCATACAAAACAACAAAGACAAATTCTTTGACTTGCAAACACCAACCCAGACATGCATACAAATAGATTCAGACATACAAACAGAGAAAGACAGGCACATTAGACATTCAAACCAACAAAGACAAATTCTTGGACTAGCAAACATCAACCCAGATATGCAAACAAATAGATTCAGACATACAAACAGAGAAAGACAGGCACTTAAGACATTCAATCCAACAAAGACAAATTCTTGGACTTGTAAACACCAACCCTGACATGCAAACAAATAGATTCAGACATACAAACAGAGAAAGACAGGCACTTTAAACATTCAAACCAACAAAGACAAATTCTTGAACTTGGAAACACCAACCCAGACATGCAAACAAATAGATTCAGACATAAAAACAGAGACTGACAGGCACTTTAGACATTCAAATCAACAAAGACAAATTCTTGGACTTACAAACACCAACCCAGACATGCAAACAGATAGATTCAGACGTACAAACAGAGAATGAGAGCCACTTTAGACATTCAAACCAACAAAGACAAATTCATGGACTTGAAAACACCAACCCAGACAAGTAAACAAATAGATTCAGACATACAAACAGAGAAAGACAGACACTTTAGACATTCAAACCAACAAAGACAAATTCTTGAACTTGAAAACACCAACCCAGACATGCAAACAAATATATTCAGACATACAAACAGAGAATGACAGGCACTTTAGACATTCAAACCAAGAAAGACAAATTCTTGGACTTGCAAACACCAACCCTGACATGCAAACAAACAGATTCAGACATACAAACAAAGAAAGGCAGGCACTTTAGACATTCAAACAAACAAAAACAAATTCTTAGACTTCCAAACACCAACCCAGACATGCAAACAAATAGATTCAGACATACAACCAGAGAATGACAGGCACTTTAGACATTCAAACCAACAAAGACAAATTCTTGAATATGCAAACACCAACCCCGACACGGAAACAAATAGATTCAGACATACAAACAGAGAAAGACAGCCACTTTAGACATTCAAACCAACAAAGACAAAGTCTTGGACTTGCAAACACCAACCCAGACTAGCAAACAAATAGATTCAGGCATACAACCAGAGAAAGACGGGCAGTTTAGACATTCAAACCAACAAAGACAAATTCTTGGATTTGCAAACACCAACCCCGACACGCAAACAAATAGATTCAGACATACAAACAGAGAAAGACAGAAACTTTAGACATTCAATCCAATAAAGACAAATTCTCGGACTTGCAAACACCAACCCACAGTTGCAAACAAATTGATTCAGACACACAAACAGAGAAAGACAGACACTTTAGACATTCAAACCAACAATGACAAATTCTTGGACTTGTAAACACCAACCCACACATGTAAACAAAGAGATTCAGACATACAAACGGAGAAAGACAGGCACTTTAGACATTCAAACCAACAATGACAAATTCTTGGACTTGCAAACACCAACCCAGACACGCAAACAAATAGATTCAGACATACAGACAGAGAAAGACAGACACTTTAGACATTCAAACCAACAAAGACAAATTCTTGGAATTGCAAACACCAACCCAGACATGTAAACAAATAGATTCAGACATACAACCAGATAAAGACAGGCACTTTAGACATTCAAATCAGCAAAGACAAATTCTTCGACTTGCAAACACCAACCCACACATGCAAACAAATAGATTCAGACATACAAACAGAGAAAGACATGCACTTTAGATATTCAAACGAACAAAGACAAATTCTTGGACTTAAAAAAACACCAACCCAGACATACAAACAAATAGACTCAGACATACAAACAGAGAAAGACAGACACTTTAGACATTTAAACCAACAAAGACGAATTCTTGGACTTGCAAACACCAACCCAGACATACAAACAAATAGATTCAGACATAAACAGAGAAAGACAGGCACTTTAGACATACAAACCAACAAAAACAAAAACTTGGACTTGCAAACACCAACACAGACATACAAACAAATAGATTCAAAAAAGTATTAAAAAATGGGGGGAGGGAGAGGAGGGGAGAGGGAGGAGGGAAGGGGGAGATGGCTCCTTTTGGGGCCCGGGGGCATTTGGGGGCCCGGGGGACCTTTGGGGCCCGGGGGTCCTTTGGGGTTGGGGTAGGGGGCCCTTTGGGGTTGGGGTAGGGGACCTTACAAAACTGTTCAAATGGAACTTGTGCATTATAACGACCACGGAGCTTCACCCAAATCATCTTCTAAAATGTCTCAAACTGTTTCGCCTATATCATATTCTAAAATGTCTCAAACGGTTTCGCCCAAATCATCTTCTAAATTGTCTCAAACAGTTTCGCCCAAACAATCCCTAAACGTAATTTCTTCGTGTTCCTTTTGTTTTGGCATCCCTGCGCTGTCACATTTGAAATTACCATGAAACCATTTACCGCGTTAATCTCTTCGTCTCTAAGGTGTTCTTGGTTACTCTATTAAGGCTTCGATAGAATATTAATTTATCGCTAAGTCTAATGATCCGAGAAGCCATATTTAAAAAATAGAATATTAATTTATCTCTGTCACTAAAGACCATTTATCCCTCAGACCTAAAGATCAAAGAAGCCTTATTGTTTCTAAATTCCCCTTTCGTGGATCAATAATTCCCCTCGATTATGCAAATCAATTTCCCAGAAATCTAGTTCCCCTAAGTGTCATTGACCCGTTACTCGATCAATAATCCTTGAATAAATTATGTATGTTCAGCGTTAGACTTAATTTTAGATGGCAGCACATGTGTTCGTTCCGTGCCTTCTGGGGCCTCCCTACTGACAATCCCATTTTAAGTCGCTTGAGATGGTAACGCCCAGTAGTTTCATGGTGGTAACAGACATTTCAGGAGGGATTGGACAGGAGAAAGAAGGGGGAGTTTTAAGGAAATTAATAGTAAGAACAGTTGACTTTAAAGGGTTGACTTTCATATCATCAGTAAGAGCTTCGGCTGATATCGATTCCAAGATGTCCATTGGGTTGCTTTTTGAATTTTTGAAACATGTCTCTAAGACAGTTAGATCATCAACGAATTTCCATCTATCCGGAAAATAAACACCAAGGTTGTTTATCATTGTAAGAAATAAAATTGGACCTAAGAGGGTTCCCTGGGACACACCATTATAAATTGGGAGGGGATCAGAATATACATTCAGGTATTTCACGACTTGCGTTCTATTAGAGAGGAAAGACGCAATTATTCTAATTAAATAAAGGTCAACTTGAAAGTCATTAGATAGCTTTCCTAATAGTATATTGTGGTTGATTAAATCAAAAGCTTTTTCAAGTCAACAGCGATAACATTGAGCCAGGTATTGGGTTTTTCGAGTGTGTTACATATTTTGTCCATAAGGTGAACAAGATAGTGGGTAGTAGATGTAGAGCGTAGGTTTCCGAATTGCCTTTGACCAACATTTGGGATTATCTTTACTTTCAACCACTCAGCTAAAAAGCTTTCATAAAACTTCGAAAAAACTGGAGTATGAGTAATGGGACGGACACCATCAAAATCTTGATTGTTACCTTTCTTTTTTAGGGTAGTAAAAAAAACTAATTTCCAACAATTTGGAAATTTACCAGTAGAGGTAATTTCATTAAAAAGTAAGGACAAAGGCTTTGAGAGATTGTCGGCAAAGGCATTAATTAGTACAATCGGGATGTCTAGTGGACATGTACTACTTTTTAATGTTCCTAATTTTTGCCTCCACATCCGAGGGCAAAATAATGGGAAAATTGAGAGAGCACAAATCATAAGGAGTGTCAAATGAAACGGGAGGGAGGTTCTGAACTATGGAAGAAAGAAACTTGTTCAGATCATTGGCTGTAACTGAAGGGTCTTTTTGGAAATGGAAATCTATATTATTATGTGTTTTCCCACAAATTTTCTTTATTTTATTATACCATTGCTTTGGCTTTGTAGGAAATAACTCCTGGACTTTGCATTTGTAATATGAAGAAGCAGATTTACGTATTTCTTTTTTTATATGTTTTTGCAGTGAGTCCGCTTCCGATGTTTTACCACTCTTTAGAAGATTCAATTTAATTCTAAATAATTTTTTCAATTGGCTAGTAATGTATGGTTTGTCATTAGAACATGTTTTTACTTTTTTCACAGGGAAGAATTTATGCATTTTGTTTTAATCAGATTTTGGAATTCAGAGACTTTAAAATTAATGTCATATTTTCCTTTGAGAGCCAGCCAGTTTTTATTGGTAATCCAAGATCCAAATGTGTAAAGGCCATCAATTGGAAATTGAGCAATAAGAGAACTCAGTAACAGAAAAAGTATGATTAAAGCTGTTGAGAGGCTTCGTTAATAAACGAAAATGGTAACTTCCTCCTAACGGGGGCAAGGGGACAGGAGGGGCATAGAATGCCTGCATATTGGTGCAAATCAAATCAAGGGTAGAATTTCCTTTTGTTGTTGGTATTTTTACTATTTGTTTTAAGTTTAGGGAACTACAAAGGGAACTTAACTTTAGATCATTAGCATCACCTACTAAGAAAATACCAGCGTTCGGGAATTTGCAGAGGACAAAGTCGGCACTACTATGCAGTAGTTGGTAGAATCGCTGTCTTTGTGCAGCGTTTTGATTTGGGGAATAATAGAAGCAGCAAAAGACAATCAAATTAAAGGGGCATGGTAAAACTTTGGGTCTTACACTTACCCAAATGATTTCATCGTATTTTGAAAGGTTGGGAGCATGAATTAATTTAGGAAAGAGATAATTATTTACAAATAATAGTATTCCACCTCCCTTTTTACCTAGGGGGTGATCATGAGGACGAAGTTTTGCTAGATTTCACAATAAAGTTTACCTTAAAAGTTTTTTTTTCAATGTGATCTGTTTTGTTATATTTCACTTTAAAAGT
Source organism: Artemia sinica (assembly GCA_027921565.1). NCBI lineage: Eukaryota > Metazoa > Arthropoda > Branchiopoda > Anostraca > Artemiidae > Artemia > Artemia sinica. The sequence continues at coordinate 36,705,158 of CM051259.1, read as the reverse complement.
TTTTTTTTTCAGTGTTCAGTTTCGTTAGGTTTCACCTTAAAGTTTTTTTTCTGTGTTTTCTGTTTTGTTACGTTTCACCTTAAAAGTTTTTCTTCTTTTTTCAACGGGTCTTCTGTTTTGTTCTGTATCACCTTAAAATTTTTTCAAAGTGTCTTCCGTTTTGTTAGGTTTCATCTAAAAAAAAATTTTCAGTATTCTGTTATATCATGTTCCACCTTGAATGTTTTTTTTCAGTGTTCTGTTTTGTTAGGCTTCACTAGAACAGTCAATTATAAAATTAGTCCCTTCCATCGTTCCTGAGACCATTATTTCAATATGAAATGGCTCTAGGGAAAAAAGACATTGAAGCCTTATAAATCCTTACTAAATCCTACAATTACTATAGGCAAGCAACGGCAAATTTCACAGTTTCCGAATTTTGCCAAAAAGGGTGGAGGAGTCATGTTATCCTCAAATATATTATTATTGGACCTTTCAACTATGTTGAAATAAAAATCTATCTCAAAATTGTGCTTGAATCTCTTTGAGGATAGAGCCTCTAAAGAGCTTGTGAGGGGAGTTTTATGTCCTCCAATTACTTTTAATTCTTAAGAAGCTAGATCTTTTAATTCTCTATCGAATAAGCCACCTCCATAGTTTTTATGACAAATTCCTCCATGCAAAGTGACATTGGAGACAAAAGAGAAACTCACTATTGGAAAAATTTTGCTAAGTGGTGCCTTTCCAATGAACAAAAAAAATCCTTGCTTTTTTTGCTTCATAATAAATTTTGATGCAAAAAATTAGGCAATGTGGTGTCCAATTCTTAGTTCTTAGATAAAAATTATAAAATTCTTGCAAAAATATTGATTTCTTAAACATTAACTTAACATAACTAAATGAAAATAGTGGTTTATTAGTCATTAGCTAGTTCACTAACACATTTTCAGTTTAATAGTACCAACAATAAACTAAAATATTAATGCTAGTTTGTCCTTTTTCAGATATGAGCTTTTCAAGTTCAAAATGCAGTTACTTGCAGCCACAGCCATAACTTTTTTCAAGCATCTTCTTAAATCCTTGCAACTGCTGACAGAGTTTCAATTTTTTAAGTATACTCATAAGTTCATGGCCTGTAAATGAAGTTATATCAATCATTCCAGCTATTTCTAACGCTGAAATAGATCTCCCTTCAAAATCTTTATGCAACCATCTATATAGTGTGTTCAAAAATCCTTGAAATCGGATGATATTACATCCATTCAAGGCTTGACAGCAGATACGGGAAAGATCGAGGAAATCTGGAATACTGAAATCATCAACGAACTTAGGGCCTTCATTCCCTTTTATTATCACAATAGCGAGCTCCTGTATAGCTTTTGATTTTTGAAAAACGCCATAGTAAGTAGTAAAAATACTTTCAAGGATTTCAACATCCCGCTTTTTAAAAAAGGCATCAAGCACATGTTCCGCAATTTCTTCTTTTATCCCGATAAAATTGTACTTCTTTACGATAAATGAAAATTTCTCTCTATCTAGTGCTTCAAAGTCAAAAACCTTTCCTTCTTTATAATAATCGATCATCATCTTCATTGTATCAAAATCAACATCATCTGCCTTGACAAAATTTGCACGTTTTCCTAGTTTTTTGATTAAATTCCTGAACACCTCACTTATTGCTGCTAAATGGATCTTTTTGGCTTCAACATAGCCACCATTGCACCGAATTGTCATCACCGAGCTTTCCTGCTCGTTTAAAATAGACAGAACTTTCATGAATGCTGACGGTCTATGCATTTTCGTACAAGGATCAAAATAAATCGCGAGCCAAAGACTATAGAAGCACCTAAAATAAAAGATAAATAAAGTCTTAAACAAAATAATTATGATCATTCTCAACCCGTTATATTAATTATTATTGGTTCAGTCAGTTGAATAATTTACTTTTTTTCTTAGATTGTTTTCCATTATGTAAGTTTTTACTTTCCATTTTTGTTCTTCTCATCACTGAGAACAGTTTCTACAAGGGGTGATTGTAGATACTTTGCAAGGGGTTCCTTTGACAAATATGGACGTATTAGTGCCTTTTTAAGAGTCAAAGTGATTGAAGGGCGACCAGTCCCTTCCTTTTCTCTTTTTTGTCCACCTCCTGAGCCCCTTGAAAAGTATAGCGAAAGACAAAAATTTTGAAACAGTGATCTTGTTCAAAATTGTCAATATGTTTTAAAATCATACCGACATGTATCACATAGCCCCCATGGCCTATTTCAATTCTTTAAACCCAAGTTTAATAATGGGTAGGATGGAGTAAGTGTGCAGTATCTCAAGAACAGATCTGGATACTTGGTACAACACTTTTAGGGAACGATGAGGGGTTTTGAACTGAATCAAAAGACACTATATGCATCCAGGTTGTCAAAACGACCCGTCTAGAATATCAGAGGCAACGCTATAGCGTTGCCTATAGTAAAGGCCATACGGCTCCAATGTTTTATCATTATTATTATTTATTTTTTTCCCCCAGAGGCACTTCAAATGGAAGGGGTCGACGTAAAAACTTCAAAGGGGGGTCATTCGTTTGGAAATCGAAAGTTCTAGTGCCCTTTTTGAGGGTCAAAAGTGATTGGAAGGCAACGAACACCCCTCCCACGCCCATCGTTTCCACAAACACATCCAATCAAAATTTTGAGATAGCCATTTTGTTCTACGTAGTTGATTTTCACATAGAAATTATGTTTTTGAGGAGGACAATCCCCCCACAGCCCTCAGGGCAAGGGTTGTAAGTTAGGCCCTGGGGGCATATAAGCTTTTTATAGAAAGCTTTCTCGTAGAAATTTCAAAAAGGGCTCATTCGATTGGAAATTCAAAGGTCTAGTACCCTTTTTAATAGTCGAAAGTGATTGGAGGGCAACTAACCCTCCTCTCACGCCCACCTTTTCCCCAACCACATCCAGTCAAAATTTTGAGATAGCCATTTTGTTCAACATGGTTGAAAGTTTTGGAAATTAGGTCTTTGAGGATGGCAGCCCCCCCCCCCAGAGTCGTCATGGCAAGGGTTGTAAGTTATGCCCTGGGGGCATATAAGGTTTTTATAGAATGTGTTGTCGTAGAAAATTCAAAAAGGGCTCATCCCTTGGCTAGTGCCCTTTTGAATAGTCGAAAGTGATTGGAAGGCAACTAACATCCCTTTCACGCCCACCATTTCCCCAAACACATTCAATCAAATTTTCAGATAGCCATTTTGTTCAACGTTGCTGAAAGTTCTGGAAATTATATCTTTGAGCAGGACACTCCCCCCAGAGTCTTCAGCGCAAGGGCTATAAGTTATGCCCTGGGGGCATATATGGTTCTTATGGAAGGAATGCTCATATAAACTTGAGAGAGTGCTCATTTGATTGGAAATTGAAAGTTCTAGTTCACTTTTTAAGTGTCAAAAGAGATCCAAGGGCAACTAGACACCTCTCCACGCCTTCTTTTTCCAAACCCATCTGATGAAAATTTTGATATAGACATATTGTTAAAAAATAATAGTTTAAAGGTCAAATAATAAAAACTCCTGTGTCAATACAATCCCCCAGGGCCCGGAAGAAGGTGTTCTAAGTTATGCCCTAAGGGCGTGTATGGTTCTTATGAAAGGGATACTCGTATAAACTTCATAGAGGACTCATTTAATTGGTAATGGAAAGTTCTAGTTCACTTTTTAAGAGTCAAGAGATTTAAGGGCAACTAGCCCCCCCCCCCCGCCCTTTTTCTCCCAAATCCATCTGCTGCAAATTTTGAGATAGTCAGTTTTTTTAAAAAATTGTTCAAAAATTAGATAACAAAAACTCCGGTGTCAACACAACTAGACCTCGGCGCCGCGCCGGCAGATCGACCGAACGCCGACGACGAGAGGCCCGGTCAAACGCCGCCGTAGTGTCGTAACACCGCCGGCACGCCGCCGCCGGCAGAGGCGGCGGCGTTCGGTCGACTTCAAATTAATTTTGCAGCAATTCTTTATTGCGTCAACCGCAAAGTCGGAGCTTTTCCTTCTCGTGTGGTTTAGTATTTCGATTTTCCTGATTAGAAATCAAGCAGGGCTTTCACAATCCCTGAATTTTCGGGTATTTCCCCAAAAATCTATGCGTCATCCGGAAAAAAAATATGGTTCCCCGAAAATCACGGTGCCACCCTTAGCGATTTATCACCAGTGACTTTCCCTGCCAAATATTACTTTGCATACCATAATTCAATTTTTTTTTCAAGGATCACTAAGCTGTTTAACGTTATTTTGCGTGTTTGTTTGAACCATATAGTGACCTAGTTAATTATTAAGTAAATTATTTTTCTAATGAAAGCTGAGACGGTATCCTATCAATGTGGTATCCAGAGGGGGGGGGGGGGGTAGGGAGGTATTACATTTAAATGATAATATCTCGAAATTTTCTTATTGAAAGCAGGGATCCAAAAAAAGTATTTTTTTAATTTAAAGCAGAGACGACATCCTATCAAGGTGGTATCCAGAGGGGGGGGGGGGTAGTGAGCTATCATATTTAAATGATAACACCTCGATTTTTTTGAGAGCAGGGGTGCCAATAAGTTATTTATTTATTTTTTTATTTAAAGCAAAGACGGTATCCCATCAAGATGTTATCCAGAGGGGAGGGCATAGGGAGTTATTATATTTAAGAGATAGTACCTTGATTTTTTTTTATTGAAAGCAGGGTTACCAAAAAGTTGAAAAGTTGACAAAAATTAACAAGATTTTTGTGAGTTATACTTGATACAGCACTTGCATGGTTTTGTCGTCTAAAGGGAAAGGGACATATGCGTCCAACCCGTTTTTTTTTCTTATTGATGAAACGGGTTTACTTTGAAAACATTCATTCATAAGTACCAGGCAGATTCACACTAAAACAAATTGGTGTGACGAAAGCAATATCGACATCCCCACCTAACGTTGCGCTCGCGTGACAATAGCGCCCTTGGTCCAGAGTAGTATCTATATAGGGAATCCGAAAGGGACAAGGAAAGGGACAAGAAAACCCACGCCTAAGACACTACGGTTTGACATGCACATTTTAAAAGAGTTGGCAACCTACAAAGTGGCCAAGCATGTTTTGAAGCTATAGTCAAGGTTATATAAGACATCCAGACTGGTTTTTGAGGCAACATCCGCTTTTTTAGGAGCCAATCAGAGACAGCGGAGGTTACTCAATATACGATAACTTGATTGATGATTGGATTTGAATAAACGGAATGGTTTTCATTAAAATTCATATTAGTAAGAGAATTGAATTCAGAGAGAATAGTTTATTTGAGAGGATATTAGTAGAGAAAATGAGTTGTGCATTTACATTATTGGAGATTAATGAAGGAGCCGGCAGCAGCAGCAACGATATACGAGTACCCAATGTGGCCGTGGAAATAACCGGAGGCTGTAGACTATGCCTTGAATGGGACGATATGTATGCTAGATACGTGATATCATTAAGCAAATTTAAGCAGGAGGAGCAACTATGTTTTGCTGCGAAAATGAATATTGTGCATATAAATAGAGTTCGGGCAGCATTAGATGTGCTAGCGAAATATATTGATGAGAACAAAATGCATCAGTGATTATTTTGTTGTAATTATACTCAATAAAATTGTTTCTAAATCAAAGTTATTTTTCTTTCTATAGTAGACTAGCGTATATTTTTTAGAGTAGAAAAAATTCTGGTTAGTCTGAAGTTGGTTGTGAGAGTGTTAGGACTCTAAAAAAAAATGGATAGATTTGACAAAGAGCGAATCATGGGGAATCTAGTGCTTATGGAAAAACGTTTGATTCTAGATGATGATTTTCTAGAGATGTCTATTCAAAGGAAGATATTTTCACAGGGAATGCTTGTCGATATAATGAAAACTGATTCTCCATCATTAGACTATTGCATGAAGCTTCTACGTCGTGGTCCAAATGCATTTACACAATTTATTGATATATTGATCACGACGCGACAAAATGATATTGTGGATATGCTTTTAAACATTAGTTTAGAAATTTAGGACTTTTTTTATGAGAAAGATGGCGTTCAAGGATGATTTACTCCTCTCTCTCTATCCCAGTCATTTTTTTTTGTTGGTAGCTCAGTTTCATTGTGGCAGTGAGAGTGTCAACACAAGAAAAAATGTTCCATACATGCCCGCTATGCATGTACACACTGGGCAGCTGGTCATCATGGGAGAATTGCACAATGATTGATGAGTATGATGAAAAGTGTAGATTATGCAACCCGTGTAAATTGCATAGAGGATATGCTGTACAAATTAAAGGTTGTAATTCCTGTCTTGAAGAGGTGTGTGACTCTCATCCTAGAGGCCACCTATGCTCCAATTGCCACTATGATAAATGTAATCAGTGGGAGAATACATATCCCGGTATGATTGGAAAGAATCCTAAGCGTGATTTTAGTTTATTGCTAAGAGATTGGTATCGTCGTGGTTTTAGATTGTTCTGGGAGGAGGAGCCGGGTCAACGATTCAACTGTTGGAACAACAAAAGAATATGGTTTCTACGTCATCTTTGTGAAGACAATGGGTGTTGTGATTATAAGCCCACTGATTTTTATTTGGCTGTGACGGAGCGTGATTCGACACTTGAGGACACTGTTTGTGAAATTGCTTCAAATAAGCAAATTGAAACATGTGAATTCTATAGAATGAATGAGAATAGTATCATTGACTATACAAAGAGATATGACAAGAGTGAAGTTACACTCTATTGTAGAAAATGTGACCCTGACATTGCAGTACATCAGGATCAGTATACTGTGAATTCGGATAATCTACCTGCATTAGTGGTTGTCGACAAATACCTAGTAGAAGATGAAATCTAAAGAGTAGAAAAGTTGTTTTTATCATGTATATACATTTTTTCATTTATTAATAAACAATTTCACATACATTTTTAGAACATTTTATTCGTAGGGCACTAAAATCAATATTAAACACGCTTGTAAGTATATTTTCCACTAGAAAGTCGTTCAAACGATGTAAGTCAACGTAGATGTCGAGAAACTGCTTGTAGGTATAGCCACGACATCTGAGCATGAAAAAGAGTAGTGCATGAAAGCCACATGTCTTAGTCGTTAAATCCTGTACTCTTCGTTGATTTTGAATAATAGTTTTCCCACTGCTTTCAATAAAGTTGCTGATGTATGGAGTGTAGAATTTATACGATAGGCCAAGAGGATCAAAAAATTCAATATTCTTCGCTGTTTGAAAGATGCATAGCCAGTGGCCTGTCTTCAAAGTCGATGGACTGCTATTAACAATGATTAAGGTATTGTTAACACTTGGAATTCTTTAAATGAAGTCCGATGGTATACAATAGGACTTGTACTGGGACATGTATGGATCCATACTAAATACGTTGATTATTTGGTTTGTGTTCATGGTGCTAGGTCTAGTAGAACACTGCCGTCGGGTGTGATTTCCCAATAGGTTTCAAATTGACTCAATGATATTAGCGTGATGCTCTCAGTCTAAGCATCGGCAAATGTACACTCTAAACGTACAATCCCTGTTCGTACTATGCTCATATCCTGAGTCCCCGACAAGTACAAAACAATTACCCCATGATTTTTTGAAAACATTGAATCGGTTATTCCATTTTCAAATAGTTGAGAGTCATGATCTAGGGATTGCATGGTCAACTCGTACAGAGTTCTATAGGAGTTTTTGTCAAATGATAGAGTGTACAGTGGAATACCATTCACTTTGCACACAAGGCTAGATAAACCAAAAAAATTAATATCATGGGGGATTCAGTCCAGGATCCAACGGCACTGCCACTCTTCACAAAGGCCAAAGCCAATTTTGATGGGATTTATCCATTGATAAATGATGTATCGCTATAGATACGAGAGCCGGTGGCAATGTGACGTTGATTGGTGATCGTATGGGGGACAAGAAGTTTAATGTTGTTGCCATTGGCTCTTAGCTTTTCCACTGCCAATGCAACAGAGCTCATAACCTGTTGTTTTCGGACGTGGAGAATTGCCGATGAGAAAATGACATTTGCATCGGGTGCTGCAGGAAATGTTTTTCTCAAAATGAAATTCGATGGGGCCAGCTGTAACTTTATGTCCATCTTGACATTGGGGGGTACCTATTGGGATATATTGAATATCTCATGATTTAATTTTCCAACCAGATGATAGTCCTGGGTCACTGCAGTAGTCAACTCACCGTCAGTATCAACACCTGATCGATATTCATAGCCCAATGATTGTCCTCTCAACTCCTTGTATGCCTTTGGTGTCATCATCATAAATTGTATGTAGCTTGCATATTTGGATAAATTATTGCTAGGGCTCACCAATGTTCCATTAATAAATACATTAATTTGTTTGAACAGATTGTGTAGAATACAGTTTTCGTAGAAGAGACCATCGGCAGCAGTTGTAGTTGTATTATCTGACTTTTTCTTCACCACAACATTTAAATCAATAAATGTTGACGACAAATCAATGAAATAGTCTTCATTGGAAAATATTTGAAAGTGTATATTTTCCGAGAGGGGTTGTTGGGGGTGAAATTGTTCATAGTAGCCGTACTTGACACTGACATCAACATTTTCAGCATTGAATAGATTCAATGAGGAACTGATTGATGGATATGATTCCTTGTGGGGGAGATAAGTTATCTTAAGAGAAGAAATCCTTCTTTGATCTAACAGTCTTTTTCTTTTTCTTCTTCTGCTTATTAGTCTTCCTTGTTTTATTCCTCAAAGTCCTTGTTGATGTCCTTCGCTTCCTGCCTGGGTGGAGGCTGATGAGTGAATGACGCGCACGCATCCTTTTCAATCCCTCCCTATTTTGTCAAGATTTTAATTGCTCACCAACGGCTCTTGCTGAAGATCTAATATTTTCCTTAACACTCTCCTTGAAATTCTTGCCCGACCCCCAGTTCTGTAGTGTTGAGGCAGTAAAATTTGATGCAGCAGGTACAAGATATTTTCTGGAAAGGGGTAGTGCAGAACGAAATAGCCTAGCAAACCAGCTACCAAGACCATAGCCAGACATTGTAGTATGCCCCTTGTAGTAGTCCAATCCATTGCCTATTTGACGTGGACTCAAAGCACCAACATAGCAATCGATATCGGAACAGACAAATGGAACTCTTCTATTGTTCATTTTAGGTGATTGTGCTGTCGCCGACAATGGGTCGAAAATGACATGTAATCACTGCTAAGCCTTTTATTATTGCTAAAGGATCATCCAATTCACTTCTTAGTGTTAACTGACAGAGTTCCAAATACGAAGTGTTTACAGGAACATACTGAAGATGCTTTATATTATAGTGATGAACAAGTTCATGGAGTTGTTTTTCGTTCAAGAACACATAGGAGGGGGACATTTGAATTACCAACTCTCGATGTTTCCACAAAGGATGCATAGAGAAATATGCAAGAGTCCGAGGCAAAACCAGGTTGATAATCAGCAAAAATAACTTGATCCATCCCGTAAACGATGCCAGCATTTTTCCCATTGATCATATTCTGTTTAAAGCCAAGAACGTGTCTCAGATTATCATTGAGAATAATTATTTCTGTGTCAACAGGTGAGGTAATGTAAATCCTATCGTGTTCCAATGAATAATTAAAATGGAATGTACCATTCCTACGACATGAGATTTTTCTATTGATTGTACGACACATATCTCTCATATCATCATATTCAACATATTTCAATTTAACATGTAGATATTCGCTAGATTTAAGTGCTTCAACCCATTCATAGTCGACAAAGAGTGACCAATCGAATGGTATAACTTTTATATCATACACACGATCCTTTCTCAGGATGTCATAGGTAATTTTGAGAATACAGTCGAAAAGAGCCACTTCATATGCACCGTCAAATTTGATGGCTGGGGAGAGTTTTGTCCAAAAATCACTTGTCTTATTCAATTCATTGTAGAGAGGATCGGAAACGTTGGACATAAATTTTACATAGAAATCATTGGGCATTGTCAATATCTTCAACACCGTTCCAAGAATCAAAATCAGAGTTGTTTCCTAGCCACCGAACAAGTAACTGTTTCCTACCCCTGCGAGTACGAGTCTTTAATATCTTTTCAATTTGATAGATTTCGCTATTATTTTTAACCTTTTGTAGTTCATAGTCATAAAAGCCGCCGAGAATATCTTCATCTTTGTTATCGCGCAAACGATGAGTTATGGGTTTAGTGTCTAGGATTTTTGCCACTTTAAAAAGTTACGTGGACCACAAGTAATTCCCCTTTTCAAAAACATTAGTTGTTCTATTAATTCGAACAGTATCACCAACATTGAATTTATTTTTCTTCTTGACAATCGTTTCACTGGAATATTGTTTAAGAAAGGTGTCAATTGTATCATGATCAGAATGATGAACTTCCGTTGGGGTTGAGTTGGACAATGATCGATGAGGTCGTTGATTATAAATCAACATGATTTTATCTAAATCATGAATAAGAGCCGGTGTATTTTTCAATGTACAATATCTTGAAATTAAAAGCTGAATAGTTCTTATCAACCGTTCGGCCAATGCAGCCTTTATAGGACTATGACTATGGTAGAGCAGTGTATTATATTTCAATAGTACTTTTGCAACATGGGGATTAACAAATTCACTACCACGATCCGTTTGAATTTTTTATACGAATCCTGTTCGAGAATACTTTCTATAGCTTGAACAACTCCAACGCCTCTCTTTGACCGCAATGGGATTGCATATGCATAACGACTATAAAAACTGATTGCAAGTAGAATGTACTTGTACGGTGTATTGTGACGTTGTTGAATCTCATCTAGAGTTAGGAGATCTGCTTGCATTATATGCAATGGGAAAAAGGCTTTAGTTTTTCGATATTGATTAACACGAAGTCTATGATTTCTATGCAGAGTGTAACTTGATTCATTTTGTAGATAGTCTTGTACACTTTTAGTGTGAACACCAGTGACCTTGGAAAGAGTGGTGGGGGAACTTAAACTCCCCGCTTCACCAATATTTTCATAAACAACTTTCAGAACTTCAACCATTTTGAACGTAAAAACGTAGTGTAACGTCCGCTACCCTTTTGTATACTAGTTGTGGTTGGTGATGGGGGTGATGGTGACATGATACGTTTTCGCTTTTTCCTCGCCACCATTGTCAAGTTTCCACTAGGTGTGCTAGTATTTTCCAAGATTGATTTAAAATCTTCTTCTTCTTCTTGTTCTTCATATTTTAATGGTGTTGTTGTTGTTGATGATGATGATGATGATAATGATGGTGCATGTTCATTTAATTTTTTAGAATTTGTCCATTGCTAATAAGGCTTTTGGGGAAGTTTAATGTATTTAGAAAGTTGTATAGATGAGCGTCAAATGATAATAGTCCTTTACGATTTGTAACCATATCATAGATTAAATCAAGTAGATTATAGCTCTTGCCCTGAATTATAATCCCTTTCCCATTGCCATCAACTTGAATATGATCTTGACCACTTTCCATGAGATAAGTTAGGAGTCGTTTACTTTGTTCACGATATGAGTGGGGCATTAGATTTCCAATTTTCAATACAATTGAATCCAATTCCTCCTTCTTTATTGTGTTCCAGCAGCAGCAGCAGCAGCAGCAGAATCCTGAGGAGATGATTCTTTTTTGTGATCAATACCACTGGCCTTAGCCCGATAGGGCTTATGTTTGTCCACTTGGCGAAGTGTATCTTGAAGTAAAAGCAGTTTTTTATCATCCTCAATATTCTCGTTGTCAATGAATTTACTCAGATTGTTCTCAAAGTGTTCCACGGGTGAGAGAGTGAGTTCTATTGGAGTCAATTTATAGGGTTTTGCCATTCTCTCTCTCTAGAGAAAACTGTTTACAAGTCCTGCAATTATTGGCAGTAAAAGTGTGATAAAACTACCGCCCGCCTGAAGAAGTCGTTTCTTTTTAAAATTCTTTTCTTTCCTTTTAGAGGCCAATGTACGTACAATGGAACGATGTTGCTTTGCCTGTTGCTTAACTACTTCTGGCGGTTGAACATTACCCTCGGTCAAATTTAAACAAAGTTCAGATATTAGATTAATGAAATCATTGTCAATACCATGTTTGACTATGGCTTTCCTAAGTGAGGGTTTTGAAGTGCTTAGAACTGAAAATAAATGTCTATTTTCATGTAGTTTCTTCAGTGTCATGATAGCAACTAATAGGTCTTTTTAGTGTTCACGGGGAGATATACTGTAATTTCATTGTCAAAAATATCTTGGACGACACGCAGATCCTCGGATGTATTTTGATTAAGATCCAATAGGATATAGCCGTAGGGTTTATTAGTTGCCTGATTGTATGCTGAGAGCAGAAATTTAGGGGCGCCGGGGTATATCTGTTTATTGAGAGTTATTAGCGAGCTAGAATCACGAACAACTCTGTAGATGATATAGTAGGTGCAGTTCAATGCAAGTGTTCGCATACATTTTCTCTGATGAAAGAGATTGTGTAGAACCAGAGTAATGGAAATCTGTTTATGATGAGAGCGAACAGTGAACAGTTGTAGCATTTCCTGGGACTATTGTTCAATAGATTCAGCCAGATCGTCAATAATCAGCCAAGAGTTTGGTTCAATAATGCTGAAAACATCAAGTCCCTGTATGAATTGTATCTGCACCAACCCTGTCGTGGCAATTGCTTTTATTTTATCGTATGACTCCTGCCAAATACTGTAACAATATTAGATTTTTTCGGCTTTTCCACAAAAATTTTATCGCAATTTTTAATTATTTTAGTTAAGAGATGTTGTTTTGCCTGATATTGACGGCCCACACAGAAACGATCTGAATGGTGTTTTAAATTGATACATGTTCCCTTCAGCAGTTCACCAAGACAACTAACTGTAGACTATAGCTGTCTAATGACTAAATAATGTCCTTACTACTAGTCCGTTCAAGAATAATAATAATGAGAAGAAGGCGAATAAAGAATCATATTTTCTTTTATTATACACATAAAAAAGTAAAAACACTTAAAAAATTCTACATTGAACATGAAAGCACATTAAACATGAAAAAATTCACTTTTTTAATTTATTTATATAAAAAAATACAACATTTACATAGGCACTAGAAAAAACACTTTAATAAATACACTTTTTTTCTTTATTTATAAAAAATACAAAATTATTAGAATAATGCACTTAAAGTAATATCACTTTTATTTACAGCATTTTTAAATGCCCACCCCCCCCGGGGCGGGCCGCGGCGGCGGGCCGGGAAGCGCCGCGGGAAGCGCCGCGGGGCCGGGAAGCGCGGGCCCGCTGCGGCGGGCCGGGGGCTGGTATTAACACACACACACACACACACACACACACACACACACACACACACACACACACACACACACACGCACACACACACACACACACACACACACACACACACACACATACATTGAAAATTGTTTGTTATAAAGAAAAAAAAGAATTTAAAAACACCCATTACCCAAAAAACCCTCCCACCCAATTTGTACTTTTTTTAAATGAATTTAAGTTAATTTTTCTAGACCGAGTTGTTTTCTGTACTCTATACATTCAACTCAGTCTGAAATTAAATAATGACCGTGTGGTAGTACCTTCACACCATCCTCAAGTACATAGACTTTGTCCGATATGGCCGACATGACCTTTTTCTCAACTCTAACTCGCCTTGACTTTCGCTCTTGGGACTAAACTACGTTCCACACAGTTTCTATACGCACTCATGTCGAAATAAGTTTTTACAAAGTGTGTAGGTACCCCCTTGGAAACTTGTTTGATATCCTTGTTGTGCGTTTCCGCACAGTATACCTTCGGTCCAGGAAACACACCAGTGGATATCAGATCGCTACCCGTTTCAGATTTTAGCATTAACAATTGATTTGGGGCCTGGCGTTTCACTAGCTCTGGGTAGAGGGATTCATCCCAATTAGTGTAGTCCATTCGTGAGCTAATGTACTCGCCATTTTCCAAATCATTCAATAGATTTTCAGTTTTGACTTTTAACAGGAGTGAATCAGTGTCCCCGTAATACAGTTGAACTTGTCCCTCAGTCGGCCACTGTACCTTGCATTCATTATAATAAAATGACAACATGAGTTTCTTAGAAATTTCAGTTATTGCACTTCCGCCTGCAATATTTTTATTTAAAACAATGCTTCTTTTCTTGCGGTGTAGGAGCACCATATCAGAGTCTATGATTGTGAACGATGTGAAGTTTGGATCCGCAATTATTCGAGCACAATCTTTGGGATTGGTTACAATGTCACATCGACTTCTGTTTCGTACGCTTTCGCACATTTTACTGAAAGCTGAGTTCAAAATGAGTTTATAGACTTCTTTTTCAACTTTCGTTTTCGCTTGTGAACGCTTACTGACAAAGGTGTCAATAAACGTTGTCATGTAAGGCTTTTGATCAAATTGTAGGGCTCTATGAATCTTTGTGGCTTTGAAACCATTGGACACCATCCATTTCAATAGCACGTGATGAACAACGATATTCTGTTTCGGGTTGAGGTCGGCAATTAGTTTTTGTTTTGAAGGTACCCAGTGCATACTCCCATCCTCTACTAAAAATAAATTGTAGGGGCTCAGAGAGTCCCTACCCACCGGTCTATTTATGCACGGAAAAACAAAGTCTTTTACCGAGTCATGGATTTCCATGGGTATTTCACCGTCAATTTCAAAAAACCATCCCTGTGCCCCATTTTCCTCAACACTAGCAATGCCGGGGAAATTCAAAGCACATGGATTGTCAAGCCATTTATAATTGCCACACGGCAAACAGTAGTGATACATTGCCGATGGGTAAAGAGAATTCATATCCAAAAATACTGCGTCCGACTTTTCATCGGTGTGCTGTCTGTTCAGATCAGTTTTCATGATACGGTCCCCGTGAAAAACATACCCACCCCTCATTGATCTCTCTACAAACAGATGCTGATCCACATCGGCGATCAGACCTATTTCTTCTTTGCTGATTTTAAGTATCAAATCCATCACCAGATGAGGAGTGGAAAAATAATAACCTAAATCCAACCCAAATTCCTCATAGATTTTATCCGTATTTTTGCACACAATGTCCAGAAGAGTGAGTACGTCACTGGCCAAGCATAGTTTACAATAATCCCACCCATTTTTACATCCACCCTTTGCCCAAACCCTCTTAGAAAATTCGTAGTCGCTAGTGGTACACTCACTCTCAGTAAGAAAATTGTAAAAAGCTTCAATGGGCGGTAGTGACACCTCATCTAGCCTCGAGCCAGAGTTGTAATAATCATATGGATATATACCCTTACACGTTAATAAATCATACATTTCACCATCGGGAAAGCGCTGTTTGAGGAGGAGAAGCTATCAAAATTGTCACTTTTCTGTACCTGAATCAATTGACTTAAAGATTTCGGGAAGAAGCTGAAAGAGTCTAAAAAACGGATTTTATTCAGGCACGTGTTACCCTTGTCAACTGTTTTCCACATGAATTCTAGCAGCAGTAGCTTCTCCGATGATTTGGGTATGATATTATATGAAAAAGAACCATCTATCCATGCGTCATCTACAACTCCACCCTTGGCAATGCGGGCCAACGCCGGTAGAACAAACTTTAAGTCGTAATTGGAATTGGGTATAAAAACAGGTACAAAATATTGGTGTCTAACGTTTAAATTGCACAACTGGTGTGCTACCCCTCTAAAGTTACTCCCTCCCGATGTAATTTCCTGCCACAAATGATCATGGTCGATCACCTTCCTCCTCCCCCCATTCCCAACACCATTATCAAATTCTCCCTTGCAAACCCAACATATTTTACGATTTTTAATGGCAGTCTTCACCGTCACCCAACATCTCAACTACATCCAGCACTTGCATGGTATTATTGGAATCTCGTTGTGCGTGAGCGTAAGAGACCCCTATGGCTTCATGTATTTTAACACGATTTGAATTTGCCGAATCGGAACGGTGACCCTCCTCAAGTTCGGTTTCATACTGTAACAACGTGACACCAATCTTTAAATGTGCATTAGCCCGCTCGAAAATATCTATTCCTTTTAGTGTCACGGGAAATTGACCATTTAAACAATTAAAATCTACTATTGGGAACTTCGAACCCTCCCTACCATTAACTGCCATTTCATCCAAATTTTTCTTAGTGGCATCTTCGCGCAGAGGTCTGTAGGCGCCAATTAAAAATGCATACTTGAAACACTGTAGCCTCGTATCGAAACAGATTCGTTGCACCCCCTGACATCCCTCTAAGTCTGAATGATATTTTAAAACTATACCCCTCTCTCTATGCCCACCTTTTACAATAAAATCCTTTTTAAATCTACAAATATTAACATTTAAACTTTCAATAAATAAAACCACCGAGCCACTACCCCCCTCTTTATAATTTTCCCACTTACTTTGAATACTATTAACCCAATTTAGAAAAACCTCCTCATAATTTGATAAATGCGAGCGAATTGCCAACATCTCTGTGTGCAAGCATTTCGAATACACCTCGCCCGCATTTTCATTAAAAAAAAGTATTTTAAGTACTTATGATGCTTTTAAACTGACCCCCATCCCCCACACCCCCATCTGTTGTTCAAGAATGGCTCGACTCTTATTATAACGTATTTTATTACTATTAGTCAAACGTTGAAACGTGTGTGCGCGTGTGTGCGCATGTGTGTGTGTGCGGATGTGTGTGTGTGTGCGGATGTGTGTGAGTGTGTGTGTGTGTGTGAGCGTGTGTGTGTGTGAGCGTGTGTGTGTGTGTGAGCGTGTGTGTGTGTGAGCGTGTGTGTGTGAGCGTGTGTGTGTGTGTTTGTGTGAGCGTGTGTGTATGTTTGAGCGTGTGTGTGTGTGTGTGAGCGTGTGTGTGTGTGAGCGTGTGTGTGTGTGAGCGTGTGTGTGTGAGCGTGTGTGTGTGTGAGCGTGTGTGTGTGTGAGCGTGTGTGTGTGTGAGCGTGTGTGTGTGTGTGAGCGTGTTTGTGTGTGTGTGAGCGTGTGTGTGTGTGTGTGTGTGAGCGTCTGTGTGTGTGTGTGAGCGTGTGTGTGTGTGTGTGAGTGTGTGTTTGTGTGTGTGAGCGTGTGTGTGTGTGTGAGCGTGTGTGTGTGTGTGTGAGCGTGTGTGTGTGTGAGCGTGTGTGTGTGTGTGTGTGAGAGCGTGTGTGTGTGTGTGAGCGTATGTGTGTGAGCGTGTGTGTGTGTGTGTGAGCGTGTGTGTGTGTGTGTGTGAGCGTGTGTGTGTGTGTGTGTGAGCGTGTGTGTGTGTGTGAGCGTGTGTGTGTGTGTGTGAGCGTGTGTGTGTGTGTGCAAGGCAGAGTTGAAAAGAAAAAAATCTGGAAGAGGGGATACTTGTGACGTTGTTGTATCGTTACTACTACTACTGGCTGTATCATTAAGCGGAATGGTGGGGGGTGACATACAATTGTCAATAGCACCACCCCCAGTCTGTTCAATTGCAATAGATGGAGATGGCATGAAGTCCTCTTAGTCAGTTAGTACGTATTCCAAGGTGTTTGGGGATAGCTGATCAAGCCAGCCTGTATTGTCCTGTGACGGAATTTCTTTGTGAGGACCCGGTTCAGATGCACTAGTAACATCGCCTAAATGGTCACGCATAAATCTATCTGTCCATTCCGGGTCCTCCATCATGTCAATGTCACAAGTTAAATCGTCTAGGCTGGCCATGTCCCCAAAACAATCATTTAGAAAACCCCTATGCCATTCCATATTGTCTAGAACTAGCGTAGGTTCATCTCTAAACTCCATTGGTGGTGTTAGAATTGGTTCAGGTCCACTAAATGTTGATGTTTCATGACCCAATGAAGATTGCGCTGCTATTTCATTAATCTATAGAAAAAAGGTTTATTTTCTATGTGAAATAACCATTATTTTATAAAGTTAAAAAAAAATGTTCATTTTTCCAGCCCACCCAAAAAACTCAATTCCTCCTAGAATTATTTAAACTAAATACTTGCCTCCATTCCCCTCCCCAGGAATTTCAGAAAGATGCAATACCCTTATTTATGCTGAAGCATTTCTACTCGTATGTTTACCTTGATATTTAATAAGTACCATTTTTCACCCCACCCACAAAACTCAATTCCTCCTAGAAATATTTAAACTAAATACTTGGCTCCATCCCCCTCCCCAGAAAGTTCAGAAAGACGCAATAGCCTTATTTATACTGAAGCATTTCTACTCGTATGTTTACCTGGATGTTTAATAAGAACCATTTTTCACCCCACCCACAAAACTCAATTCCTCCTAGAATTATTTAAACTAAATACTTACTCCATCCCCCTCCCCATAAAGTTCAGAAAGACGCAATACCACATTTATGCTGAAGCATTTCTAATCGTATGTTTACCTGGATATTTAATAAGTACCATTTTTCACCCCACCCACAAAACTCAATTCCTCCTTGAAATATTTAAACTAAATACTTACCCCCACCCCCCACCTCCCACAGAAAGTTCAGAAAGACACAATACCCTATTTACTCTGAAGTATTTTTTTTAGTCGTATTTTTACCAGGATATTTAATAAGTACCATTTTTCACCCCACCCACAAAACTCAATTCCTCCTAGCATTTTTAAGTAAATAATCATGTATAAGGTAGAGGTAAAATACCTACATTTCCAAATTCAGACTGTACTTGTACACCTGAAGCCCCTGGCAAAGCATGTAGGGGGGTGCCCTCGCGATCTTGACTAGATGAGGCTGATGCTTTATGAGAATCCATCCACTCCCTCTTGAATTTTCTGTCAGGTTGCAGAGAGGTTTGTGCAGAGCTGACACTGGCTTGAGAGGCTCCTGGCTGGTCCAGTGAAATTGTAATGGAGCTAGTATATCTGATGATGGAAGGCCTTGTAGCTTGCATCAATGTGGCATCGTTCCATCTTGTTCTCTTTTCAGGGGGGGGAGTAATTGTAGGAATCTTCCTCCTCCTCCTTAAAAAAACAAGAAAAATTTAGTAAGGAAATAATAACCTCTCTTCTACAGATAAATTGTCCTCTAAAGTTGATTCTGATGTTTGTAGCACTCTATGTTTTAGCGCTTTACAAATATTTAAAAAAGCTTCTAAAGTAAAATTTTGGAAAATATTGAGTTGGACGGAAGGGGGATTTCAAAAACATCTTCCCATAATATAATTTGTCCTCTAAAGTTGATTATGATGTTTGTAGCGCTCTATGTCTTAGCGCTTTATAAATATTTAAAAAAAGCTTCTAAAGTAAAATTTTTGAAAATTTTGAGTTTGGGGGGAAGGCGGATTTCAAAAACATCTTCCGATGATATAAATTACCCCCTAAAGTCAATTCTGAGTTTAGTGTAGTATTCTTTAATTAACGATTTTAATATCAATTTTTTTAGTATACCATAACACTAGACCCTATTTTAAATTGACAACATTGTTCAAACATCACTTATGCTTCGCATTTCAACGGCTTTACTCACGTTTAATTTGACCATAAAAAGAATCGATTTGTCAAGGAAACCCGTACCCAAAACCTTAAACATGTGGTATTAATAATTTCAGATAAGACACGTTTGAACTCTGGCTTCAAAAAGGACCCTTTCTGTAATTATAAACACATGTGGTTTTAGAAAGGAAAAAAGATTCTTGATAATGGGAAAAGGGACATTTTTGAACGAAATAAATAAAACTAATGAAATAAACTCGTAAACATAGGAGGGGGGGATGTAGGTTTACATAGTGGAAAAAAGAGCGTACTTTAAGTTTTCTAGCGAGTATACTCATCATATTGTAGGGTTAGTATTGTTGGAAGGGAGGGGGCTATGTACCCCTGAAATTTGAATTTACTAGTGGGGTGGTAAAATGATTTTATTTGGAAATAAATTAAGAAATTTAGTAAACTGTACTCACATTGTAAATTGATGCATCCATTGCTTCAAAGTTAGTAATATTTAGTGTACTATCCATGGTATGTTAAATCATTATGAAAATTTAATTGTAAGGTATGAGCATTTTATACAAAATCTCAAGGACGAATAAAAATCACTCCTTTTATTTATAACCAATCACCAGTCGAGTTATCGTATATTGAGCAACCTCCAATGTCTCGGATTGGACCCCTAAAAAACGGATGTTGACTCAAAAAACAGTCTGGTTGAGTTATATAATTTCGACCATACTCTCAAAACATGTTAGACCACATTACACCTTGCCAGCTTTTTTGCAATGTGCATGTGATACTGTAGTGCCTCAGACATGGGTTTTCTTGTACGGTTCTTGTGTAATTCCATGTGCAATTGATATCAATAGCAAAAAAAACAGTCTAATTCTCTTATACAACCTTGACTATAGTTTCAAAACATGCTTGGCCACTTTGTAGGTTTTCCAACTCTTTTAAAATGTGCATGTCAAACTGTAGTGTCTTAGGCGTGGGTTTTCTTGTTCCTTTCCTTGTCTCTCTCGGATTCCCTATATAGATACTACTATCCATTGCCCAAAATACAATAAAAGGCCAGGTCATAATAAAAGCTTTCAATTTGGAAGGTTCAAGGAGGAGTCGTTGACAGTTTTATGACCTCAGGGTACTAGATGTTGCACCGTTCTTACGTATCTACAGTGGTTTAAAAAATTCTATCACCCCACAAATGATTACCAAAAATATGCACAAATGTAACATTTGAAATATTATAACACTTTTTTCAAAGCTTTGAAGAAAAGCAAAAAGGGCTAAATACCCCTAACTACGCTTGAAAGCTATTTTGAAAAGCAACTCTTTGAAGATTTCCATAAAAATGACCGTAGCAGAAGCTTTGAGCCTGGGTGGGGATCAAAGAGGAGTCTTTGATTATTTTGACTAGAGGTGACTTATCGTTGCGACTTTCTTAAATTTGGTAATATTTCTGAGCATTTGGAAATCAAAGCTTAAACTCAATAACTGATACTAAGTGTCCTAACATTTTGCTTGGATTAAAAGCGACGAACTAGGATGAAAATCTCAACATCATCCTGAAGCTACTTCAGTCTGCATATTATTTCATTTAATTACATTTAAAACGGATGAGCTTTTCATTTTTTACTTAAGAAAATAGCTGGCACTTCATTTTTCTTCATACCGAATAAACCATTAAGTGTTTTTTGTTTCATTGTAGTTGAAATGTTCTCATGTGAAGCGTTCATCATGTATTTTTCAATTTGATAAATTTACTCCTTTTAGATGCAGTTTATAATTTGACTGATATTAGGTATTTATCAGTTTATAATTTGGAATGAATCCCCAAAAGAAAAAATGAATAATATCCAAAAGAGCAGCCAAAACCAATAAAGAAGCAGCAGTTCAGCCTTAGCCTACATGACATATATTCTACAAAGAAGCAAAAAAACTTTAAAATACTTTTTTTTTAATTATTATTAAAAACCAGTTTTTAACACAGAAGGCTTTATAGGAATCCAAAAGATAAAAAAAAATCAATATCAAAGTCGCCCATTTCAACTGTTTTAAAGGTGACAAAACAGATATAGGCAAAGGGCATTATGAAAAAATTAAGCTTCTAAGTTCAAAGTTATATTAAAAGTTTTTACCCAGATAACTGACGAATTATGTGATACGGTAATTGAAGTTTTGTATGCAGCAATGTTCGATGAAAAAAACTACTAATTTTGATAATTATTTAGGTTAAGAATTCACACAGCCATTTCATTTCTACCAGATCTCTACTTCTCTTGACGAACAACGAAGAAGACCAGTTTCCAGCCAGCGACTTGTGAATTTTTGAACTCATGAATAGGCTCGAATCTGTTGTAAATTTAAGCTGTGATTTGAGAAAGACTGATGAAAACATTAATGTTTGCGGTCAGATTTGATCACGCCGACGGCATGCCGCCGACATCTTACCGGCGGCGTGGCGCGGCGTGCTGAAAAAATTAAGCTTCTAAGTTCAAAGTTATATTCAAAGTTTTTACCCAGATAACTGACGAATTTTGTAATACGATATTTGAAGTTTTGTATGCAGTAATGAGTAGGAAGGCCCCAATAGATACTAGATACACTGTGTGCCATCATCTATAATTGAGTATATCGCTGACAATACATAATTTATGCATATTTTTATGGTTTTTCTCACTAAGGATGTTTTTTCATGGTTTTTCTCACTGAGAATGTTTTTTCATGGTTTTTCTCACTGTTTGATGGATGTAAACATAAGTTCAACAACATTGGTGAATGTGGACATCTGGTTATTGTTTGATGGTTATGTGTGTTGGTCAATTTATTTGTTGTTTTCTTGGGATGTCAACATAAGTTCAACAACAACTTTGATGTAGACATGGTTATTGGATGTTTCTTGGATGGTTATGTGTGTTGGTCAATTTATTTGTTGTTTTTTGGATGTCAACATAAGTCCAACAACAACTTGGATGCCAACAACAATTGCTGTTGTTTTCTTGGATTTCAACATAAGTTCACATCAACAATTGCTGGATTATCGAGTCTAACGGGACAGGGTCAATGACACCTCTTTCTAGGTCAATTCACTTGTTGTTTCTAAATGTTATTGATCCACTAACGGGATAAGATCACGTGTCTCTTTCTAAGCCAATCAGGGAGTTACGTAAGGTTTCCCATTATATCACAATTCGCCCTTGAGATTTTTTATATAACGGATATGCGTTGAGGTTAAATTATCATATAGTCTCAAGCCACCATGGATAGAGCATCTGATATTATTGACAAGGAAACTTTATCTACAATGATTAATTACGTGAGTTCTGTTTAGTAAATTTTCTTAGTTTATTTCCAAATAAAATCATTTATATAGTCCCCCTCCAGTATATTCAAATTCAGGATATACCCCCCCAATACAAACCCCACTATGCGTTTTTCATAGTCGTTAGAAATCGTAAAATAGGCTCTTTTTTACCATGTAAACCCCCCCCCCGTTAACGACTTTAATTCTTTCATTGGAAATAATTATCTTTTTAGATAATTATCTTTTTATCTTTTTAGATTATCTTTTTAGATTAAGGCTACCTGCTTTGCGTAATTCTAGACAGTTTGAAAAAGGGATGGTAAAATTAGAAATGGTAAAATTAGATCTATGTCTCTTGCACTCTAAACGAAATACATCTCTTATTAACAGAACGGAAAAAGATTGCTTTTGCAGACAATTATACCTAATGAGAGGAGTTTTCTATTTTCAAATGACTTTGATGAAAGCAAATAATGTCTTAGTTAAATCTTCAAAGTTTTACCTTCCCGGAAAGGAAGGGATGGGGCATTTTAAATGCTCTTATTTTCGAATTCATGGATTTTATCTACTCTTTAGATGATTAATAGTTTAAGAGGCTTTCATAAAAAACCTTTCTTTCACTAATTTCCTTTCTTCTGTAAAAAGGGGGAGTCGATATTTTTATACTAAATTTTTCTTTTTTTTAAGGATGATTCCGACAAATGCCCGTCTCCTCCTGAAAAGAGAGCTAGAGTCTAAGATAAAACCCCTGTGAGGGCGTCAGTTATACAATATGGTCGCTGTCCGATACCCTCCAGCTCTACACTGTCTGCCCAAGTTTCATCTGCACAGGCAACAATACAGCCAGGCCGAAAACCAAAAAGAGAGTGAATGGCTGCTTTCAATGCCGCAGCACCTCCTATACAAGATCATGAGGTTGCCCTACAACATGTGTTGCCCGAGTTTTCAAGACCTGTCCCGTCTATTCAAGGTCATGAGGTTGCCCTCCAACACGCGCTACCAGGACCATCTGAACCCAAGTGCAGCCGGAATTTGGAGATGTAAGCATTTTTACCTCTACTTTCTACCTGTTTATAGAAATATCTACCTATTTCTTCCAAGTTTTTTAGGCCTTTCTTTTCGTCATTTTTCAACATTGTAAAAGAGTGTGTCAGAGATATTAAAAGACATTTTTCTCCCAAAGGAAATATAATGTTCCCCCTTTGAACCATGTCAAGTGCATGCATTCACCCTACCGAATTAGGTTAGTGAAGCCAAAAAGGGCACTATATTCTGGACATAGTAAGGTTAGGTAATTTCTATTGCGATATAAACGAAAGGTTAATCTTGCCTCTACAAATTTCTTAAAAAACAACTTTCTATCGGAACGAGTTGTGTATCATGAAAGTGGTAGGCTATCCATTTCAAATCATGTTTTTTTCCAAAGCAGATAAAGAGTATCAATATGATTTTTTTAGAGGGATTGTTTGAACAAAATCAAAACCTACTATGTCATGTTTTAGTTTGTAAATATCTTATATTAAGGTGGAACTTTCAGAATATATGGAGTAAACCAAATGCTACTAAGCACATGTAAATAATAATCCAATTTTAAAAATAAGGTGATTTAGACACTTTGAAAATAAGCTATTTTCTTTTATAGATTGCATTGGTTCCATATTCCTTGTCGCCATCCACATCAGTTGGAGAAGATGCATCAATGAAGTTTCACAACAATTCACCAATCAGTGAATAGCAGGGTATCGTCAATGAAATACCTGACAATATCGATGATTTTTTAAGTAATTATTTTAATGTAGATAGTAGTACAGTTGATCAGGGGAACTTTCCTTTGCTAAGTCCAAACACTATGCAACTTTTAGAGGATTTTACACAGGAATTAATAGAGAACCCTGCCCCCACTGATTACACGAATATAGTTCAAACAAATGAAATTACTTCTCACAATCCTATTGTTGAACAAAGTGGGGGAGGGTTGGTGATAATATACAAGAGGGGGAGGAGGGTGACAATACCCAATTTATGACATTTCCGGACTTTCAGCTGTCAAATTCGATATTAAATACGATAGTCGTCTACACTGCAACTTTTGGGGATCCATTTAATTCGCTTATGGGGGGAATTTTGTACTTGACCCTATAGAAATTGTCCATATATATAGATAAAATTCGTGCACTGTTATAAAACCAGATTCAGTTGTAGGGGAGGGAGTAGGGAGGCTATTAAGGTTTCAATTGTTTTAAATGTATTTTATTTAAATGAGGGTAAAAGTGAGGTTTATGACCATTATGTATATACTGAGATGCTAGTGGTCTAACCGCATTTAGAAAATTACGAAACAGTTTTTATGGATTGGGTAGGCCACATTATTATGCATCTCGAAAATTATAACGAAAATGGGAGTGGATCTGTGGTTCTTTTTATTGAAAATTTAAGCGTAACTATTTGTAAATTTAAAAGATTTTATTTTAAGAGGGGGGCATGGGGAGGGGCAATAGTTTTAAAATATAATCCAGATTTAGAGGGTTGCAAAGGCGTTCAGAGAATTTGTTTCGAAACAGGTCAAAATGTTTCATGTACGCTTTCCTCATATTAGCTTTGGAACCACTACGAAATGACGCTACAAAGACAAATTTAGAATACTGGGCTGTACATGGGAAGGTGGGGTCCGATTTTCCCCCTGTAGATTTCACTTGTTTAGAGGGAAAATACCCAGTAACGCTCAGGTCCATTGATATTTTTGAATGGGTCAATGCCCATTTAAATATCGGCGTTACTGTGGTTCAGTATGAAACTGAATTTGAGGATGGGGTTCGTTCTAATAAAAAGGGTGAGTTGTTCCCAGTAAGGGGCCCGTCAATTGAATTGGTGAAGCACTGGGTTTGGTTTTTGTACATACCACCCATTGAACCTAATGCAATTGGCCATTTCAACCCAATTACAGAAATCAGTAGAGCTCTGGGGGAGGGTAAAAAGAATAAGCGGGTATGTTTCTTCTGTCCGACATGCCAGTCTAGATTTCATAGTGATTTAAAATTAAGGAATCATATGAAGCATTGTACACGGCATGGCTATCAGTCAGTGGAAACGGTTTCAGGTGATAGGTCCATTTTACGTTTTAAAAATTTCCAAAATTCCCTCCTCCAAAGCAATAAAATCTCTTTGGCTTGTGAAGCCAAGTTAGTGGATATGAACGATCCTCGATTTCCGAATCGAATCAAAGAACATCGAGCCATAGCGGTTTCCTATGCCCATGCGCAAAAAGATAACTCTAACACTATGCAGTTGTTAGAAATAGTCGAAACGTTGGATGAGGATGAGTGCATGATCAAGACACTGACTAAATTATTGGCACGAAAAACGGAGCTATTTCTCGTTTGAAAAATACCTATTACCCAATGTTGTTGTCTGCAGAGGATCGTCTCGCGATAAAAATCAAAACATATGCTGGGTTTGTTAGGGGGAGTTCGAAGAGGGGGCTAAGAGGAAGGGGACTAGGGGGAAAAGAGGGGGGAGGGGAAATTCAGAGACCATAATCACTTGTGGCAAAAAATATCATCAGGGGGTAGTAATTTTAGAGGGGTAGCACATCAATCGTGAAATGTGAATGTAAGCCAGCAGTTTTTTATTCCGGTTTTCATTCACAACGCAAATTATGATTTAAAATTTATTTTACCGGCTTTGGTACGTATGCACAGGGAGGGAGGGAGATTAGATAGTCCATGGGTATACAATTCATTTACCTATAATATTATCCCCAAATCAGCCGAGAAGCTGGGACTTTTCGAGTTGAAATGGCAGGTAGTGAATAACGGGCATACGTGTTGGAATAAAATCAGGTTTTTAGATTCTTTTAGTTTTTTCCCCAAGGCATTGAGTCAATTGATTCAATTTTGATAGTTTTCCTTTGCTTAAACAGCACTTTACAGACAGTGAAATGTGTTACCTATTGACCTGTAAAGGTGTGTATTCATAAGACTATTACTGTTCTGGTGCTCGCTGAAGGGAGGAGAAACTACCTCCAATTGAAGCTTTCTATAATTCACTCACCAACAGTGAATGCACTGCCGAGGAATACGAATTTGCCAAAAGGGTCTGGGCTAAGACTAATTGTAAAAATGGGTGGAATTATTGTAGACTGTACTTGGCCAGTGACGTTTTAACTCTGTTAGATATTTTCTGTAAAAACACAGACCAAATCTATTCAGAGTTTGGACTAGATATAGGCTATTATTTTTCCACACCAAATTTGGTGATGGACTTGATTTTAAAAATTAGTAGGGAAGAAATAGGGGTGATCACTGATGTGGACAAGACACTTTTGTAGAAAGACCTTTTTGTAGAAAGACCTTTTTGTAGAAAGACCAATGAGGGGGGGGGGTATGTTTTTCATGGAGATCGCGTTTTGACAACAGATCCAAGCGGGCAAGACACCGGTGTAAAGTCAAATGCAGTTTTCCTTGACATGAACTCATTATATCCCTCGGCAATGTCTCACTACTCTTTCCGTGTGGAAACTATAAATGGCTTGAGAATCCGTGTGAGATCCCCGACATTCACACCGTCGAGGACAATGGGCCACAAGGATGGTTCTTTGAAATTGACGGTCACATTCAATTGGCGCTTCATGATTCTGTCAAGGATTTTGCTTTCCCCTGAATCAATCGACCAGTGACCAAGGACTCACTGAGCCCATACAATCGATCATTGGTTGATGATATGGGGATACACTGGACCCCCTCCAAGCAGAAACTGATCGCAGATCTGGACCGTAAACAGAATATCGTTGTTCACCATGTGCTTTAGGGCTGGATGGTGAACAATGGTTTCAAGATCACAAAAATACATAGGGTCCTGCAATTCAGTGAAAACCCTTACTTCAAAACGTTTATCGATACCTTTGTCAATAAAAGCTCTCGGGCAAACAGTAAAGTAGAAAAGGAAATGTACAAGCTCATTTTAAATTCAGCGTTTGGCAAAATGTGTGAAAGCGTACGGAACAGCTCTTGTTGTGACGTCGTGACTGACCCCCAAGAATGTGCACAAATTATAGCAGACCCCAATTTTACATCGTTCACGAGCATAGAGGCAAGCATGGATCTTCTATACAGGAAAAAGAGAAATGTGGTGCTGAACAAGAATCTAGCGGGAGGTAGTTCAGTACTTGAAATTTCCAAAAAGCTCATGTTGTCGTTTTTGTACAATGTGTGCAAGGTACAATGGCCAAGGGAGGGGGAGGTTAAAATTTATTATGGGGATACAGATTCTCTGCTGTTAAAAGTAAAAACCGGGGATTTATTGGGAGATTTAGAAAATGGGGAACACATCAGCTCGCGGATGGATTTCACTAACTGGAATGTATCCCTCTACCCCGGGTTGGTGAAACGTCAGGCCCCCAATCAGCTACTCATGTTAAAATCAGAGACGGGGAGCGATTTGATATCTAATGGGGTGTTCCCGGGTTCTAAAGTTTATTGCGTAGAAACTCACAACAAAGATGTAAAACAGGCTTGTAAAGGGGTGCCTACACATTTTGTAAAAAAAAACAGTTTCAACAAGAGTGTCTACAGAACCTGTGTAGAGAGTAGTCTAGTGCCGAGAGCACATGTGCATGCAATTCGCTCTCTGCAGCATAAAAATTATACTGTTAGAGTTGAAAAGAATGCAATGTCGTTTATATCTGACAAAGTCTTTGTGCTCGAGAATGGTGTAAATGTACTCCCCCACGGCCACTATATAATTTCAGACCGGGTTGTAAGTGTAGACTATCGCAATCAACTTGGTCTGGATAAATTAAATTAACCTAACTCAAACCTAACCTCCCCTGATAAATTAACTTAAATGCTCTAACCTAACCTAACGTTTCATGAATTAACTCAAATGCTCCAACCTAACCTAACCTTTCATGAATTAACTTAAATGCTAAACCTAACCTAACCTGCAGCATCGACGGCTATTGTATACGGTTTCGATCCGACATCCCCGGGGGGGGGGCGCCCGCGGCCGGCCTTCGGCCCGTGGCAAACGGGGGTGGGGGTCCCGCCCGTGGCCAGCCTTCGGCCCGCGGCTTCCCGGGGGGTGGAGGGGTATCTTTTAAATTCATAGTGTTCAACTGTGCTATTTTAAGTTGTAAGTTGTTTTTATGTCAATAAGTGTAGTACAAACAGTGCTGTTGAACAAAAATGTGTGTGTACTATTCTTGATGTACAAAAAAGTGTTTTTTATGACAATGAGTGAAAAATGATGTTGTACATATAATGTGTGTTGTTCTTGTGAAACAAAAAAAAAGTATTTTTGATAATAAATATTGTTGTTGTTGTTAACAAATATTGTTGTTGTTCTTGTTGAACAAGTGTTTATGATAATAAATGTTGTTCTTGTTGAACAGAAAAGTATTTTTTATGTTAATAAGTGAATGAAATATTGTTTTTGTTGTTCTTGTTAACGTAAATAGATCTATGGGAAAATTATTATTATTACTTATTTATTGGACAAGTTTGGTTTACAGTTAGTTGTAGTCCGACTGTTGTCAACAGCAGCAGCAGTATGTGTCAATTTAAATCACCATTCAGATCGTTTCTGTGTGGTCCATCAATGTCGGGGAAAACGACACTTTTAGCTAAAATAATTCAAAATTGTAATAAAATGTTTTTGGAAAAACCAAAGAAAATTTATTATTGCTATAGTATTTGGCAGGAGTCCTACGATCAAATAAAAGCTATTGCCATATCCATGCCAATACAATTCATACGGGGACTTGATGTTTTCAATAGTATTGAACCAAACTCGTGGCTGATTATTGATGATTTGGCTGAATCAATTGAACAATTCTCACAGGAAATGCTACAGCTGTTTACCGTTCGCTCTCATAATGAACACATTTCCATAACCCTAGTTCTACACAATCTGTTTCATCAGAGCAAATGTATGAGAACCCTTGCTTTGAATTGCACCATCTATATTATCTACCGAGTTGTTCGTGATTCTAGCTCGCTAAAAACTCTCAATAAGCAAATATATCAAGGTGCCCCCAAATTTCTGATGTCAGCGTACACTCAAGCAACAAATAAGCCCTATGGGTACATTTTAAAGATCCTAATCAGAATACACCCGAGGATCTACGTGTAGTCACAGATATTTTCGACAAAGAAATTACTGTATATCTTCCGGTGAACAATAGAAAAGGCTATTAGTTGCCATCATGACACTGAAGAAACTACACGAACAACGGCATTTATTTTCCGTTTTAGGCACTTCAAAACCTCCACTCAGGAAGGCCATACTCAAACATGGTGTTGACAATGATTTCATTAATCTAATATCTGAACTTTGTTTAAATTTAACTGAGGGCAATGGACACTTGCCAGAAGGTGTTATACAACAGACAAAGCAACATCGTTCCACTGTACGTGCCTTGACTTACAAAACAAGGGAAAATTTTTAAAAAGAAAACGTCTCCTTCAAGCGGGCGGTAGCTTTTTTACACTTTTACTGCCAATAATTGCAGGACTTGTAAACAGTTTTCTCTAGAGAATGGCTCAACCCTATAAATTGACGCTATTTGAACTTGTCATCTCGTCCGTGGAACATTTTGAAGACAATCTAAGCAAATCCATTAATGATGAAAATATTGCCGATGATAAAAAGCTAGTTTTACTTCAAGATGCATTGCGACGTGTGGACAAACATAGACCTTATCGTGAGAGACCCGCAACCACCATCACAGATCCCCCTAAACAGGAAACATCACCTTAAGATTCTGCACAATCAAAGGAGAAGGAATTGAATTCCATAGTGACAACAATTAGAAACCTATTGCCAGTGACCTATCGCGAACAGAGTAAAAGAGTATTAACAAATCTCATGTTGAAAACTGGTGGTGATCAAGTTCAGGTCGATAGCACAGGGAAACGAATTATAATTCAGGGAAAAAGTTATATTCTAGTTGATTTAATTTGTGATATGGTGACGAATCGTAAAGGACTTTTATCATTTCACAATAATCTATATACCTTTCTAAATGCATCAAACTTCCCCAAAAGTCTTATTGGCAATAAGCAAATTCTAAAGAAACTAAGAGAATATAGTCTTCCAACAACGCCAACACCACCATTTAAAAAAGAAGAAGATTCAATACTGGAAAATACTAGCAGCAGTAGCATCAGCAGCAATGATTTTATAACACCAACGATGGTGGCTAGACAAAAGCGAAGACGGATTGATTCACCCTCCAGTGTGCAAAAGGGGAGTGGACATTAAACTACGTGTTTGCATTCAAAATGGATGAAGTTCTGAAACATGTCTATGAAAAAATTGGTGAAGCAGGAAGTCCAAGTTCCCCCACAACGATTTCTAAAGTTGCCTCTGACATAGATGGCAGCACAGTAAAAAAAAAGCAAAAGAGTATCTAGAAAATGAACCGAGTTACACACTGCATCGGAATCGCAGGCTTCGTGGCAAACAATATCGACAAACTAAAGCCTGTTTCCCTCTATATATAATGCAAACTGATCTTTTAACTTTAGACACGATTCAACGGCGTCACAATACATCCTACAAATATATTCTAGTGACAATCAGTGTCTTTAGTCGCTATGCCTATGCCATTCCATTGCAATCAAAGAGAGGTGTTGAAGTTTCTCATGCTTTAGAAAGTAATCTTGAACAGGATTGCTATAGAAAAATTCAATCGAATCGCGGTAGCAAATTTGTTAATCCTCATGTGCAAAAGGTTCTATTGAAATATAATACAACACTCTATCATAGTCACAGCCCGATAAAGGCTGCATTGGCTGAACGGTTGATAAGAACGATTCGTCTATTAATTTAAAGATATTGTATGCTGAAAAATACTGCTGCTTCTATTCATGATTTAGATAAAATCATGCAAATATACAACCATCGACCACATCGATCCCTGTCCAACTCAAGCCCTCGGGAAGTTCACTGCAGTGAAAATACATTTGATACTTTTTTAAAGCAATATTCCAATGGTAGTGTCAATGAGAAGAAAAAGAAAAATTTTAATGTTGGTGATACAGCTCGAATTAATAGAACCACCAATATTTTTGAAAAATGGAATTATTTAGGGAGCACTGAACTGTTTAAAGTGTCCAGAATCCTAGACACTACACCCACAACATATCGACTGCGAGACACCAAAGATGATGAAATTCTCGGTGGTTTTAATGAATATGAACTGCAAAAAGTTAGAAACACTAGTGAAATTTATCAAATTGAAAAGATATTAAAGAGTCGTACTCGCAGGGGCAAGAGACAGTTGCTTGTTCGCTGGCTAGGATACAGCTCTGATTTGATTCTTGGGTCAGTGTTGAAGACATTAACAATGCCCAATGATTTTTATGTGACTTTCATGTCCAATGTTTCTGATCCACTCTACAATAACTTGAATAGAACAAGTGATTTTTGGACGAAACTCTCTCCCACCATCAAATTTGACGGTGCATATGAAGTGGCTCTGGTCGACTGTATTCTCAAAAATACATAAGATATCCTGAGAAAAGATCGTAAATATGATATAAAAATTAGACCCTATGATTGGCCGCTACCCTAAGGTGATCAAGAACAAATTCAAAAGATCAATTAGATGAATTATCCATATATTGAATTACCCTATGAAGAACTCACCTGTATGAATGATTTATGTCGTTCTATCAATAAAAGAATTTCCGCTCGTAAAAAAAGGAGCTTTTCGTTTCAACTATTCAAAAGAGGAGGGCAAGATCTACATTAGTTCACGCATTGACAATGAAGAGGTAATTCTCAATGTAAAAGTAAAAGTGTAAAAGTGTATTCTCAAGGTAAAAGTGCTGGAAACATTAATTTTATTTTTGCTAACTATTCACCTGCCTTCTCCACGGACACTTGTATATTTCTCTACGCTTCATTTGTGGAAACATCCTGGGTTGGCAATAGCAATATTCCCCTCCTACGAGTTCTTGAAGGAAAAACCAATCAAGAACATATTCACCACTACAATATAAAGCATCTTCAGTGTATCCCCGTAAACACTTCCTATTTAGAACTCTGTCAGTTAACACTAAGAACTGAATTAGGTGATCCCCTGGCAATGTCAAAAGGTATGGCTGTGATTACACGCCATTTTCGACCCATCGTTCAACAACATCAAGATGTCTAATAGAAAAGTGGTATTCATTTGTCCTGATATTGACTGCTATGTTAATACTCTTGGCCCAAGACAACAGGGCAATGGAATGGACTATTACAAAGGTCGCTCGTCAATGTCTGGCTATGGTCTTGGCAGTTAGTTTGCTAAGCTGTTTCGCTCTGCACTACCTCTCGCTATAAAATATATTGTACCGGCTGCGACAGATTTTGTATCCTCTAAACTATACGATTGGAGCTCTGGCAAGGATTTTAATAAAAAAGTGCTTCGGAAAATCTTAGGTCCAGTGAGCGAACCCTTGGTGAGAGATTAAAACAAAATGGAAAAGGTTTAAAAAGGTCGAGAAACAGTGCATCACTCATCAGTCTCCACCCAGGTCAGAAACGAAAGACATCACCCCTGTCAAAGAAAAGAAGGAAAAAGCCGACACGCACTATAAACAGAAGAAGAAGCCCCAGGAAGAGAATTGTTAGATCGAAACTATATTTCTTTTCCTAAGATGTCACATCTACCACATAAGGATTCTCAACCTTCAATCACCTCCTAATTGAATCTATTCAATGCAGAAAATGTTGATGTGAGAGTAAAACATGGATACTATGAACAATTTTATCCACAACAACCCCTCTCCAATAATATCCACTTTCAAATTTATTCCAACGAAAACTAGTTTATGGACATGTCATCGACATTTATAGATTTACGAATGAAAGTCCGGAAATCCGATAATACGTTGCCAATTCTTGCCGATGGAATATCCTATGAAAATTGTATATTACATAATTTATTTCGTCAAATCAGTGTCTACATAAATGGCACGCTGGTGAGCACAAGCAACAATCTCTCAAATTATACAAGCTATATGCAATTCATGCTGATGACACCCAAGTCATACAAGGAATTGAAAGGCCCCTCCAATGGATATGAATATATTACTAATACTGATAGTACAGATGCACTTAAAAATGCTACAACTAGTGAATTAAATCTAGTTGGAAAAATATATCATGAAATATTTAATATACCCCAATGGCTACCACCCAATGTTAAAGTGGATATAAAATTGACGCTTGTACCATCCAATTTCATTTTACGAAAAGAACTTGCTGCCAATCCTGATGTGACTCACTCCCTCACCTCGGCAATACTACATGTACGCAAACAACAGGTTATGAGTTCTGTTGCTTTGGCAGTGGAAAAACTGAGAGCCAGTGGAAATAATATTAAACTACTTGTTCCTCATACAATCACCAATCAACGTCATATTGCCACAGGCTCACGCACCTTCACCGACTCATCCTTTATCAATGGAAAAATTCCGTCAAAACTTGCCTTGGCATTTGTAAAAAGCGCTAGTGCAATAGGATCGTGGACTGGATGCCCACATAAATTTGAAATGTTTGGGCTTTCATCTCTTGTCTGCAAAGTAAATGGTATCCCACTCTACAATCTATCTTTTGATAAATCCTATAGAACATTGTATGAGTTGACCATACAAACCCTAGATCATGATTCACAACTATTTGAAAATGGTATAACCGAAGAAATGTTTGCTAAAACACATGGCATCATTGCATTGGATTTGTCTGGCATCCAGGTAATGAGTATAGTACGTACGGGGAGTGTGCGTTTAGAGTGTACATTTGCCGACCCATTAGCTGAGAGTATTGCACTAATCTCGCTAAATCAATTTGAAACCTATTGGGAAATCACTCCCGAAGGCAGTGTTCTATTAGACTTGGCACCATGAACACCAGTCAAATAATCAATGTATTTAATGGGGACCCCTACATGTCCAAATACAAATCCTATTGTCTGCCCTCGGACTTTCTTGGAAAAATTCAAAGTGCCAACAATACCCAAATTATTGTTAATAGCAGTCCGTCGACTGTGCAGACGGGTCATTGGTTGTACATCTTTCAAACAGCAAAGAATATAGAATTTTTTGATCCTCTTGGCCTACCCTATACATTCTATACTCCACACATCAGCAAGTATATTGAGAGCAGTGGGAAAACTATTATTCAAAATCGGAAGAGAGTGTAGGATCTGACGACTAAAAGCTGTGGCTTCCATGCGCTACTATATTTTTTGTTCCGATGTCGCGGCTATACTTACAAGTAGTTTCTCAACATTTATGTAGACAATCCACGTCTGAACGACTTTATGGTGGAAAATATCCTCTCTGACCTGTATAATATTGATTTTAGTGCCCTATGAGTAAAGTGCTTAAAAATGTATGTGAATTTGTTTATTAATAAAGGAAAAATGTATATACAACAATGTCTTTATTCTTCACTTTAGATTGCTTCTTCTTCGGTGTATAGGCAACTATCGTGAACCACTAATGCCGGTAAATCATTTGAAATCACTGTATATGGATCTTAATTGGCTGCAAAGTCAGGGTCAAATTTTCTACAGTATAATGTAACTTCACTCTTGTCATATCTCTTTGTATAGTCAATTATACTATTTGCATTCATATTGTGAAATTCACGTGTTTCAATCTCTCTATTAGAAGCAATATCACATGCAGTGTTTTCAAATGGTGAATTACATTGGGTAACTACCAAATAAAAATCACTAGGTTTATAGTCATAATAGGCAGTTTTGTCACAACGATGACGTAGAAACCAAATTGTCTTGTTAACCCAACAGTTGAATCGTAGACCAGATTCTTCCTCCCAAAATAATTTAAATCCACGACCATACCAATCTCGTAGAAATAAACTAAAATCACGTTTGGAGTTCTTTCCATTCATACCGGGGTAAGTATTATCCCACTGATAACATTTGTCATAGTGACAATTGGAGCACAGATGACCTCTAGGGTGAGAGTCACAAATCTCTTCAAGACATGAATTACATCCTTTAATTTGTACTGCATATCCTCTATGTAATTTACAAGGATTACATAATTTACACTTTTCATTATAGTCATCAATAATTGTACAATTCTCTCATGGTGACCAACTGCCAAGAGTGTACATGCATAGTGGACATGCATAGAACATTTTTTTTGGTTTCCGATGTCAACTCTCTCACAGCTAAAACGAAATTGATCCTCATTCGATAAATTCAGAGGGAGGGGGGTGTTGAGAGGAGTAAATCTGTGACGCTACCTCTTCCGAATGGGGGAGCCATCTACAATGAATCTATGGCAATGTTTTTAAAAGTATATCCACGATGTTATTCTGCTTTATTCCAATTAATATATCAATAAATTGAGTATAAGCATTTGAGTCACAATGTAAAAGTTTCATACAATAGTCCAATGGGGGAGAATCAGTTTTCATTATATTGTCAAGTGTTCCCTGTGAGAATATCTTTCGTTGAAGGGATAGCTCGAGAAAATCATCATCCAAAATGAAATGTTTTTCCATAAACACCAGATTCGATCTAATTCTCTCTTTCATTAATTTATTCATTTTTTAATCCTATCACTCTCACTGCTGACTCTAGACTGACCATGATTCGTTAGCCTAACATTCTAACAAAAAGAAAGGGAACATTTTCGATTTCGAAACAATTTTATTGTATAATTTCAACAATAATATTACACATGTACAATTAGCCATACAGCTTATTATCTTCGATGTGCTTCGCTAATGCACTTAAAGCACTTTGAAGTCTATTCACATGCGCTATATCAACTTTTGCAGCGAAGCATAATTGATCCTCCATTTTAAATTTGCTCAAAGATATCACATATCTTGCATATACTTCATCCCATTCCAGACAAAGCCCTGATCCTCTCGTGATTTCCACCGCAATGTTTGGTGCTCTTGTATCATTGCCACCGACTCCACTATCAACTTCTAATAGTGTAAACATTCCACTCATCATTATTACAATTATACCCTAATGAGTAAAGTCAAGCTGTTCTCACTCCTTGAATTCTATTCACACACTAATAACAACTATAGCAAGAATCCTTTCCTTATATTCTCTGCAATCCTGTCCCGCTAATATTTCCAACTCCCTGATTAGCTTAGAAAGAGACCCGTGATCTTATCCCTTTAGCGGATCAATAACATTTGGAAACAACAAATGAATTGACCTAGAAAGAGGTGTCATTGACCCTGTCCCGTTAGACTCGATAATCCAGCAATTGTTGATGTGAACTTAAGTTGAAATCCAAGAAAACAACAGCAATTGTTGTTGACATCCAAGTTGTTGTTGGACTTATGTTGACATCCAAGAAAATAACAAAGAAATTGACCAACACACATAACCATCCAAGAAACATCCAATAACCAGATGTCGACATCCCCGTTGTTGTTGAACTTATGTTGACATCCAAGAAAACAGCAAATAAATTGACCAACACACATAACCATCAAACAATAACCAGATGTCTACATTAATCAATATTGTTGAACTTATGTTGACATCCATCAAACGGTGAGAAAAACCATGAAAAAACATTCTCAGTGAGAAAAACCATAAAAACATGCATAAATTATGTACTGTCAGCGTTAGACTCGATTATAGATGGCAGCACGCAGTGTATCTAGTATCTATTGGGGCCTCCCTACTGTAATGCTCGATGAAAAAAACTACTAGTTTTGATAATTATTTACGGTAAGAATACATAGCTAATAGATACTTGAACTGCTCGTATTAAGCAAGGGTTCTGAAACGCCACAGCCATTTCGTTTCTACCAGATTTCTACTTCTGTTGATGAATAACGAAGAATACCAGTTTCCAGCCAGCGACTTGTGAATTTTTGAAATCATAAATAGGCTCGAAACTGTTTAAATTTAAGCTGTGATTTGAGAAAGACTGGTGAAAACACTAATGTTTGCGGTCAGCATTGATCGCACCGGTGGCACGCCACCGACATCTTACCGGCGGCGCGGCATGGCGCACTGTTTTTTGCCCCGCTACCGCCGGTCTTCCCTCATCGGCGCGACGCCGGGGTCTAAACACAACCCCCTCGGGCCCGGAGGGTAGGCGTTGCAAGTGTTGTCCTGGGGGCGTATATGGTTCTTATGAAAGGGATGTTCATATAAACTTCCAAGGAGGCTCATTTGATTGGAAATTGAAAGCTCTAGTTCACTTTTTATGAGTCAAAAGATATCCAAGGGCAACTAGCCCCCCCCCCTTTCACACACATACACACCCTTTTTCCCCAAACCTATCCGATAAAATTTTTAAAATAGCTATTT
This sequence comes from Artemia sinica, assembly GCA_027921565.1. Classification (NCBI taxonomy): domain Eukaryota; kingdom Metazoa; phylum Arthropoda; class Branchiopoda; order Anostraca; family Artemiidae; genus Artemia; species Artemia sinica. The sequence continues at coordinate 36,667,131 of CM051259.1, read as the reverse complement.
CATTAAAAATAATTCAAAGGACAGATAAGAAAAACTCCTGTGTCGACGCAACCCCTCAGGGCCCGGGGGCAGGCGTTGTAAGTAATGCTCTGGGGGCATATATCGTTCTTATGGAAGGGATGCTCGTATAAAATTCGGAGAGGGTTCATTTGATTGGAAATTGAAAGTTCTCGTTCACTTTTTAAGAGTAAAAAAAGAGATGGAGGGCAACCATCCCCCCCACCCCCTCCACACCCTAAATGCATCAGAAAAAAAAATTTTGAGATAGACATTTTTTTTTAAAATAGTTCAAAGTTCAGATAACAAAAACTCCGGTGTCGACACAGCCCCCCAGGGCCCGGAGTAGGCGTTGTAAGTTATTCTCTTGGGGCATATATGGATATTATGGAAGGGATTCTCGTATAAACTTCATAGAATCCTCATTTGATTGGAAATTGAAAGTTGTAATTCACTTTTTAAGAGTAAAAGTGATTGGAGGGCAGCTAGTCACCCCTCACAATCCATTTTTTTTCCCAGAGGCACTTCATATAGAAGGGGTCGTCGTATAAACTTAAAACGGGGCAACTTTTTTCACTTTTATATTGTTACTTTGATACCAGTTTTGATACTTTGATGAAGATTTTATTTTTTTTTTAAAGTTTGATTTTGAAATAAGGAATGTTTAAAAACTTGAAACTTTTGCAATCAAAAACGAATAAAAATTAATTTAAAAAAAAACTTTTCGAAAAATAAGTTTTTCAAAAAAAAGTAAATGCCATTTTAAACTTAAGCTGAGCAGATACAAATACCTTTTAAAATTCCAACTCAAACGACCAAAAATTACTATTAAAGAATAAATGAAACCCAAAACGAACAGAAATTAAATAAACAATCATAGCAAAAAACATACAACAAGTAATAATAAAAATGAATAAATAGACCTTAAAGCGAGTAATGCTTAGATTGAATATGAAAATCAAGCTTAAAACGAAAGAAAATATTTTGCTATTGAAGCATAAATGAAAGTTAAAACGAACGGAAATTAAATAAACAATCAATGCAAACAAACATACAATAGATATTAATGTAAATGAGTAAATAAATTTTAAAACGAGTGAAAATTAAATTGAATATGCATTTAAGCTTGAACCAAACAAAATTCACTACAAACAAGAGTTTGGGTATTGCCTCCTTCTCTCACTGTAAAAGTCTAAAACCTGCTGTATCATTGGCGCTTTACTGAAAACTATATGTGTCTTGAACAGTCTTTGAAAGTATAAACAACATCAAATTGAATATTTGATATATAATGATATTAGTTGTTGAAAGATCCATTAGTTCAAGAATTTATTTCACTCTTATTTTATTTTTATTTTCAATGCTGTAAGAACTGGAAAAGAAAATATTTGTAATATAATTCGTTTTCAGTGAAGCGCCAACGACGCAGTAGGCTTTTGGTATTTATTTATAGTTAAGGAAGGGGGGAGTATCCAAACTCTTGTTTGTAGTGAAACTATATTCGTCTTGAACAACTTTAGTAAGAACTAATAAAATAAACTGAATATTTGATTTATAATTATATTAATTGCTGAAAGCTCATCAGTTCAAAATGTTACTATAATTTTAATGTTTATTTTCAATATGAAGTACAAAAGAAAATATTTGTAATAAAATTGGTTTTAAGTAAAGCGCCAATGATGCAGTAGGTTTTAGACTTTTACAGTGAGAGAAGGAGGCGATACCCAAACTCTTGCTTGTGGTGATTTTTGTTCGTTTTAAGCTTGATTTGCGTACTCAATTTAAGCATTACTCGCTTTAGGATCTCTTTATTCATTAATATTATTACTTTTTGTATGTTTTTTGCTATGATTGTTTATTTAATTTCTGTTCGTTTTGGGTTTCATTTATTCTTTAATAGTAATTTCTGGTCGTTTTGAGTTTGAATTTTAACAGGTATTTGTATCTGCTGAGCTTAAGCTTAAAATGGCCCTAACTTTTCTTTGAAAAACTTATTTTTCGGAAAGTTTTTTTTTAATTAATCTCAGGAAGAGATAAGAGCTTGAGTTTGAACTTTCAGGAAAGTGTTAAAAGGATGATATCTCAGTAATAGCTAAGCATATTAACTTGAAACTTTCTAGGAATTTTGAGGGGTTTGGGAATAAAAATAAAAAAACACTAAGAGAATCCAGGTTGTACAAAAGGATCATTTTCAAATTCTCAGGAACACCGGTATAAACTTTCAGGAAACGTTAATTGATATGTTTAACTGTATCAAACGACACTGTACACGTCTAAGTTAGTGAAATGGCGTATCAGCAATATATCTGTAACGGATAAGGGTAATTTGTTGAATTGTTAAGCGAGTGTTTAGGGGATGTTAAACAAAACAAAAGGACACTAGGTACATTAAGGATTATAAAAGGGTTTATCTAAGATTTGTCAGGAGTAGATAAGAATATTCCGCTTCAATTGTCAGAGAATGTCCAGGCAGATTTGCTGTTGAATTTGTACTTCAACAGCAAAATATCTTTTTTCGTTTTAAGCTTGCTTTTCATATTCAATCTAAGCATTACTCGCTTTAAGATCTCTTTATTCATTGATATTATTACTTTTTGTATGTTTTTTGCTATGATTGTTTATTTAATTTCTGTTCGTTTTGGGTTTCATTTATTCTTTATTAGTAATTTCCGGTCACTTTGAGCTTGAATTTTAACAGGTATTTGTATCTGCTGAGCTTAAGCTTAAAATGGCCCTAACTTTTCTTTGAAAAACTTATTTTTCGGAAATTTTTTTTTTAATTAATCTCAGGAAGAGATAAGAGCCTGAGTTTGAACTTTCAGGAAATGGTTAAAAGGATGATATCTCAGTAATAGCTAAGCATATTAACTTGAAACTTTCTAGGAATTTTGAGGGGTTTTGGAATAAAAATCAAAAGACACTAAGAGAATCCAGGTTGTACAAAAGGATCATTTTCAAATTCTTAGGAACACCGGTATAAACTTTCAGGAAACGTTAAGTGATATGTTTAACTGTATCAAACGACACTGTACACATCTAAGTTAGTGAAATGGCGTATCAGCAATATATCTGTAACGAATAACAGCAATTTGTTAAATTTTTAAGCGAGTGTTTAGGGTTTATCTAAGATTTGTCAGGAGTAAATAAGAATATTCCGCTTCAATTGTCAGAGAATGTCCAGGCAGATTTTGAATCAAGAGACACTAGTGCCATCACAGTATCAACATGGCACATGTACAAAATATCAGGAACAGCCAAATGCATTATGCTACAACAGCCAATGCATTGTAGCAGCCTATACTAACTGAATCAGAATCCACTGCGTGCATTGGGGGAAGTGATAAGGCATTCAAAATTGATTCAAGATAAAGTTGGTATTTTCAGAGATTATTTGGGTGGGATAAACTGTCCTTTAAATACTACCTTAGGGGGAAGAGGTAAAGGAAAATATAATGTTTTTACATGGGTTATTGACCTTACTTTCTACAATATCTTTCAAAACAATTGAGGTTCGAAATGAAACTTAAAGGTGCCATTAGGGATAAAAAGGGCGATAAAAAGACTAGGATTTAAAGATTTTTCTTTGGAGGGAGGTGTTTTGAAAACAACCCTTATTTCGAGCTGAATGTTTCTATTCCTTATAATATTGAAAGAGAAAACATCATCACAACCAACATTACTGAAAATATTACTGAGGGCTAAATGAGGGTTAGTAGTGGAGGAGTGCTGATTCAGAATGGACAAAACCTGTCAGACCAGTTTTGGGCCAAGCAGATAGGTTTATGGGTTAATTCTTGTATAGGATACTGCGGGTACACCACACCTGTATTTAATTTAGGTCAATGACCCAAATTATGATGTACGCTCAGTATCGCATAATATTAAATGGTCTTAACTAGGCACATAAATATTCGGATAAAACTAGATGAGAATCATAAGAATATTATTTTTAATTGGATTGTGTGAAAGTGGTAAAAGAGTTAAAACTGCTTATCAGTTAAGTCTGAGGGGTTGGTAAGTCTTACACAACGCGAGATAAATATTAGAAAATGATCAGCATAACGTCATTAATACCAATCTGTGGAAACGGTTAGTGGTGACATGGCGATCTTGCGACTTGACCTAGCTTATCTTCTTAGCTGTTGTCGCTATAATACACAAGTACATAATGAGGAGTGTGGGCAATATAAAATAATTTTTTGCATTGGAGTATGCTAAAAGTTGAAACTAATAAAGTCGCCAAGAAAAGGTCCCGTGACTGGACTTAGCTTACACCTCTCGATTGTGGTCTGTATAATACACAAATATCAATTGAGGAGTGTGGGCAATATAAAATATTCTTTAGCATTAAACTATGCTAAAAAGTTGAAACTAATAAAGTTATAGTTGCCAAGAAAAGATCTCGTGACTTGACCTAGCTTTCACTTCTCGGCTATGGTCTGTATAATACACAAGTACCAATTGAGGAGTGTCGACAATATAAAATATTTTTTAGCATTGGAGTATGCTAAAAAGTTGAAACTAATAACGTCGTAGTTTCCAAGAAAAAAATTCTGATATAAAAATTCAGAACGATCCATAGAAATCCTGAGAAATCAAGTAGTAAGGTGGTTATGGATTTGCACAATCAAGGTCCTCAACCACCAAAGACCCTAACCACCAACGACCTAAACTTCCAAGAGGCCCTCTCCCACCAACCTCCACGGGCCCCTTCCCCCCAAGTTTTCCACACCCCCCCCCCCCCCATTTTCTTATACTTTTTTTAAGTTTAATTTATTTTAACTTTTATTTTTTATATTTTTTAACATAGAAATTTTTTCCAACTTCTTTTACAGGTCTTAGAATGACATGAAATATGCCTAAAACCAAAAAGTTCATATTTAATATTTTCAAAATACAAAATGAGAATGATATAGATATGTGAGTCGTGACTTTTACTATTAGAAAAGCAATTTTTGTAGTAACACTACACAGATGACATTGGCCAAATATGCTCCGAAAAACAAAGGAAGATTTACTAGATGTTTTACAGAGCAATTGCCTACGAAATGTTTGGGTACCCAACTGACCGACTGTATTTCAAGCAGTAGGGTATAAGAAAAGCGTGGTTCAATCCCGCTTTCTATGGCCACAATAAGAAAAAGGTTGAGATGGCTAGGGCACGTTCCGCGGATGAAGGATGACAGATTGCCAAAGATTGTCTTTTTCGGCAAACTGTCTAGGGCTAAACGGAAAGCAAGTTTTCCGCGGCTGAGGAGGCAAGATGTCGTAAAAAAGATATAAAAGAAATGGGAACTACCTGGGAGGTCGTAGAGAACGAGGTTTTGAATAGTTTTGATAGAGGAGGAGTATACGTAGCTGTGTTGGCCTCAGGTGGTTCGTTGCTGTGGCAAGTTGTTGTTAGTAGTAATAGTAGTATGTGCATAGTGTGTTTTGATTTGGTTCAAATTTACTCTATATTCTCATAAATTTTTGCCTTCATACCCTTAGTCTTGATAATACAAGCATCATAGTAGTAGTTATAGCAGTAGGAGCTAAGATCTTGAATTGCTGAATTTCCAGCAATTATATTCATTATATAAAAAATATTCAGTTTGTTTTCATTGGTTCTTTCCAGTCATCTTGTTTATTATAGTCATTTGTTTTATTTGTCGTTGATGTTTTTAAAAAACAAAAGCAGTAAAACGTTTTCACTACAACGTAAATGACGCACTGGGCTTTAGATTTTTACGGTTAGGGGGCTGTAGCCAAACTCTTTTTTGTAGAGATGTGTGTTAGTTTTAAGTTTGACCTGTATATTAAATCTTATTTTTACTTGTTTTAAGATTTATTTTTACCTGCTATCTATATGTTTACTATGACTGTTTCTTTTCAATTTCTTTCTGTTTTTGATTTTGTTTGTTCTTTAATAGTTATTTCTGGTCGTTTTGAGCTTGAACTATTATAGGAATTTATTTCTGCTGGTCTTCTGCTGGCTTTTTTTCAAAGGACTTAATTATCGAATCTAATACGGCTCTTTACATTTCTTTGAAAAAAGTATTTTTCGGGAAGTCTTTTTTAATCAATAATAAAGAAAAACTATGAGATTCTTACTTTATAATACACAGCATTTTCAAGTTAATTCGACTATCACGTTTCCTTCTCTAATTATTCATATTTTGTACTCATTTAACACAGTATTTTTTTCATTGTTGAATATTCAGCAGAGTCACTCTGGCTAAACTGAATATCTCCCAGTCTACACAGAGCTACCGGTTTTATATCAGATAAATCAATGGAAAGAACAAAAACATATATTTTATTAGGGATATGTCCATTAGGCGGGGGGGGATTTTTAGAGTGACAACTATCGTATTGAAACAACAGCATTAAATGTTGTAGTTATTGGTAAAAGTTTTATTTTACGTTCAGTCTCTATAAAGTCAAGGGCTATATAAAGGGGAAGGGGACTGGGGATGGTTTATAAAAAAGGTTAACAAAAACATAAAAAGAACATAAACTTAGCAACCTAAAATGTTTTTTTGCACGATTACGTCTCCTTCTGTAGAGCTGATACTCTTAACCTTTACAGGGGGGTTTAATTGCCCTCTCTTGATTTCAGGAAAACCCCTTTTTATCTTCAATATTATTAAATATTATTGTTTTGTATTTCATACATTTTTATAATTTGGCACCACTGATACCTGTATTTTTGTTGAATGACGTTCCCAGTGGCGTTATAACAGGAAGATTTAGAGGGGAGGAATTCAATTTGGGTGTAAAATTCAGTGAAAACGACACTTTTTTTCAATGATAATAAAACTCAAAAGGATATTTTTCAAAATCTTCATTAGTTCCTCAGTAATTATACTAGGTTGACTAAAGTAAAAGAAATATGTTTCTAAATTTGTAGTATTCTAAATGGACAAGGGAAAAATTCTTAAAAGAAAAAGTGAATATATCCGTTAGACGCACTAACCATAATTCACAGACCCAGGGGATAAGCCAAAAGTGTAAACTCATGAGAACACAGGGGTGTGGTGAAAGCAAGGGTTCGATGGGAAAAATCATTAAAAAATGTGGTATTTTTTCTGTGTTGAGCACTGAGAATTGTTTGGTAGAGGTCCTTGCCCAAATATCTTCTTTGTCTTATCGCTTATACTTTTTTCCGAAATGACTGAAATTAAAACTATTCTATTGGTTCCTGATTTTATTCTTTATTTATTTATTCTTGAGGCGTTATATATACCCAGTGTGGTCTTAAAGCGTATTTATAGGGAAATTACTGTCGGCAAGAACATTGCTTTAAATTGTCGTCCTATAATGGCAACTTTCGAGTACTCTTTGGTCTCAAAAAGTTAACAATTCGTATAGACCCACCCAGAAGAAATAAAGTGAGTATGCAAATGTAAATACTCAATTATCACTTACCACTGCTAGCTTTTATTATTATTATTATCTTGCACATTGAGCACGAACCAAAAGTAAATTGAACGCGTTTATAAAAGTAATTAAATTGATAATTCAACTTTACGCCTGCTTTATTTTTCTCTGATCCAATCCTATCTCAAATATTGTTCAGTAGTTTGGTTGTCAACATTTAAAATTCATACTCAAAGATTGAAGAAAATAATGATAAAGCTCTTTTACTTATAGGAGATGGGGATTTACAGTCAACAGGTAATTTACATAAAATTGCTTACTCTATTGTTGTGTACCGATTTCATCATGGTCTTTTACCTGAGTGTTTTTCAGAAGTGTTTCAAAATATATCAAATCTTATAGTGTAAATATTAAAGCTAAAGATCAACTGAACATTCCTCTTACACCTTGCATAAGATCGGATTTTTCCATTGATTAATTAAAAAACCTTTTTCCACAAAATAAGTTTTACAAAGAAAAGTAAAGAACTCCATTAAACCAAAAATGAGCAAAAATAAAATCAAATAATCTACCAAGCGTGAAACTACCACAAATCAGCATCGATAAATAAATGGAACCTAAAACGAACAGAAACTACTATAAATAACCAAGTCAAACTCAAAACGAGCAGAAATTAACATGAGTAGGACTCAAAATTCCTATGCCTTCCCAAGGCCAGAACAAAATTTGCACTGTACTGAAAAAATATCAATGTTTTTACTTTTATAACTTTGATAAATCAAATAATATTAACATTTTGATTACTAAATATCAGTATATGTATATTAAACTGACAATGCACATTCATTTGTATTTTTTTCCAGTAAAGTGCAAATTTTGTTCTGGCCTTGGGAAGGCATAGGGATTAAGGAAATAAAGCAAGGCATAGGGACCCTCCAATCACTTTCGAATATTAAAAAGGGCACTAGCCCTTTGAATTTCCAATCGAACGAGCCTCTTTTGAAGTTTCTACGACACCGCTTTCTATAAAAAACCTGATATGCCCCCAGGGCATAACTTACAACCTTTGCCCTGAGGGTTGTTGGGGAGTGTCCTCCTCAAAAACATAATTTCTATGTGGAAATAAACTACGCTGAACAAATTGGCTATCGCAAAATTTTGATTGAATGTGTTGGGGAAATGGTGGGCGAGGAAGGGATTTTAGTTGCCTTCCAATCACTTTCGACTATTAAAAAGGGCACAAGCACTCCCATTTCCAATCGAATGAGCCCTTTTGGAAGTTTCTACGACAGCTCCTTCGATACGAAGTGGTCTAAGACCAAGAAAAAAAATGATACATTGTGCCAACATCATTCTTTACTTAGGCAGTGCTATTGCGCTGCCTATGATATAGTCTGCTCTAGGGTGTGGAACGCGTTGCCTGAAGATTTAAAAGAGAAGAGGTCATTTTTTTTGGGGGGGGGGGAGGGGGAATGGTTAATGGAGAGGTTTAAGGGTAGTTTAAAGATATGTCAAAGGGAATTATGTTGTTTGGGTTTCTTTCCTTTTATTTCCTTTTAGTGATTTGGATTTTTTGGTAGCTAGGTTTCCTTTTTGGTAGTGTGGAGTGGATAAATTTAAATGCTTACGTAAACTGCAGCAATTTATGTTACTTCAACAGGCTATGGCCTAGAGGAAAAGTGTTTAGTAACTTAAAGTGTAAACTTAAAGATTCTATCTTTTTTGTCTGAATTTCTTATATGCTTATTGAATCTATTATAAATAAAACTGAATTGAATTGAACTGAAATATAATAAATACTCGACGTAAATAATTTCTATTGCGAATAAACAGCTTCTGAGACTAATGTATTGTTTTTCCATTTTCTGGCAGGTATTATGCTCGAATTTTAGAACCCTTTTTGTTTTTCTATAAAAATAATATAATGGTACAAAAGATATAACAAATACCAAAGTCATTAATTTGAAATAGATAAAACAATGTCTTCGGTATAATAATATACTGTAATTAAATACTACCCTTATGTTAAAAAAAGGGGAAAAAAAATACTAACGGAATTCTAATCTCACTGAAGACAAGATTCAACACTACCTAGTTCTACTTGATTTTCTTTCTGCTTGTAAGATTTTAATGATTAATTTTAAGCAATATTTTCAACATAGGTAAAACGTTTCTGAAACGATGGAAATGTCATAGATCATAAGAGGCTACTTAAAAGAAAACATTCTCTTATTTAAGCTTTAATTTTTAATCAAAAGGGATTTTCATAGTGTTTTACAGAAAAATGTGCGTGCTGCAATTATAAACAATTATCTAAATAAAAAAAACAATATTAAAAAAAAGCACGAATTAATGGTTACGCTAATTAGTTCTGCAAGGCACCGGCACTAATTTGTTCTTGTTCCTCATGTTAACTACGGAGTTGGCTGCGGGGGTGAGAAGTTATTGGTTTTTGGGTGCTTGGGAAGGGCAAGGAAAAATTACCACAAATGCATAATCAACGGAAAGCAGCAAACTCTAAGTGTTTCGATCCTTAAGGACTCGATAGCACACTTGTCTCACTTGTCCACACTTGGCACACTTGTCCACAAATGCATAATCAACGGAAAGCAGCAAACTCTAAGGGTTTGGATCCTTAAGGACTCAATAGCACACTTGTCTCACTTGTCCACACTTGGCACACTTGTCCACAAATGCATAATCAACGGAAAGCAGCAAACTCTAAGGGTTTGGATCCTTAAGGACTCGATAGCACACTTGTCTCACTTGTCCACACTTGGCACACTTGTCCACAAATGCATAATCAACGGAAAGCAGCAAACTCTAAGTGTTTCGATCCTTAAGGACTCGATAGCACACTTGTCTCACTTGTCCACACTTGGCACACTTGTCCACAAATGCACAATCAACGGAAAGCAGCAAACTCTAAGGGTTTCGATCCTTAAGGACTCAATAGCACACTTGTCTCACTTGTCCACACTTGGCACACTTGTCCACAAATGCATAATCAACGGAAAGCAGCAAACTCTAAGGGTTTCGATCCTTAAGGACTCGATAGCACACTTGTCTCACTTGTCCACACTTGGCACACTTGTCCACAAATGCACAATCAACGGAAAGCAGCAAACTCTAAGGGTTTCGATCCTTAAGGACTCAATAGCACACTTGTCTCACTTGTCCACACTTGGCACACTTGTCCACAAATGCATAATCAACGGAAAGCAGCAAACTCTAAGGGTTTCGATCCTTAAGGACTCGATACCACACTTGTCTCACTTGTCCACACTTGGCACACTTGTCCACAAATGCATAATCAACGGAAAGCAGCAAACTCTAAGGATTTCGATCCTTAAGGACTCGATAGCACACTTGTCTCACTTGTCCACACTTGGCACACTTGTCCACAAATACATAATCAACGGAAAGCAGCAAACTCTAAGGGTTTCGATCCTTAAGGACTCGATAGCACACTTGTCTCACTTGTCCACACTTGGCACACTTGTCCACAAATGCATAATCAACGGAAAGCAGCAAACTCTAAGGGTTTCGATCCTTAAGGACTCGATAACACACTTGTCTCCTAAGATGATTGCAACTGGTCTTTTCTATACTTATACCTTTTTTTGTTCTTTGTGTGTGTTATGCTGCATTTCATTCATTTATTGTTTTTTTTTAATAAATAACTGTCTCCGAGAATGGTCGAAACTGCTCCTTTCTGAACTTAGAAATGATTTTTTGACCTTTTTTGTGTGCATTATTCTCCATAATCTTTATTTTATTCTGTTTCTTGGTCGTTTTCCTCTTATTATCTATTAATAAAGGCTTCCTCCGAAAATGATTTTAACGGCTCTTTTCTGGACTCCTTGCAAATCATCACTTAGACTTTCAATTAAGTCATAATCACTTAAAAGCAAAAATTTTGTTGTTTAAACCTGTATTTTTTAACACGGTGGAATTTTTCTGTTGTTACAGTACAAACTTATACGTGGAAATTATGAACAATTATTCTAAATTTAAAAATTTTAACATTTGTTTAATTGATTTTATGTGGGAAATTGGCCCTTAAGGGAGTCTGTCTTACTGCGTCTACAACAACTCCTTCGATACGAAGTGCCCTGGTCTAAACAAAAAAAATAATACATAGTACCCACATCGCTCTTTACTGTAAAAGTCTTCCAATTACTTTCGAATATTAAAAAGGACACTAGCCCTTTCAATTTCCAATCGAATGAGCCCTTTTTGAGTTTCTACGATAACGCTTTCTATAAACACCTTATATGCCCCCAGGGCATAAATTACAATCCTTGCCCTGAGGGCTGTGAAGGGGTTGTCATCCTAAACGACCTAATTTCCAGAACTTTCAACTACGTTGAACAAAATTGCTATCTCAAAATTTTGATTGAATGTGTTTGGGGAAATGGTGGGAGTGAGAGGGGGGTTAATTGCCCTCCAATCACTTCCGACTATTAAAAAGGACACTGGCCCTTTGAATTTCCAACTGAATGAGCCCTTTTTGAAGTTTCTACGACAACACCTTCCATAAAAAACTTATATGCCCCAGGGAAAAACTGACAACCCTTGTCCCGAGGGCTGTGGGGGGAGTGCCATCCTCAAAGACATAATTTCTGGACCTTTCAACAACGTTGAACAAAATCACTATCTCAAAATTTTGATTGGATGTGTTTGGGGAAATGGTGGGCGTGAGAGGGGGTTACTTGCCCTCCAATCACTTTCGACTATTAAGAAGGGCACTATCCCTTTCAATTTCCAATCGAATGAGCCCTTTTTTAAGTTTCTACGACAACACTTTCTATATAAAAAACCTCATATTCCCCCAGGGCATAACTTACAACCCTAGCCCTGAGGGCTGTGGGGGGAGCGTCATCTTCAAAAACATAATTTCCGGACTTTTCAGCTACGTTGAACAAAATGGCTATCTCAAAATTACAGATTGGATGTGTTTGGGGAAATGGTGGGTGTGAGAGGGGTGTTTGTCATCCTCAAATAACTTTCGACTATTAAGAAGGGCACTATCCCTTTCAATTTCCAATCGAATGAGCCCTTTTTTAAGTTTCTACGACAACACTTTCTATATAAAAAAAAACTTATATACCCCCAGGGCATAACTTACAAGCCTTGCCCTGAGGGCTGTGGGGGGGAGTGTCATCCTCAAAAACATAATTTCCGGACTTTATAACTACGTCGAACAAAATGGCTATCTCGAAATTTCGGATTGGATGTGTTTGGGGAAATGGTGGGTGTTAGAGGGGTGTTAGTTATCCTCCAATCACTTTCGACTATTAAAAAGGGCACAAGCCCTTCTAATTTCCAATCGAATGAGCCCTTTTTGAAGTTTCTACAACATCGGTATCTATAAAAACCGTATATGCCCCCAGGGCATAACTTACAACCCTTGCCCTGAGCGTTCTGAGGGGGTTATCATCCTCAAAGACCTATTTTCTAAAACTTTTTACTACGTTGAACAAAATAGCTATCAAAAATTTTGATTGGATGTGTTTGGGGAAAAGGTCGGCGTGAGAGGGGGGTTAGTTGCCCTCCAATCACTTTACACTATTAAAAAGGGCACTAACCCTTTGAATTTCCAATCAAATGAGGCCTTTTTCAAGTTTCTACGACAAAGCTTTCAATAAAAACCTTATATGCCCCCAGGGCATAACTTACAACCCTTACCCTGAGGGCTGTGGGGGGAGTGTCATCCTCGAAGATATAATTTCCGGACCTTTCAACTACTTTGAACAAAATAGCTATCAAAAAATTTTGATTGGATGTGTTTGAGGAAACGGTCGGCGTGAGAGGGGGGTTAGTTGCCCTCCAATCACTTTACACTATTAAAAAGGGCACTAGCCCTTTGAATTTCCAATCGAATGAGCCCTTTTTGAAGTTTCTACGACAAAGCTTTCAATAAAAACCTTATATGCCCCCAGGGCATAACTTACAACCCTTACCCTGAGGGCTGTGGGGGGAGTGTCATCCTCGAAGATATAATTTCCGGACCTTTCAACTACTTTGAACAAAATGAATATCAAAAAATTTTGATTGGATGTGTTTTGGGAAAAAGGTCGGTGTGAGAGGGGGATTAGTTGCCCTCCAATCACTTTACACTATTAAAAAGGGCACTAGCCCTTTGAATTTCCAATCAAATTAGCCCTTTTTCAAGTTTCTACGACAAATTTTTCAATGAAAACCTTATATGCCCCCAGTTCAAAACTTACAACCCTTACCCTGAGGGCTGTGGTGGGAGTAGCATCCTCAAAGATATAATTTCCGGACCTTTCAACTGCTTTGAACAAAATGGCTATCTCAAAACTTTTATTGGATGTGTTTGGATAAATGGTGGGTGTGAGAGGGGTGTTAGTTATCCTCCAATCACTTTCGACTATAAAAAAGGGCACAAGTCCTTCTAGTTTCCAATCGAATGAGCCCTTTTTGAAGTTTCTACGACAACACTTTCTATATAAAAAAAAACCTTACAAGCTCCCAGGGCATAACTTACAACCCTTGCCCTGAGGGCTGTGGGGGGAGTGTCATCTTCAAAAACATAATTTCCGGGCTTTTAACTACGTCGATTAAAATGGCTATCTCAAAATTTCGGATGTGATGTGTTTGGGGAAATGGTGGGTGTGAGAGGGGTGTTAGTTATCCTCCAATAACTTTCGACTATTAAAAAGGGCACTAGCCATTTCATTTTCCGATCAAATGAGCCCTTTTTGAAGTTTCTACGACAAAGATTTCAATAAAAACCTTATATGCCCCCAGGGCATAACTTACAACCCTTCCCTGAGGGCTCTGGGGGGGGGGGGATTTCATCCTCAAAGACCTAATTTCCAGAACTTTCAACTACGTTGAACAAAATGATTATCTGAAAAGTTTGATTGGATGTGTTTGGAGAAAAGGTAGGCGTGAGAGGGGGGTTAGTTCCCGTCCAATCACTTTTGACTGTTAAAAAGGGCACTAGCCCTTTGAATTTCCAATCGAATTAGCCCTTTTTCAAGTTTCTACGACAAAGCTTTCAATAAAAACCTTATATGCCCCCAGGGCATAACTTACAACCCTTACCCTGAGGGCTGTGGGGGGAGTGTCATCCTCGAAGATATAATTTCCGGACCTTTCAACTACTTTGAACAAAATGGCTATCAAAAAATTTTGATTGGATGTGTTTGGGGAAAAAGGTCGGCGTGAGAGGGGGATTAGTTGCCCTCCAATCACTGTACACTATTAAAAAGGGCACTAGCCCTTTGAATTTCCAATCAAATGAGCCTTTTTCAAGTTTCTACGACAAAGCTTTCAATGAAAACCTTATATGCCCCCAGTTCAAAACTCACAACCCTTACCCTGAGGGTTGTGGGGGGAGTGTCATCCTCAAAGATATAATTTCCGGACCTTTCAACTACTTTGAACAAAATGGCTATCTCAAAACTTTTATTGGATGTGTTTGGATAAATGGTGGGCGTGGGATGGGTGTTAGTTATCCTCCAATCACTTTCGACTATAAAAAAGGGCACAAGTCCTTCTAGTTTCCAATCGAATGAGCCCTTTTTGAAGTTTCTACGACAACACTTTCTATATAAAAAAAAATCCTTATATGCTCCCAGGGCATAACTTACAACCCTTCCCCTGAGGGCTGTGGGGGGAGTGTCATCCTCAAAAACATAATTTCCGGACTTTTAACTACGTCGATTAAAATGGCTATCTCAAAATTTCGGATTGGATGTGTTTGGAGAAATGGTGGGTGTGAGAGGGGTGTTAGTTATCCTCCAATAACTTTCGACTATTAAAAAGGGCACTAGCTCTTTCAATTTCCAACTGAATGAGCCTTTTTTCAAGTTTCTTCGACAAAGCTTTCAATAACAACCTTATATGCCCCCAGGGAATAACTTACAACCCTTACCCTGAGGGTTGTGGGGGGAGTGTCATCCTCAAAGATATAATTTCCGGACCTTTCAACTACTTTGAACAAAATGGCTATCTCAAAATTTTTATTGGATGTGTTTGGATAAATGGTGGGCGTGGGATGGGTGTTAGTTGCCTTCCAATCGCTTTTAAAAGGGCACTAAAAAATGGCACTATTTAAAGGGGAATATTAAAAAGGAGTAGAAAGCTATCTTATAGTCCGAACAATACACCATATATGGGCATAGAGTCCCTAGGGAGATGGTTTTTGTCACTGAGAATGAAAAAACAGGAATTTTCTCACTTTTATGGATGTTTCTTGGACGGTAATGAGTGTTAGTCAATTTATTTGTTGTTTTTCATGGGTTTCAACAGCAATTTATGTCTGTTTTATGGTTTTTGTCAGTGAGAATGAAAAAACAGGATTTTTCTCATTTTGATGGATGTTTTCTGGATTATTGAGTCTGACGGGGACAGGGTCAATGACACTTCGTTCAAGATCAATTGATTTGTTGTTATTGTTTTGGCCAAGTGCACCCTCGGGGCGAATGTTAAGATCAAGGAATAGGAAACAGGATCACGTGTTTCCTTCTCAGCCAATCAGAGGGCTGGTTACATATTAGCGGGAGAGGATCGCAGAGAATATGAGGAAAGGATTTTTACTATAGTTTTATTAGTTTGTGAATAGAATTCAAAGGAGTGAGAAGAAGAACAGTTTGACTTTACTCATTTGGATATATATTTGTGTGTTGATGAGTGGAATGTTTACCCTCTTAGAAGTTGATAGTGGAGTTGATGGTAATAATACAAGAGCACCAAACGTTGCGGTGGAAATCACGAGAGGATCACGGCTTTGTCTGGAATGGGATGAAGTATATGCAAGATATGTGATATCCTTGAGCAAATTTAAAATGGAGGATCAATTATGTTTCGCTGCAAAAGTTGATATAGCACACGTGAATAGACTTCAATGTGCTTTAAGTGCATTGGTGAAACATATCGAAGACAATAAACTATATCGCTAATTGTACATGCTTAGTATTGTTGTTGTTGTAATTATTCAATAAAATTGTTTCGAAATCGAAAATGTTCCCTTTCTTTTCTGGTTAGGTTAGGTTAGGGCGAACGAATCAGGGTCAGTCTAGAGTCAGCAGTCAGAGTGAAAGGATTGAAAAATGAATAAATTTGAGAAAGAGAGAATTAGATCAAATCTAGTGTTTATGGAAAAACATTTGATTTTGGATGACGATTTTCTCGAGTTATCACTTCAACGCAGGATATTCTCTCGGGGAACACTTGACAATATAATGAGGACTGATTCTCCCCCATTGGACTATTGTATGAAACTTTTAAAATGTGATTCAAATGCTTATAGCCAATTTATTGATATATTAATTGGAATAAAGCAGAATAATATCGTGGATATACTTTTGAAAACATTGCCAATGGATTCAGTGTAGATGGCTCCATCATTTGAAAGAGGTGACATCACAGAGCTACTCCTCTCCACATTCCTCCACCTTGAATTTATCCGTCGGCAGGAACGATCAGTTTCGTTTTAGCTGTGAGAGAGTTGACATTGGAAACCAAAAAATGTTCTATACATGTCCATTGTGCATGTACGCTCTTGGCAGTTGGACTCAATGTGAGAATTGTACAATTATTGATGACTATAGTGAAAAGTGTAAATTATGTAATCCTTGTAAATTACATAGAGGCTATGCAGTGCAAATTAAAGGATGTAATTCATGTCTTGAGGAGATTTGTGACTCTCACCCTAGAGGGCACCTGTGTTCCCATTGTCACTATGATAAATCTGATCAGTGGGAGAATACTTACCCTGCTATGATTGGAAAGAATTCCAAACGTGATTTTAGTTTATTTCTACGAGATTGGTATCGTCGTGGATTTAAATTATTCTGGGAAGAGGAATCTGGTCTACGATTCAACTGTTGGGGTAACAAGACAATTTGGTTTCTGCGTCATCGTTGTGACGACACTGCCTATTATGACTATAAACCAAGTGATTTTTATTTGGCAGTTACCGAATGTGATTCACCATTCGAAAACACTGTATGTGATATTGCTTCAAATAGACAGATTGAAACTCGTGAATTTCATAATATGAATGCAAATAGTATCATTGACTATACAAAGAGATATGACAAGAGTGAAGTTACATTGTACTGTAGAAAATGTGACCCTGACTTTGCAGTCAATCAAGATCAATATACAGTGAATCCAAGTGATTTACCAACATTAGTGGTTCACGACAGTTGCATATACATCGAAGAAGAAGAAGAAATCTAAAGTGAAGATCTAAAGACATTGTTGTATATATATGCATTTTATTAATAAACAAATTCACAAATATTTTTTAAGCACTTTACTCTTAGGGCACTGAAATCAATACTGTATAGGTCTGAGAGGATATTTTCCACTAGAAAGTCGTTCAGACGAGGATTGTCACCATAAATGTGGAGAAACTGCTTGTTAAGTATAGCCGCGACATCGGAACACAAAATATAGTAGTGCATGGAAGCCACAGCTTTTAGTCGTTAGATCCTGCACCCTCTTCCGATTTTGAATAATAGTTTTCCCACTGCTCTCAATATAGTTGCTGATGTGGGGTGTGTAGAATGTATAGGGTAGACCAAGAGGATCAAAAAATTCAATCGTCTTCATTGTTTGAAAGATGCATAGCCAATGACCCGTCAGCCCAGTCGATGGACTGCTATTAACAATAATTAAGCTATTGTTGACACTTTGAATTTTTCCAAGAAAGTCCGAGGGTAGACAATAGGATTTGTACTGGGACATGTAGGGGTCCATATTAAATACATTGATTATTTGACTGGTATTCATGGCGCCAAGTCTAGTAGAACACTGCCTTCGGGAGTGATTTCCCAATAGGTTTCATATTGATTTAGTGAGATTAGTGCAATACTCTCAGCCAATGGGTCGGCAAATGTACACTCTAAACGCACACTCCCCGTACGTACTATACTCATATCCTGTGTGCTAGACAAATCCAGTACAATGATACCATGTGTTTTAGCAAACATTTCTTCGGTTATACCATTTTCAAATAGTTGAGAGTCATGATCTAGGGTTTGCATGGTCAACTCACACAATGTTCTATAGGATTTATCAAAAGATAGATTGAAGAGTGGGATACCGTTTACTTTGCACACAAGAGATGAAAGTCCAAACATCTCGAATTTATGTGGACATCCAGTCCACGATCCTATTGCACTGGCGCTTTTTACAAATGCCAAAGCGAGTTTTGACGGAATTTCGCCATTGATAAAGGATGAATCGGTGAAGGTGCGTGAGCCCATGGCAATATGACGTTGATTGGTGATTGTATGAGGAACAAGTAGTTTAATATTATTTCCATTGGCTCTCAGTTTTTCCACTGCCAAAGCAACAGAACTCATGACCTGTTGTTTGCGTACATGAAGTATTACCGAGGTGAGGGAGAGACTTACATCAGGATTGGCAGCAAGTTCTTTTCTCAATATGAAATTGGAGGGTGAAAGCGTCAGTTTTATATCCACTTTAACATTGGGCGGCAGCCATTGGGGTATGTTAACTATTTCATGATATATTTTTCCAAATAGATGTAATTCGCTAGTTGTAGCATTTTTAAGTGCATCAGTACTATCAGTATTAGTAATATATTCATATCCATTGGAGGTGCCTCTCAATTCCTTGTATGACTTGGGTGTCATCAACATGAATTGCATATAGCTTGTATAATTTGAGAGATTGTTGCTTGTGCTAACCAGCGTGCCATTGATGTAGACACTGATTTGATGAAATAAATTATGTAATATACAATTTTCACAGGATATTCCATCGGCCCGAATTGGCATTGTATTATCGAATTTCCGGACTTTCATTTGTAAATCTATAAATGTTGAAGACATGTCCATAAAGTAGTCTTCATTGGAATAAATTTGAAAGTGGATATTATCGGAGAGGGGTTGTTGAGGATAAAATTGTTCATAGTATCCATGTTTGACACTCACATCAACATTTTCTGCATTGAATAGATTCAATGATGAGGTGATTGAAGGTTGAGAATCCTTATATGGTAGGTAGGACATCTTAAGAGAAGAAATCTAATTTCGATCTAACAATTCTCTTCCTGGGGCTTCTTCTTCTGTTTACACTACGTGTCGGCTTTTTCCTTCTTTTCTTTGACAAAAGTGGTGATGTCTTTCGTTTCTGACCTGAGTGGAGACTGATGAGTGATGCAGTGTTTCTCGACCTTTTTAAACCTTTTCCATTTTGTTTTAATCTCTCGCCAAGGGTTCGCACATTGGACCTAAGATTGTCCGAAGCACTTTTTTTAAAATCCTTGCCAGAGCCCCAATCGTATAGTGTAGATGATGCAAAATCTGTCGCAGCCGGTACAAGATATTTTCTAGCCAGAGGTAGTGCAGAGCGAAAGAGCTTAGCAAACCAACTGCAAAGACCGTAGCCAGACATTGTCGAGCGACCTTTGTAATAGTCCATTCCATTGCCCTGTTGTCTTGGGCCAAGAGTATTAACATAGCAGTCAATATCAGGACAAGTGAATACCACTTTTCTATTAGACATCTTGTTGTTGAACGATGGGACGAAAATGGCATGTAATCAAAGCCAAACCTTTTGAAATTGCTATGGGATCACCCAATTCAGTTCTTAGTGTTAACTGAAAGAGTTCCAAATAGGAAGTGTTTACGGGAATATACTGAAGATGCTTTATATTGTAGTGGTGAATATGTTCTAGATTGGTTTTTCGCTCAAGAACTCGTAGGAGGGGAACATTTGAATTACCAACCCGAGATTTTTCCACAAATGAAGCGTAGAGAAATATACAAGTGTCCGTGGAGAAGGCAGGCGGGTAGTCAGAAAAAATGAAATTAGTGTTTCCGGCACTTTTACCATTGATTATATTGAGCTTAAAGCCAAGAACATCCTTTAGGTTATCATTGATAATAACCTTTTCATCGGCAATAACTAATATAGATCTTGCCCTCCTCCTTTGAATAGTTGAAATGAAAAGCTCCTTTTTTACGAGCGGAAATTCTTTTATTAATAGAACGTCATTCATACAGGTGAGTTCCTCGTAGGGTAATCCAATATATGGATAATCCATCCAATTGATTTTTTGAATTTGTTCTTGGTCACCTGAAGGTGGTGGTGGCCAATCATAGGGTCTAATTTTTATATCATATTTACGATCTTTTCTCAGGATGTCGTAGGTATTTTTGAGAATACAGTCGACAAGAGCCATTTCATACTTTCCGTCGTCGAATTTGATGGTGAGGAGAGTTTCGTCCAAAAATCACTTGTTCTATTCAAGTCATTGTAGAGAGGATCAGAAACATTGGACATGAAAGTCACATAGAAATCATTGGGAATCAAAGAATCAAAAACCTGAATCAAAATCTGAATCAAATCTGAATCAAAACAAACCGAGAATCAATTTTGAACCAAGAATCAAAATCTGAGTTGTATCCTAGCCAGCGAACAAGCAACTGTCTCTTGCCCCTACGAGTACGACTCTTTAATATCTTTTCAATTTGATAAATTTCACTAGTGTTTCTAACTTTTTGCAGTTCATATTCATAAAAACCGCCGAGACTCTCATCGTCTTTGGTGTCTCGTAGTCGATATGTCGTGGGCTCGGTGTCCAGGATTTTGGACACTTTAAAAAGTTCAGTGCTCCATAAATAATTCCCCTTTTCAAAAATATTGGCCGTTCTATTAATTCGAACAGTATCACCAACATTGAATTTCTTCTTCACATTTTTTTTTTCTTTTTCGCCATTGGAGTATTGCTTTAGAAAAGCATCAAATGTATTTTCACTGCAGTGAACTTCCCGAGGGCTTGAGTTGGACAGAGATCGATGAGGTCGATGGTTGTATATCTGCATGATTTTATCAAAATCATGAATAAAAGCCGATGTATTTTTCAGTGTACAATATCTTGAAATTAATAGACGAATCGTTCTTATTAATCATTCAGCCAATGCAGCCTTTATCGGGCTGTTACTATGATAAAGTGTTGTATTATATTTCAATAGAACCTTTTGCACATGGGGATTAACAAATTCACTGCCACGATCCGATTGAATTTTTCTATACGAATCCTGTTCAAGAATACTTTCAATGGCCTGAGCAACTTCAATACCTCTCTTTGACCGTAATGGAATGGCAAAGGCATAGCGACTAAAGACACTGATTGCCACCAGAATATATTTGTAGGGTGCATTGTGACGCCGTTGAACTGCGTCTAAAGTTAAAAGATCCGTTTGCATTATATGCAGAGGGAAAAAGGCTTTAGCTTGTCAATATTGTTTGCCACGAAGCCTATGATTCCGGTGCAGTGTGTAACACGGTTCATTCTCTAGATACTCTTTTGCTTTTTTCATTGTGCTACCGGAGACAGCTTTAGAAAGCGTTTTGGGTGAACTTAAACTTCCCGCTTCACCAATATTTTCATAGACACCTTTCAGAACTTCATCCATTTTGAACGTAAACACGTAGTGTAATGTCCACTCCCCTTTTGCACACTGGAGGGTGAATCAATTCGTCTTCACTTGTGACTAGCAGCCACAGGTGTTGTAAAATCATTGCTGCTGCTGCTATTATTTTCAAATATTGAATCTTCTTCTTTTTTAAATGGTGTTGGTGTTGGTGTTGTTGGAGGACTATATTCTCTTAGTTTCTTTAGAATTTGCTTATTGCCAATAAGACTATTGGGAAAGTTTGATACACTTAGAAAGGTGTATAGATTATTGTCAAATGATAAAAGTCCTTTACGATTCGTCACCATATCACAAATTAAATCAACTAGATTATAACTTTTTCCTTGAATTATAATTCGTTTCCCTGTGCTATCAACTTGAACTTGATCACCACCAGTTTCCAACATGAGATATGATAATACTCTTTTACTCTGTTCTCGATAGGTCAGTGGCAATAGGTTTCCAATTTTCGATACAATCGAATTCAATTCCTTCTCCTTTGATTGTGCAGAATCTTGAGGAGATGTTTCCTGTTTAGGAGGATTGGTGACAGCGGCGGCGGGTCTCTGACTATAAGGTTTATGTTTATCCACACGTCGCAATGCATCTTGAAGTAAAAGCAGTTTTTTGTCATCGGCAATATTCTCATCACTAATGAATTTGCTTAGATTGTCTTCAAAATGTTCGACGGGCGAGAGGACAAGTTCAAATGGTGTCAATTTATAGGGTTTTGCTATTCTCTAGAGAAAACTGTTTACAAGTCCTGCAATTATTGGCAGTAAAAGCGTGAAAAAGCTACCGCCCGCTTAAAGGAGACGTTTTATTTTAAAATTTTTCCCTTGTTTTTACAAGCCAAGGCGCGTACAGTGGAACGATGTTGCTTTGTCTGTTGTCTAACACCTTCTGGCAGTTTAACATTGCCCTCAGTTAAATTTAAACAAAGTTCAGATATTAGATTAATGAAATCATTGTCAACACCATGTTTGAGTATGGCCTTCCTAAGCAAGGGTTTTGAAGTGCTTAAAACGGAAAATAAATGCCGTTGTTCGTGTAGTTTCTTCAGTGTCATAACGTTAACTAATAGCCTTTTCTACTGTTCACCGGAAGATATACTGTAATTTCATTGTTGAAAATGTCGGTGACTACACGTAGATCCTCGGGTGTGCTCTGATTAAGATCCAACAAATTGTAACCGTAGGGTTTATTAGTCGTCTGAGTGTACGCTGACAACCGAAATTTAGGGACGCCGGGGTATATCTGTTTATTGAGAGTTATGAGCGAGCTAGAATCACGAACAACACGATAGATAATATAGATAGTGCAATTCAAAGCAAGGGTTCGCATACATTTGCTCTGATGAAACAGATTGTGTATAACTAGGGTTATGGAAATGTGTTCATGGTGGGAGCGAACAGTGAACAGTTGTAGCATTTCCTATGAGAACTGTTCAATGGATTCAGCCAAATCATCAATAATCAACCACGAGTTCGATTCAATACTATTGAAAACATCAAGCCCTCGTATGAATTGTATTGGTATGGTTGTGGTAATAGCTTTTATTTGATCGTAGGACTCCTGCCAAATACTATAGCAATAGTAGATTTTTTTCGGTTTTTCCAAAAACATTTTCTGACAATTTTGAATTATTTTAGTTAAGAGTGTTATTTTCCCCGACATTGAGGGACCACACAGAAACGATCTGAAGGGTGTTTTAAGTTGATACATGCTGTTGCTGCTGCTGCTGTTGACAACAGTCGGACTATAACTAACTGTAAATCATACGTGTCCAATCAATAAGTAGTAGTAGTAATAATTTTCCCATAGATCTATCAACGTTAACAAGAACAACAACAAAAAACAATATTTCATGGTCATTTATCTGCAACATGAAAACTCTATTTGTTCAACATGAACAATGATAAAAATGACACTTTATGTTCAACAAGAACCTGACAATATTTCATGGTCATTTATTTGCAACATGAAAACTCTATTTATTCAACATGAACAATGATTAAAATGACACTTTATGTACAACATAAATAAAAACACTTTTTGTCCATCAAGAACAACACTTATTGTCTTTAAACACTTTTTGTCCAGCATGAACACTTTTCTGTACAACAACAACAACACTTTTCTGTACAACAACAACAACACTTGAAAACAACAAAAAACACTTGAAAATTGAACTAGCACAGTTGAACATTATGAATTTAAAAGT
Source organism: Artemia sinica (assembly GCA_027921565.1). Taxonomy (NCBI): domain Eukaryota; kingdom Metazoa; phylum Arthropoda; class Branchiopoda; order Anostraca; family Artemiidae; genus Artemia; species Artemia sinica. Next base: position 36,643,113 of record CM051259.1, on the reverse strand, counting down.
GGGGTCCCCCCCACCCCCCAGGATCGCAGGGCCGAAGACCGGCTGCGGACGGGACCCCCCCCCGGGGCCGGCCGCGGGAAGGACCCCCCACCCCCCGGGAGACGCGGTGGAAAAAACAGTACAATAGTTGTCGTCACTGCAGGTTAGGTTGGGTTAGTTGAGGTTAGATTAGTTAATTTATGAACGGGTTGGGTGGTTAGTTAATTTATGAACGGGTTGGTGGTGGTGGTTAGTGGTTGGGTTAGTCAGGTTAGGTTAATTTATCCAGACCAAGTTGATTGCGATAGTCTATGCATTCAACTCGGTCTGAAATACGGTAGTGGCCATGAGGCAGGACACTCACACCATTCTCGAGCACATAGACTTTGTCAGATATACACGACATTGCATTTTTTTCCACTCTCACAGTTTAATTTCTATACTGTAGAGAGCGAATTGCAAGCACTTGTGCTCTCGGCACTAGGCTACTTTCTACACAGTCTCTGTACACCCTCATGTTGAAATTGCTCTTTACAAAATGTGTAGGCACCCCTTTACCCGCCTTCTTTTCATCCCCACTATGAGTTTTAACGCAATAAACTTTAGGACCCGGGAACGCCCCCCTGGATATCAAATCACTCCCCGTCTCTGATTTTAATATTAATAGTTGGTTGGGGGCTTGACGTTTCATCAACTCGGGGTAGAGGGATGGATTCCAGTTGGTGAAATCCATCCGCGAGCTGATGTGTTCCCCCTTTTCTAGATCACCCAATAAATCTTCGGTCCCATTTACCTTTAACAGCAGAGAATCTGTATCCCCATAGTAAACTTGAACCTCCCCCTCCCGTGGCCATTGCACCTTGCACATTTTGTAAAAAAACGACAACATGAGCTTTTTGGAAATTTCCGGTACTGAACTACCTCCTGCTATATTCTTGTTCAGTACCACATTTCGCTTTTTCCTGTGTAGAAGAACCATGCCAGCCTCTATGCTCGTGAACGATGTAAAATTGGGATCGGCAATAATTCGTGCACACTCTAGAGGCTCAGTCAAGACATCGCAGCGAGATCTGTTACGTACGCTTTCACACATTTTGCCAAACGCTGAATTTAGAATGAGTTTGTACATTTCCTTCTCTACCTTGGAGTTTGCCCTAGAGCGTTTATCGACAAAAGTGTCGATAAACGCTTTCAAATAAGGTTTCTGATTGAACTGTAGGACCCTATGTATTTTGGTGATCTTGAAACCATTGTTCACCATCCAGTGCAAAAGCACAAGGTGAACAACGATATTCTCCTTAGGATCCAAATCAGCAATCAGTTTTTGCTTAGAGGGAGTCCAGTGCATCCCCACATCCTCAACCAATGATCGATTGTAGGGGCTCAATGAGTCCCTGCTCACGGGTCGATTGATACAGGGAAAAACAAAATCTCTGACTGAATCGTGAAGCGCCAGAGGAATGTGCCCGTCAATTTCAAAGAACCATCCTTGTGGCCCATTGTCCTCGACGGTGGTAATGTCGGGGAACTCACAAGGATTCTCAAGCCTTTGATAGTTCCCACACGGCAAAGAGTAGTGAGACATTGCCGAGGGGTACAATGAGTTCATATCCAAGAACACTGCATTTGAATTTGCACCGGTGCTGTTTTTCCGCTCGGATCGGTTGACAAGACGCGGTCCCCATGAAAAACATACCCTCCCCTCATTGAACACTCTACAAAAAGGTGATGATCTACATCTGTGATTAGGCCTATTTCCTCCCTACTAATTTTTAAAATCAAATCCATCACCAAATTGGGTGTGGAAAAATAGTAGCCTAGATCTAACCCGAACTCTGAATAGATTTGGTCTGTGTTCTTACAGACTATATCCAACAGAGTTAAAACGTCACTGGCCAAGTACAGTCTACAATAATCCCACCCATTTTCACAATCCCCCTTAGACCACACCTTCTTGGCAAACTCATATTCCTCGGCTGTGCATTCACTGCTGGTCAGTGAATTGTAAAAAGCTTCAATTGGAGGTAGTTTCACCTAGCTTAAGCGAGCGCCAGAACAGTAATAGTCGTATGCGTATACACCTTTGCAGGTCAACAGGTCATACATTTCACTGTCTGAAAAGTGCTGTTTAAGCAAGGGAAAGCTATCAAAATTGTCGCTTTTCTGCACTTGAATCAATTGACTCAATGCCTTGGGAAAAAAACTAAAAGTATCTAAAAACCTGATTTTATTCCAACACGTATGCCCATTATTTACTACCTGCCATTTCAGCTCGAGAAGCAACAACTTCTCGGCCGATTTGGGAATAATGTTATAGGTAAATGAATTATCTACCCATGGACTGTCTACTCCTCCTCCCTCCCTGTGCATACGTGCCAGTGCCGGTAAAATAAATTTTAAATCATAATTTGAGTTGTGGAAAAAAACTGGGATAAAAAACTGTTGGCTAACATTTAAGTTACACGATTGATGCGCTACCCCTCTAAAATTACTACCCCCAGAGGATATTTCCTGCCACAAGTGATTATGGTCTCTGACTTTCCCCTCCCCCCTCTTTTCCCTTTAGTCCCCTTATCACCCTCTACAAACTCCCCCTTACAAACCCAACATATTTTTTGATTTTTAATCGCGAGACAATCCTCTGCAGACAGCACCATAGGATAATGGGTATTTCTCAAACGAGAAATAGCACCATTAGCTGTGCCAATTAGTTTAGTCAGTGCCTTGACCATGCACTCCCCCTCATCCAATATTTCTACTATTTCTAACAACCGCATGGTGTTAGAACTGTCTCTTTGGGCATGAGCATAGGACACTGCAATAGCTTGATGTTCTTTGATTCGGTTTGGAAATCGAGGATCGTTCACCTCCACCAGCTTAGCTTCACAATCCAAAGATATTTTGTTGCACTGGAGGAGGGTGTTTTGGAAATTTTTAAAACGTAAAATAGCCCTATACCCTGAAATCGTTTCCACTGTCTGGTAGCCATGCCGTCTACAATACCTCATGTGATTTTGCAACTTTAATTCAGTCCAAAATCGAGAGAGGCATATCGGACAGTAGAAACATACCCCCTTATTCTTACCATCCCCCAGAACTCTACTGATGTCTGTGATCGGGTTAAAATGGCCAATTGAATTGGCAAGGTCACTAGGTGGTGTATACAACAACCAAACCCAGTGTTTGACTAATTCAATTGACGGGCCTCTTACTGGGAAAACCACCCCCTTCTTTTTTAAACGAACCCCATCTTCAAATTCAGTTTCATACTGAACCACAGTAACGCCGATATTTAAATGGGCATTAGCCCTTTCAAAATATCAATGGATCTTAGCGTTACTGGGTATTTTCCTTCTAAACAAGAGAAATCTACAATTGGGAAATTGGACCCGTCCTTCCCATGTACAGCCCAATCGTCTAAATTCGTCTTGGTAGCGTCACGTGCTAGCGGCTCGAATGCTGATATGAGGAAAGCATACTTGAAACATTTTTGACCTGTTTCAAAACAGATCCACTGGACACCTTGACAACCTTCTAGATCTGGATTATATTTTAAAACTATTGCCCTTGGCCCACTCCCACCTCTTAAAATAAAATCTTTCTTAAATTTACAGATATTAACGCTTAAATTTTCAACAAAAAGAACTACAGAGCCGCTTCCATTTTCATTAAAGTTCTCAAGATGCGCTATAATATGACCTATCCAATCCATGAAAACGCCCTCAAAATTTTCTAAATTCGGATAAATCACGCGCATCTCGGAATGTATATAATGATGATAAACTTCACTTTTCCCCTCATTTAAATAGAACACCTTTAAAACAATAAAAACCTTAATTGAATCCCTACCTCCCCACAACTGAATTTGGTTCTCCAGTAGTGCACGAATTTTATCTACATAGTCATGCACAGTTTCTATGGGGTCAAACACAAAATTTCCCCCCATAAGTGAATTAAACGGGTCTCCAAAAGTCGCAGTGTAGACAACTATAGTATTTAATATTGTGTTGAACAGCTGAAAGTCTGGAAAAGACGTGAATTGGACATTACCCCCCTCCCCCTCCCCCTCTTGTATATTATCAACACTCCCTCCCCCACCACATTGTTCAATATTTGGGGTATGCGAATGCTCCACTTCATTTGTTTGAAGTGGGGAAATGTAATCATTGGGGGGAGGGTTCCCAGTTAATTCATTTGTAAAATCCTCCAAAAGCTGTAGTGTGTTAGGACTTAAGTCCCCCTGCCCAACTGCGCTATAATCAACATTTAAAAAATCAGTCAAAAACTCATCAATATTAGATGGTATTTCAATAGAATTAATAATACCATGCCATTCGTTGATAGCCGGTATTTCAATGTCCTGAATGGCCTCCTCTCCTTCACCAACTGATGAGGATGATGATGATGATGATAATGATGACGACGAGTATGGGACCAATGGTCCAACCTATAAATGAAAAATAGCTTATTTTCAAAGTGTTCAAATCACCCCTACTGTTTTTAAAATTTGGATTATTATTTACTTATTATTTAAAACGCGCTTAGTAGTAGTAGCAGTATGCACATAGTAGCATTTGGTTAATTCACTCTTCCCCACTACTATCGATATTCTGAAAGTTCCAATTTCCAACTTAATATAAGATATTTACAATCAAAAACACATTACATAGAATTGACAATTTGATTTTGTTCAAACAACTCCATCCCCTTTCCCAATTTCCACTATTTAATGCCTCCCCCCTCCGAGCCGGCCCAGAGGGCCACCGCTGTGCTTCCCGTGGCGCTTCCCGCAGCGCTTCCCGCGGCGCTTCCCCACAGCGCTTCTCGGGCCCACCGACGCTTCCCGGGCCCCGCGGCTCCCAGCCGTTTACATAATGTCCAAAAAAATATTGTTAGACCATAAGTCGTTTCTCTCTAATTCCCTACAGGTTGTCTAGGACTCATTAGCTTAATTATTGTAAGCCGTGTATGTTCTGTTCCAAGACTGTTCAGCAGGAAAATACAATTAAATGGGAAACCGTTAACTCTTATTGAATGCTAAGCCCCTAAAATCTTGGCAAGTTGTAAGGTTGAAAGCTGTCAAAAGTATTACGCCAATTAGAATCCATATGTGCAATAGATAAATGGGATAATCTCTGTCCTTCCCCTAAAACTATAATATTCAATTGTGAAAAACAGCATTTTGAGTTTCATAGTGGAGAGATAGCAGTAAACTAGAAATTACCTAAAAATATTATTATGAGATATCGAAGAGATAGCAACAGTGGGGGAACAGAGAAAATAGCAAAGATTAGAAAAAGAGCGGTTTCTTTTGACAAGCAAGCGAAAAGATTACATTATATTTAGATATTTCTGAGGGAGGGGGGGGGGGAGCAGAGAAATTTAAAATAATGGTTGGGGGCCAGGGGTTAGTATTTTAATATCTCTAAGATACACTTTTACAGCGTTAAAAAATAGTGAAAAGAAAAGCCTAAAAAAAAACATTGGAAGAAATAGATATATATTTCTATAACTAGAGGTAAAAATGCTCACATTTGCAAATCCTGGCTGCACTTGGGTGCCAGATGGTCCGGGTAGTGCGTGTCGGAGGTTGGACGGTGCGGTAACATCACGCTCTTGTGTAGACGGGACAGGTATTAAAGGTCCATGGAAAGCAGCCATCCACTCGCTCTTTAATTTTCGGCCTGGTTGCATTGCAGCCTGCGTGGATGGGAATTTGACAGTCAACACGTCGCTAGAGGGTTTCGGCCAACAGCCATATTGGGTTACTGTCGCCTTCGCAGGGGGCGCATTATTACCTCTTGCCTTCTTAGATGGAGGAGGCACACATTATTCATAATTGGCCTTAAAAAAGAAGAGAAAAAAGTTAGTATGGAAAATAATTTCCCGTTTTTTTAAAGAAGGAAAATTAGTATCCCCACCCACACTAACCATAATTTTGTCTAGAACGCATTTATCACTAAGAAAGCCCCCTACGCCAAAAGCAAAGCAAAAGGTAAAATTTGCAAGAAATACCCCTATTTTTAACCTTGCTGAGAAATTTTTTTAAATGTTTCCCATCTATAGGTCTTTAAAATAGAAAAAAGATTGTTAGCCTAGCAGCTTATAGGCCTAAATTACAATCTTGGATGTAAATGTACACATAATAAAACTATCTTTTTTTTCTTAGAAACCCTCGGTCCTCTTACTGCCCTAACGCGAAGAAACAGTTTTGTTTTTCATTTTAAAATGATGGCGATAGAATTGAGGCATGGCCCCCTCCCCCCTTTCGCCAATGTCCTAAATATATTGTTAGACCTTAATTTGAAAATAAATCGTTTCACTTCTTCAAATAGAGATTGCATAGGCCTGCGCTTAATAAATTGCAATTGTCTGAAAAACCGTTTTAATTTGACGGGAAAAACAAACCATTTTGATCTGAGAAACCTTTTATAGGAAGTGCTTTAAAAAGGGTGACAGCTAATTTTAACCTCGCGCTGGAGAGCCTTATGTCAAAACCAGAGCGGCTTAATAACAACAGAGCGACGGATGTCAGTTAGAGAAAAGATTACAATACAGAAAAGCCAAAATTTTTCGAAAAAGAGAATTATTTCTATTACGAGAATTATCGTTGTAAAACAGTGGGGGAGGGGTTAGGTTTATGTGGTAAAAAGAAAATATTTTATGTTTTCTAGTGAGTATAAAGATAGCATGGTGGTGTTTTGTATTGTGGGGGAGGGGGGACTTAGATATACTGGAGGGTGACCAAGGAAAATAATTTTATTTTGAAAATAAAAATTAAAAATGTACTCACATTGCTAATTGTGGCTGTCAAGGCTTCAACCTCATCAATAATATTTAGTGTTATATCCATTGTGTCACAATAATTTCTGATAATTTAATCACAATGCATGTCCGTTATATACGAAATCTCAAGGGCGAATTGTTATATAACGGAGAAAACCATATGTAAGCAAGCCTCTGATTGGCTGAGAAAGGAGATGTAACCGACTCGCTGATTGATGAGAAGGAAACATATGAACTAACTGTTTCCTATTCCTGGAAACTCTTAACATTCGCCCCTAGCATGCGCTTGGCCAAAACAACAACAACAAATACTGTTTTCTATTTCTGGATCATAACATTCGCCCCGAGCATGCACTTGGCCAAAACAACAACAAATAAATAGACCTTGGAAAAAGAGGTCATTGACCCTGTCCCCGTTAGACTCAATAATCCAGAAAACATCCATCAAAGTGAGAAAAATCCTGTTTTTTCATTCTCACTGACAAAAACCATAAAACAGACATAAATTGCTGTTGAAACCCATGAAAAACAACAAATAAATTGACTAACACTCATTACCGTCCAAGAAACATCCATAAAAGTGAGAAAATTCCTGTTTTTTCATTCTCAGTGACAAAAACCATCTCCCTATGGACTCTATGCCCATATATGGTGTACTGTTCGGACTATAAGATAGCTTTCTACTAAAAGGGCACTAGCCATTTCATTTTCAGATCAAATGAGCCCTTTTTGAAGTTTCTACGACAAAGCTTTCAATAAAAACCTTATATGCCCCCAGGGCATAACTTACAACCCTTGCCCTGAGGGCTGTGGGGGAGGATGTCATCCTCAAAGACCTAATTTCCATAACTTCTAACTACGTTGAACAAAATGATTATCTGAAAAGTTTGATTGGATATGTTTGGGGAAAAGGTAGGCGTGAGAGGGGGGTTAGTTGCCGTCCAATCAGTTTTGACTGTTAAAAAGGGCACTAGCCCTTCGAATTTCCAATCGAATTAGCCTTTTTTGAAGTTTCTACAACAAAGCTTTCTATAAAACTTTATATGCCCCAGGGCATCACTTACAACCCTTACCCTGAGGGCTGGAGGGGGGGGGGAGTGACCTCCTCAAAAATATAATTTCTATCTACAAATCAACTACGCTGAACAAAATGGCTACTGGCTATCTCAAAATTTTGATCGAATGTGTTTGGGGAAATGGTGGGCGTTGAAGGGGTGTTAGTTGCCTTCCAATCACTTTCAAAAATTAAAAAGGGCACTAGCCGTTCCAATTTCCAATCGAATGAGCCCTTTCGAAGTTTCTACGACAACTCCTTCGATACGAAGTGCCCTGGTATAAAAAAAAATACATTGTGCCAACATCGTTCTATACTTAGGCAGCGCTATTGCGCTGCCTATGAAAAGAGAGGGTTTGTTTGATCCTGAATCTCCCAAAAAGGCTTAGAGTATCAAGTTGAAACTTTAAGGAAATGTAGAGGGGTATGTAAAACACGATCAAAAAAACTTTGTCCTTGCTGGTTCTGAAAAAGAAATATTAGCAATATCTAAGCAACGGCTGAGGGTATCAGGTTAAAAATTTCATTGTAAACTGAGGGGGAGTCGAAGAGAAACTAGATGGTAACCAGCCCCTCCCCCTCTTTGTCCTTTTAATGCTCCTCTCTGTCCTTAACAGTGGTTAAAGTTTTGTAGTTGTTATTTTGTTCAAACTAGTCAAATGGTTTAACAGCGTAGACCAAAAACGTTCCCGGTAAGCAAGATGGGCTTTATATCAATTTTTACCTCCACCCCCACTCCTTTCTCAAAGCTAGTTCTGTATTTAATTGAAATTTCAATGAGAGTTAGGATTTTTTGGTGTCTCATTCCCAACCTCCCCTCCATGGTCGTCGAAACTTCGGAGGGTGCTCTTTTATTCGAAAATTTAGAGTTATAGTTCTTTTTAAAAATTAATTAAAAAAACTTCCGAAATATAAGTTTTTCAAAGAAAATTAAAGGCCATTTCAAACTTAAGCTCAGCAGATTCAAATATCTTTTAAAATTCAAACTCAAAACGACCAGAAATTACTATTAAAGAATAAATGAAACCCAACGAACAGAAATTAAATAAACAATCATAGGAAAAACATACAACAAGTAATAATATAAATGAATAGATAAATCTTAAAGCAAGTAATGCTTAGATTGAATATGAAAATCAAGCTTAAAACGACAAAAAATATTTTCCTATTGAAGCATAAATGAAACTTAAAACGAACAGAAATTAAATAAACAATTAATACAAACAAACATACAATAGATATTAATGTAAATTAATAAATAAATCTTAAAACGAGTGAAACTTAAATTGAATATGCAAATCAAGCTTGAAACGAAACAAAAACCACTACAAACAAGAGTTTGGGTATGACCTCCTTCTCTCACTGTAAAAGTCTAAAACCTACTGCGTCATAGGCGCTAGTAGTGATCTACCTATTGATAGAGAAGGGACAAGGAACGGGACAAGGAAACCTATGCCTGAGGCATGAATATACAGTGAAGTTTAGCCGGTACATTGACCTACCAAGGACAGTCACCTATTACTATGAATGATAGAGGAGTTACCAGACGGGTTTCTAAGGAAAAGCGACCAATCCCTTTATATTATAGACCTATAAAGTGATCAAACATTCTATATTTGGAACTATGGAGGAGATTGTGTAATGCAATCAGACTGGCTTAGACACAGGTTTCTAAGCCAAAACTTATGATTGTCACATTACGTATTCAAAAGGTTTATTGCGCCTTCTGTAAAAAAAAATGTCAAACAGTAATAAGCTCTAGGCTGTAGGTATTTGGCATCGTGTCGAGAATTGATTGGCATATGGTGTTAAATCATTTTGCTTAAAAGCTAACTCTAATTGCAAAAAAGGGTATAGCATTTGCGAATTGGACTGTATGAACGATATTAATTGTTTATTGAATAATAGGGATGTAAATGATCCTAATTAGTGATCGGATCGTATAAAGGTGGTAAAAGAGGGCTAAACTGATTATCAGTTAAGGTAACGCCGAAGGGATTGTTAACTCAGGCAATTTGTTATAAATTTAGAACAACATCAATCTATGAAAATGGTTAAAGATGCTAGAATGACCTTGTGACTTGACCTAGCTTTACTTCTTCGATGTGTTTTGTAGAATACACAAGTGGCGTTTGAACAGTATTGTCAATTTAAAATAGGGTCTAACGTTATAGTATACTAAAAAGTTGATACTAAGAGAGATGTAGATTCCAAGAAGAGAATTTTAATAAAGAAATTCAGAACAATCCATAGAAATCCTTACAAATCAAGTAGTGAGGTGTATATGAGTACGAACCGTCAAGGATCATAAGCACAAATGACCCTAACCACCAGGGACCTCAACCCCTAAAGGTCCCCTATCCCCAGACTCTAAGGGAGCCCCCTCCCCTCCAACTTTTTGACCCCTTCCCCCCCCCCCCATTTCATTTTTTTGAATTTTTTTTAAGTTAATTTAACTTTTTTATTTATTTTTTTGACATGATATATTTTTTCAACTTTTTTTTACATCTCTAAATCATATCAGGAAAATAGAATGACACTTGATTTAAATTTTAAAATATATTCTTGTGCATACCCATACTCCTATTGATGAGGACTGATGGTTCTCATTCAATATTTTTTCATGAAAAACAAACTATTTTTTTTAACTAAATTTTTTTGGACTTCGAAATTATTCAACTTTTTTTTACATCTCTAAATCATATCAGAAAAATAGAATGACACTTTTGATTTAAATTTTAAAACATACTCTTGTCCATGCCCATACTCCTATTGATGAGGACTGATGGTTCTCATTCAATATTTTTTCATGAAAAACAAACTTTTTTTTAACTAAATTTTTTATGGACTTCGAAATTATTCAACTTTTTTTTATTTTTTTTTATTTTTTAACATGGTATTTTTTTCAACTTTTTTTTACATCTCTAAATCATATCAGAAAAATAGAATGACACTTTTGATTTAAATTTTAAAACATATTCTTGTGTATACCCATACTCATATTGATGAGGACTGATGGTTCTCATTCAATATTTTTTCATGAAAAAAAAGCTATTTTTTTTAACTAAATTTTTTTGGACATCAAAATTATTCAACTTTTTTTTACATCTCTAAATCATATCAGAAAAATAGAATGACACTTTTGATTTAAATTTTAAAACATACTCTTGTCCATACCCATACTCCAATTGATGAGTACTGATGGTTCTAATTCAATATTTTTTCATGAAAAACAAACTGTTTTTTTTAACTAAATTTTTTTGGACTTCGAAATTATTCAACTTTTTTTTACATATCTAAATCAGTTCAGAAAAATAGAATGACACTTTTGATTTAAATTTTAAAACATATTCTTGTGCACACCCATACTCCTATCGATGAGGACTGATGGTTCTCATTCAATATTTTTTCATGAAAAACAAACTATTTTTTTAACTAATTTTTTTTGGACTTCGAAATTATTCAACTTTTTTTACATCTCTAAATCATATCAGAAAAATAGAATGACACTTTTGATTTAAATTTTAAAACATATTCTTGTGCATACCCATACTCCTATTGATGAGGACTGATGGTTCAAATTCAATATTTTGTCATGAAAAACAAACTATTTTTTTTAACTAATTTTTTTTTTTGGACTTCGAAATTATTAAACTTTTTTTTATATCTCTAAATCATATCAGAAAAATAGAATGACACTTTTGATTTAAATTTTAAAACATATTCTTGTGCACACCCATATTCCTATTGATTAGGACTGATGGTTCTCATTCAACATTTTTTCATGAAAAACAAACTATTTTTTTAACTAATTTTTTTTGGACTTTGAAATTATTCAACTTTTTTTATATCTCTAAATCATATCAGAAAAATAGAATGACACTTTTGATTTAAATTTTAAAACATATTCTTGTGCATACCCATACTCCTATTGATGAGGACTGATGGTTCTCATTCAATATTTTGTGATGAAAAACAAACTATTTTTTTTAACTAATTTTTTTTGGACTTTGAAATTATTCAACTTTTTCTTACATCTCTAAATCATATCAGAAAAATAGAATGACACTTTTGATTTAAATTTTAAAACATATTCTTGTGCATACCGATACTCTTATTGGTGAGGACTGATGGTTCTCATTCAATATTTTTTCATGAAAAACAAACTATTTTTTTTAACTAAATTTTTTTGGACTTTTTTATTTTTTTTATTTTTTAACATGGTATTTTTTTCAACTTTTTTTACATCTCTTAGAATGACATGAAACATATTTAAAACATAAAAAATTCACATTTAATTGGAATAAGCAAACACCCGCCCAGACAAACAGGCAAAAAGAGTGAGAGAGACAAAAACACATACAAATACGTAGATTCAGACACACAAAGAGACAAAAACACATACAAATACGTAGATTCAGACACACAAACTGAGAAAGACATGCATTTGGAATAAGCAAACACCCGCCCAGACAGACAGGCAAAAAGAGTGAGAGAGACAAAAATACATAAAAATACGTAGATTCAGACACACAAACCGAGAAAGACATGCATTTGGAATAATCAAACACCCGCCCAGACACACAAGCAAAAAGAGTGAGAGAGACAAAAACAGTTAAAAATACGTACATTCAGACACACAAACCTAGAAAGACATGTATTGGAATAAGCAAATACCCACCCAGACATGCAGGCAAAAAGAGTGAGAGAGACAAAAACACATACAAATACGTAGATTCAGACACACAAACCGAGAAAGACATGCATTTGGTATATGCATACACCCGCCCAGACACACAGGCAAAAAGAGTGAGAGAGAAAAAAAAACACATACAAATACGTAGATTCAGACACACAAACCGAGAAAATATGCATTTGGAATAAGCAAACACCAGCCCAGAAGCGCAGGCAAAAAGATTGAGAGAGACAAAAACACATACAAATACGTAGATTCAGACCCACAAACCGAAAAATACATTTAATTGGAATAAGCAAACACCCGCCCAGACAAACAGACACAAAGAGTGAGAGAGACAAAAACACATACAAAAACGTAGATTCAGACACACAAATCGAGAAACGCATGCATTTGGAATATGCAAACACCCACCCAGACAAACAGGCAAAAAGAGTGAGAGAGACGAAAACACATACAAATACGTAGATTCAGACACACAAACCGCGAAAGACACGTATTGGAATAAGCAAACACCCGGCCAGACATGCAGGCAAAAAGAGTGAGAGAGACAAAAACACATACAAATACGTAGATTCAGACACACAAACCGAGAAAGACATGCATTTGGAATATGCATACACCCGCCCAGACACACAGGCAAAAAGAGAGAGAGATACAAAAAAACACATACAAATACATAGATTCAGACCCACAAACCGAGACAGACATGCATTTGGAATAAGCAAACACCCGCCCAGACACGCAGGCAAAAAGATTGAGAGAGACAAAAACACATGCAAATGGGTAGATTCAGACACACAAACCGAGTAAGGCATGCATTGGAATAAGCAAACAACCGCCCAGATACAAAGGCAAAAAAGAGTGAGATAGACAAAAACACATACAAATACGTAGATTCAGTCACACAAACCGAGAAAGACATGCATTGGAATAAGCAAACACCCGTCCAGACACACCCGCCCAGACACACGGGCAAAAAGAGTGGGAGAGACAAAAACACATACAAATACGTAGATTCAGACACACATACCGAGAAAGACATGCATTGGAATAAGCAAACACCCACCCAGACACACAACCAAAAAGAGTGAGAAAGACAAAAACACATACAAATACGTAGATTCAGACACACAAACCGAGAAAGACATGCATTGGAATTAGCAAACACCCGCCCAGACACACAGGCAAAAAGAGTGAGAAAAACAAAAACACATACAAATACGTAGATTCAGGCACACAAACCGAGAAACACATGCATCGGAATAAGCGAACAACCGCCCAGAAACACAGGCAAAAAGAGCGAGAGAGACAAAACACATACAAATACGTAGATTCAGACACACAAACCGAGAAAGATATGCATTGGAATAAAAAAACACCCGCCCAGACACACAGCCAAAAAGAGTAAGGAAGACAAAAACACATACAAATACGTAGATTCAGTCACACAAACCGAGAAAGAAATGCATTGGAATAAGCAAACACCCACCCAGACACAAAGGCAAAAAAGAGTGAGAGAGACAAAAACACATACAAATACGTAGATTCAGTCACAAAAACCGAGAAAGACATGCATTGTAATAAGTAAACACCCACCCAGACAGGAGGCAAAAAGAGTGAGATAGACAAAAAACACATACAAATACGTAGATTCAGACACACAAACCGAGAAAGACATGCATTGGAATAAGCAAACACCCGCCCAGACACACAGGCAAAAAGAGTGAGAGAGACAAAAGCACATGCAAATACGTAGATTCAGACACACAAACCAAGAACGACATGTATTGAAATAAGCAAACACCCGCCCAGACACACAGGCAAAAAGAGTGAGAGAGACAAAACACATACAAATACGTATTTAGACTAGGTTACGTGAGCGGAGGTAACCTAGTCTAAATTAACCTTAAAAATGAAATAAAGCTATGTCGACTTTGCATGTCTCTCTCTCAACTTGTATGCGGCGTCGCGGGGTACACTCTTTTTGCCTGTGTGTCTGGATGGATGTTTGCTTATTTCAATGCATGTCTTTCTCGGTTTCTGTGCCTGAATCTACATATTTGTATGTGTTTTTGTCTCTCTCACTCTTTTTGCCGGTGTGTCTGGGCGGGTGTTTGCTTATTCCAATGCATGTCTTTCTCGGTTTGTGCGTCTGAATCTACGTATTTGTATGTGTTTTTGTCTCTCTCACTCTTTTTGCCTGTGTGTCTGGGTGGGTGTTTGCTTATTTCAATGCATGTCTTTTTCGGTTTTTGTGTCTGAATCTACGTATTTGTATGTGTTTTTATCTCTCTCACTCTTTTTGCCTGTGTGTCTGGGCGGGTGTTTGCTTATTTCAATACATGTCCTTCTCGGTTTGTGTGTCTGAATCTACGTATTTGTATGTGTTTTTGTCTCTTTCACTCTTTTTGCCTGTGTGTCTGGGTGGGTGTTTGCTTATTTCAATGCATGTCTTTCTCGGTTTCTGTGCCTGAATCTACATATTTGTATGTGTTTTTGTCTCTCTCACTCTTTTTGCTTGTGTGTCTGGGTGGGTGTTTGCTTATTCCGAAGCATGTCTTTTTCAGTTTTGTGTCTGAATCTACGTATTTGTATGTGTTTTTGTCTCTCTCACTCTTTTTGCTTGTGTGTCTGGGCAGGTGTTTGCTTATTCCAATGCATGTCTTTTTCGTTTTTTTTGTCTGAATATACGTATTTGTATGTGTTTTTGTCTCTCTCACTATCTAAGCCTGTGTGTCTGGGCGGGTGTTTGCTTATTTCAATGCATTTCTTGGTTTGTGTGTCTGAATCTACGTATTTGTATGTGCTTTTGTCTCTCTCACTCTTTTTGCCTGTGTGTCTGGGTGGGTGTTTGCTTATTCCAATGCATGTCTTTCTCGGTTTGTGTGTCTGAATCTACGTATTTGTATGTGTTTTTGTCGTTCTCACTCTTTTTGCCTTTGAGTCTGGGCGGGTGTTTGCTTATACCAATGCATGCCTTTTTTCGGTTTGTGTGTCTGAATCTACGTATTTGTATGTGTTTTTTGTCTATCTCGCTCTTCTTGCCACGTGTCTGGGCGGGTGTTTACTTATTCCAATGCATGTCTTTCTCGGTTTGTGAGACTGAATCTACGTATTTGCATGTGTTTTTGTCTCTCTCACTCTTTTTTGCCTATGTGTCTGGGCGGGTGTTTCTTTATTCCAATGCATGTCTCTTTTTTCTCTTTTTTCTTGTCTTTCTCGGTTTGTGTGACTGAATCTACGTATTTGTATGTGTTTTATCTCTCTCATTCTTTTTGCATGTCTTTCTCGGTATGTGTGTCCGAATCTACGTATTTGTTTGTGTTTTTGTCTCCCTCACTCTTTTTGGCTGTGTGTCTGGGCGGGTGTTTGCTTATTCCAATGCATGTCTTTCTCGGTTTGTGTGTCTGAATCTACGTATTTGTATGTGTTTTGTCTCCCTTACTCTTTTTGGCTGTGTGTCTGGGCGGGTGTTTGCTTATTCCAATGCATGTCTTTCTCGGTTTGTGTGTCTGAATCTACGTATTTGTATGTGTTTTTGTCTCTCTCACTCTTTTTTGCCTGTGTGTCTGGGCGGGTGTTTCCTTATTCCAATGCATGTCTCTTTTTTCTCTTTTTTCTTGTCTTTCTCGGTTTGTGTGACTGAATCTACGTATTTGTATGTGTTTTTATCTCTCTCATTCTTTTTGCATGTGTGTCAGGACGGGTGTTTGCTTATCCGAATGCATGTCTTTCTCGGTTTTTGTGTCTGAATCTACGTATTTGTTTGTGTTTTTGTCTCCCTCACTCTTTTTGGTTGTGTGTCTGGGCGGGGGTTTGCTTATTCCAATGCATTTCTTTCTTGGTTTGTGTGTCTGAATCTACGTATTTGTATGTGTTTTTGTCTCACTCACTCTTTTTGCCCGTGTGTCTGGGCGGGTGTTTGCTTATTCCAATG
The DNA here is from genome assembly GCA_027921565.1 of Artemia sinica. Lineage (NCBI taxonomy): Eukaryota > Metazoa > Arthropoda > Branchiopoda > Anostraca > Artemiidae > Artemia > Artemia sinica. Next base: position 36,626,658 of record CM051259.1, on the reverse strand, counting down.
CATGTCTTTCTCGGTATGTGTGTCTGAATCTATGTATTTGTATGTGTTTTTGTCTCTCTCAATCTTTTTGTCTGCGTTTCTGGGCTGGTGTTTGCTTATACCAAATGCATGTCTTTCTCAGTTTGTGTGTCTGAATCTACGTATTTGTATGTGTTTTTTTGTCTCTCTCACTCTTTTTGCCTGTGTGTCTGGGCGGGTGTATGCATATACCAAATGCATGTCTTTCTCAGTTAGTGTGTCTGAATCTACGTATTTGTATGTGTTTTTGTCTCTCTCACTCTTTTTGCCTGCATGTCTGGGTGGGTATTTCCTTATTCCAATACATGTCTTTCTAGGTTTGTGTGTCTGAATCTACGTATTTGTATGTGTTTTTGTCTCTCTCACTCTTTTTTGCCTGTGTGTCTGGGCGGGTGTTTGCTTATTCCAATGCATGTCTTTCTCAGTTTGTGTGTCTGACTCTACGTATTTGTATGTGTTTTTGTCTCTCTCACTCTTTTTTGCCTGTGTGTCTGGGCGGGTGTTTGCTTATTCCAATGCATGTCTTTCTCGGTTTGTGTGTCTGAATCTACGTATTTGTATGTGTTTTTGTCTCTCTCAATCTTTTTGCCTGCGTTTCTGGGCGGGTGTTTGCTTATTCCAAATGCATGTTTTCTCAGTTTTTGTGTCTGAATCTACGTATTTGTATGTGTTTTTTTGTCTCTCTCACTCTTTTTGCCTGTGTGTCTGGGCGTGTGTATGTATATTCCAAATGCATGTCTTTCTCGGTTTGTGTGCCTGAATCTACGTATTTGTATGTGATTTTGTCTCTCTCACTCTTTTTGCCTGCATGTCTGGGTGGGTGTTTGCTTATTCCAATACATGTCTTTCTCGGTTTGTGTGTCTGAATCTACGTATTTGTATGTGTTTTTATCTCTCTCATTCTTTTTGCATGTGTGTCTCGGTGGGTGTTTGCTTATTCCAATGCATGTCTTTCTCGGTATGTGTGTCCGAATCTACGTATTTGTATGTGTTTTGTCTCCCTTACTCTTTTTGGCTGTGTGTCTGGGCGGATGTTTGCTTATTCCAATACATGTCTTTCTCGGTTTGTGTGTCTGAATCTACGTATTTGTATGTGTTTTGTCTCTCTTGCTCTTTTTGCCTGTGTGTCTGGGTGGTTGTTCGCTTATTCCAATGCATGTGTTTCTCGGTTTGTGTGTCTGAATCTACGTATTTGTATGTGTTTTTGTCTCTCTCACTCTTTTTTGCCTATGTGTCTGGGCGGGTGTTTCCTTATTCCAATGCATGTCTCATTTTTCTCTTTTTTCTTGTCTTTCTCGGTTTGTGCGACTGAATCTACGTATTTGTATGTGTTTTTATCTCTCTCATTCTTTTTGCATGTGTGTCAGGACGGGTGTTTGCTTATCCGAATGCATGTCTTTCTCGGTTTTTGTGTCTGAATCTACGTATTTGTTTGTGTTTTTGTCTCCCTCACTCTTTTTGGTTGTGTGTCTGGGCGGGGGTTTGCTTATTCCAATGCATTTCTTTCTTGGTTTGTGTGTCTGAATCTACGTATTTGTATGTGTTTTTGTCTCACTCACTCTTTTTTGCCTGTGTGTCTGGGCGGGTGTTTGCTTATTCCAATGCATGTCTTTCTCGGTATGTGTGTCTGAATCTATGTATTTGTATGTGTTTTTGTCTCTCTCAATCTTTTTGTCTGCGTTTCTGGGCTGGTGTTTGCTTATTCCAAATGCATGTTTTCTCGGTTTGTGTGTCTGAATCTACGTATTTGTATGTGTTTTTTTGTCTCTCTCACTCTTTTTGCCTGTGTGTCTGGGCGGGTGTATGCATATACCAAATGCATATCTTTCTCAGTTTTTGTGTCTGAATCAACGTATTTGTATGTGTTTTTGTCTCTCTCACTCTTTTTGCCTGCATGTCTGGGTGGGTATTTGCTTATTCCAATACATGTCTTTCTAGGTTTGTGTGTCTGAATCTACGTATTTGTATGTGTTTTTGTCTCTCTCACTCTTTTTTGCCTGTGTGTCTGGGCAGGTGTTTGCTTATTCCAATGCATGTCTTTCTCAGTTTGTGTGTCTGACTCTACGTATTTGTATGTGTTTTTGTCTCTCTCACTCTTTTTTGCATGTGTGTCTGGGCGGGTGTTTGCTTATTCCAATGCATGTCTTTCTCGGTTTGTGTGTCTGAATCTACGTATTTGTATGTGTTTTTGTCTCTCTCAATCTTTTTGCCTGCGTTTCTGGGCGGGTGTTTGCTTATTCCAAATGCATGTTTTCTCGGTTTTTGTGTCTGAATCTACGTATTTGTATGTGTTTTTTTGTCTCTCTCACTCTTTTTGCCTGTGTGTCTGGGCGTGTGTATGTATATTCCAAATGCATGTCTTTCTCGGTTTGTGTGCCTGAATCTACGTATTTGTATGTGATTTTGTCTCTCTCACTCTTTTTGCCTGCATGTCTGGGTGGGTATTTGCTTATTCCAATACATGTCTTTCTCGGTTTGTGTGTCTGAATCTACGTATTTGTATGTGTTTTTGTCTCTCTCACTCTTTCTGCCTGTGTGTCTGGGCGGGTGTTTGCTTATTCCAAATGCATGTCTTTCTCAGTTTGTGTGTCTGAATCTACGTATTTGTATGTGCTTTTGTCTCTCTCATTCTTTCTGCCTGTGTGTCTGGGCGGGTGTTTGCTTATTCCAAATTCATGTCTTTCTCAGTTTGTGTGTCTGAATCTACGTAATTTATCTCTTTTTGCCTGTGTTTTTGGGCGAATGTTTGCTTATTCCAAATGCATGTCTTTCTCGGTTTGTGTGTCTGAATCTACGTATTTGTATGTGTTTTTGTCTCTCTCACTTTTTCTGCCTGTGTGTCTGGGCGGGTGTTTGCTTATTCCAAATACATGTCTTTCTCGGTTTGTGTGTCTGAATCTACGTATTTGTATGTGTTTTTGTCTCTCTCACTCTTTTTGCCTGTGTGTTTGGGCGGGTGTTTGCTTATTCCAATTAAATATGGATTTTTTATGTTTGAAGTATGTTTTATGTCATTCTAAGAGATGTAAGAAAAAGTTGAAAAAATACCATGTTAAAAAATAAAAAAAAATAAAAAAAAGTTGAATAATTTCGAAGTCCAAAAAAATCTAGTTAAAAAAATAGTTTGTTTTTCATGAAAAAATATTGAAAGAGAACCATCAGTCCTCATCAATAGGAGTATGGGTATACACAAGAATATGTTTTAAAATTTAAATCAAAAGTGTCATTCTATTTTTCTGATATGATTTAGAGTTGTAAAAAAAAGTTGAATAATTTCGAAGTCCAAAAAAAATTTAGTTAAAAAAAATAGTTGCCTTTTCATAAAAAAATATTGAATGAGAACCATCAGTCCTCATCAAAAGGAGTATGGGTATGCACAAGAATCTGTTTTAAAAATGAAATCTAAAGTGTCATTCTATTTTTCTGATATGATTTAGAGATGTAAAAAAAATTTGAAAAAAATACCATGTTAAAAAAAAAAAGTTGAATAATTTTTAAGTCAAAAAAAAATTAGTTAAAAAAATAGTTTGTTTTTCATGAAAAAATTTTGAATGAGAACCATCAGTCCTCATCAATAGGAGTATTTGTATGCACAAGAATATTTTTTGAAATTTAAATCAAAAGTGTCATTCTATTTTTCTGATATGATTTAGAGTTGTAAAAAAAAGTTGAATAATTTCGAAGTCCAAAAAAATTTAGTTAAAAAAAATAGTTTATTTTTCATGAAAAAATATTGAATGAGAACCATCAGTCCTCATCAATAGGAGTATGGATATGCACAAGAATATGTTTTAAAATTTAAATCAAAAGTGTCATTCTATTTTTCTGATATGATTTAGAGACGTAAAAAAAAGTTGAAAAAAATACCATGATAAAAAAAAGAAAAAAGAAGTTGAATAATTTCTAAGTCCAAAAAAATTTAGTTAAAAAAAATAGTTTGTTTTTCATGAAAAAATATTGAATTAGAACCATCAGTCCTCATCAATAGGAGTATGGGTATGCACAAGAATATACTTTAAAATTTAAATCAAAAGTGTCATTCTATTTTTCTGATATGATTTAGAGATGTAAAAAAAAAGTTGAATAATTTCGATATCAAAAAAAAATTAGCTAAAAAAACAATAGTTTGTTTTTCATGAAAAAATATTGAATGAGAACCATCAGTCCTCACCAATAGGAGTATGGGTATGCTCAAGAATATGTTTTAAAATTTAAATCAAAATTGTCATTCTATTTTTCTGATATGACTTAGAGATGTAAAAAAAAGTTGAAAAAATACCATGTTAAAAAATAAAAAAAATAAAAAAAAGTTGAATAATTTAGAAGTCCAAAAAAATTTAGTTAAAAAAAAAAGTTTGTTTTTCATAAAAAAAATATTGAATGAGAACCATCAGTGCTCATCAATAGGAGTATGGGTATGCTCAAGAATATGTTTTAAAATTTAAATCAAAATTGTCATTCTATTTTTCTGATATGACTTAGAGATGTAAAAAAAATTTGAAAGAATACCATGTTAAAAAATAAAAAAAAATAAAAAAGTTGAATAATTTCGATGTCAAAAAAAAATTAGTTAAAAAAACAATAGGTTGTTTTTCATGAAAAAATATTGAATGAGAACCATCAGTCCTCATCAATAGGAGTAAGGGTATGCACAACGATATGTTTTAAAATTTAAATCAAAAGTGTCATTCTATTTTTCTGATATGATTTAGAGATGTAAAAAAAAAGTTGAATAATTTCGATGTAAAAAAAAATTAGTTAAAAAAACAATAGTTTGTTTTTCATGAAAAACTATTGAATGAGAACCATCAGTCCTCACCAATAGGAGTATGGGTATGCTCAAGAATATGTTTTAAAATTTAAATCAAAATTGTCATTCTATTTTTCTGATATGACTTAGAGATGTAAAAAAAAGTTGAAAAAATACCATGTTAAAAAATAAAAAAAATTAAAAAAAGTTGAATAATTTCGAAGTCCAAAAAAAATTTAGTTCAAAAAAAAGTTTGTTTTTCATGAAAAAATATTGAATGAGAACCATCAGTGCTCATCAATAGGAGTATGGGTGTGCACAAGAATATGTTTTAAAATTTAAATCAAAAGCGTAATTATATTTTTCTGATATGATTTAGAGATGTAAAAAAAAAGTTGAATAATTTGTAAGTCCAAAAAAAATTAGTTAAAAAAATAGTTTGTTTTTCATGAAAAAATATTGAATGAGAACCATCAGTGCTCATCAATAGGAGTATGGGTATGCACAAGAATATGTTTTAAAATTTAAATCAAAAGTGTCAATCTATTTTTCTGATATGATTTAGAGACGTAAAAAAAAGTTGAAAAAAATACCATGATAAAAAAAGAAAAAAGAAGTTGAATAATTTCGAAGTCCAAAAAAAACTTAGTTAAAAAAAATAGTTTGTTTTTCATGAAAAAATATTGAATTAGAACCATCAGTCCTCATCAATAGGAGTATGGGTATGCACAAGAATATGTTTTAAAATTTAAATCAAAAGCGTCATTCTATTTTTCTGATATGATTTAGAGATGTAAAAAAAAGTTGAATAATTTCGATGTCCAAAAAAATTAGTTAAAAAAACAATAGTTTGTTTTTCATGAAAAAATATTGAATGAGAACCATCAGTTCTCATCAATAGGAGTATGGGTATGCTCAAGAATATGTTTTAAAATTTAAATCAAAATTGTCATTCTATTTTCCTGATATGACTTAGAGATGTAAAAAAAGTTGAAAAAATACCATGTTAAAAAATAAAAAAAATGAAAAAAAGTTGAATAATTTCGAATTCCAAAAAAAATTTAGTTCAAAAAAAAAGTTTGTTTTTCATGAAAAAATATTGAATGAGAACCATCAGTGCTCATCAATAGGAGTATGGGTGTGCACAAGAATATGTTTTAAAATTTAAATCAAAAGCGTAATTCTATTTTTCTGATATGATTTAGAGATGTAAAAAAAAGTTGAATAATTTATAAGTCCAAAAAAAATTTAGTTAAAAAAATAGTTTGTTTTTCATGAAAAAATATTGAATGAGAACCATCAGTCCTCCTCAGTAGGAGTATGGGTATGCACAAGAATATATTTTAAAATTTAAATCAAAAGTGTCATTCTAGTTTTCTAATATGATTTAGAGATGTAAAAAAAAGTTGACAAAATATATCATGTTAAAAACAATAAATAAAAAAAGTTAAAAAAAACTTCAAAAAAAATTAAAAAAATGAGGGGAGGGGAAAAAAAGTTGGAGGGGAGGGAGCACCTTGGAGTTCGGGGTAAGGGAACCTTTGAGGGTTGGGATCCCTGGTGGTTAGGGTCATTGGTGCTTATGATCCTAGACGGTTCGTATTCATATACACCTCACTACTTGATTTGTAAGGATTTCTATAGATTGTTCTGAATTTCCTTATTAAAATTCTTTTCTTGCCATATACATCTCTCTTAGTATCAACTTTTTAGTATACTATAACGTTAGACCCTATTTTAAATTGACAACACTGTTCAAACACCACTTGTGTATTTTACAGAACACATTGAAGAAGTAAAGCTAGGTCAAGTCACAAGGTCATTCTAGCATCGTTAACAATTTTCATAGATTGATGTTGTTCCGAAAAATAACAAATTGCCTGAGTTAACAAGCCCTTCGGGGTTACCTTAACTGATAATCAGTTTAGCCCTTTGTTTACCACCTTCATACGGTCCGATTACTAATTAGGATTATTCACATCCCTATTATTCAATCAACAATTAATATCGTTCATACATTCCAATTCGCAAATGCTATACCTTTTTTTGCCATTAGAGTTAGCTTTTAAGCAAAATTATTTAACACCATATGCCAATCAATTCTAGACACGATGAAAGGTACCTACAGCCTAGAGATTATTACTGTTTGACATTTTTTTACAGAAGGCGCAATTAACCTTTTGAATACGTAATGTGACGATCATAAGTTTTGGCTTAGAAATCTGTTTCTAAACCAGTCTAATTGCATTACACAATCTCCTCCATAGTTCCAAATATAACATGTTTGATCACTTTATAGGTCTATAATATCAAGGGATTGGTCGCTTTTGCCTTAGAAACCCGTCTGGTAACTCCTCTATCATTCATAGTAATAGGTGACTGTCCTTGGTAAGTCTATGTACCGGTTAAACTGCACTGTATATTCATGCCTCAGGCATAGGTTTCCTTGTCCCTTTCCTTGTCCCTTTCCATCAATAGGTATATCACTACTGGCGCTTTACTGAAAACCAATTTTATAACAAATATTTTCTTTTGTATTTAATATTGAAAGTAAACATTAAAATTATAGTAATATTTTGAAGTGATGAGCTTTCAGTAATTAATATCATTATGCTTCAAATATTCAACTTAATTTATTAGCTTTTTTAAAGTTGTTTAAGACAAATATAGTTTCACTACAAACAAGTGTTTGGGTACTGCCTCCTTTCCTAACTGTAAATAAAAACCAAAAGCCTGCTGCGTCATTTGCGCTTAGCTGAAAACGAATTATATTACAAATATTTTATTTTCCAGTTCTTACAGCATTGAAAATAAAAATATAATTACAGTAAAATAAATTCTTGAACTGATGGATCTTTCAACAATTAATATCATTATACATCAAATATTCAATTTGATGTTGTTTATACTTTCCAAGACTGTTCTAGACGCATATAGTTTTACGTAAAGCGCCAATGACGCAGTGGGCTTTAGACTTTTACAGTGAGAGAAGGAGGTCATACCCAATCTTTTGTTTGTAGTAATTTTTCTTCGTTTCAAGCTTGATTTGCATATTCAATTAAAGTTTCACTCGTTTTAAGATTTATTTATTAATTTACATTAATATCTATTGTAAGTTTGTTAGTAGATGGCCGGGTAATACCGCTAGATACACAGGATCACAGCTAATCAGAGGGCTACAATACTAGATACACAAGACCACATCCTCTTTCTAGACCAAACATAGATGTTTGTAAGTCTAATGAATACGAACGGGAGTCACGCAACAGATATAAGGAATCATACGGGACTCTAAAGAGATAGAAATTATATTTAAATAAGGCTTCATTTTCTTTAGGCTTAGCGATAAATTCAGGAATTATTATTATTTCGAAGCCTTTATAACGTATCTTGACTCTTGAATTCATCTCTTGGATAACCTAGATTTAAGATGTTTCTAAATGCAACAGATTCAGAGGTGAATGTGATTATGACAGTGCACAGTTGCCAAACATAGGAAACGATAGAGATTAATCGACATTTTAGGGATTATTTTGGCGAAACAAATTAATTGACATTTTAGGGATTATTTGGGCCGAACAGTTTGAGACATTTTAGAAAATGATTTGGGGTTAGACTCTGTGGTTTCTGTAATAAACATGTACACAATATGGGATGTGGACGATATAAAATATTGTTTTTGGCAATGGAGTATGCTAAAAAGTTGAAATTAATAGAGCCATTAGTGTCAAGATGACATTGAGAATTAACCTAGCTTTACTTCCCGATTGTGTTCTGTATATTACACAAATACTATTTAAGCAGCTTTGTTAATATAAAAAGTTAATCATTTATTTTTTAACATGATGATTTTATTTCAACTTTTTTTACACGTCTTAGAATGAACAAGTGCACAATATGGGATTAGTGAGACGATTATGGATTTGAACATCAAGGACCGCAACCATCAATGACCCTAGCCACCAAGGACCTCAACCTCCAGGGGGCCCCCTCACTCCAACTTTTTGGGGCCCATCCCCCCATTTTTAATTTTTTTTTTTTTAATTAACTTTTTTTTATTATTTTTTAAACATGGTTTTCTTTAATTTTTTTTAAGTATCTTAAAATAACATGATATATGCTTGCGGATGTACCAATCATTCTCTATGCTTGCTCATAAACAAGACGCGGCTTTCCCGGTGATACTCTATGCCCGGTTATCGACACTGCCTACTTTATTGCATGTATTAAATCAGTAATTTTTCTACATTGGAAGGATTGACATCTGCATCCTATTTTTGTTTAAATAGTGAAAATGAATGATTCGAGGAAAGTGTGTACACATGATAAAGTCATTGTTGTCTTGAATTCTGAAAAGGAGAAGTATTTGAACTATGAAACAAGTACAAGTGGTAGCACTATTGGAAATGTATGCGTGCGTTGTCATGACAGTGAGAGTTAAGATTTCTTTGGATTACCCAAGAATTTCCATTGTACAAATGGTGGATATGCAAAAGTATCATTACCAGAGATGATAGTGCTCAAAGAGAATGACGACATCAAAATAATAGTTGATGAAGAGGGGCATCTTCTTGCTCATGGTTCTAGTAACACATTACCTACTGATACATCTTATTCCCCTCGTTCTGGTATTAGTATTCAAATGAATGCAAAGGGGAAAAGAAAAGCCAACTATTGCACTAATGTAATAAATCATATCATGGCTACCTGCCAGAACTGTTACCTGTGTAAACACAATGTGAGAATAGACAGTGAAATCGCTAGAAAAATAAAAAGGGCATTGGCATACAATATCATCAATGGTTATAAAGATAAATTGATGGAAAATGAAGCACAAGTGAACGCTATTACTACTATTGATCATATAGTCAACTAATCCAATAGTACCAAAGATGAAATGCGGATTGAGCCAGTAGGTGACACCCCAGTAAAAATTGCGTATGACCCAAAATGGATGAATCATTATTCTACTGGTTATGAACTAGGAGAAGAGAATAACTATAGTATCAAGAGAAAACATGTTAATTATTTTATGGAACAGATTCAAAATGTCCAAAGTTGTTCAAGGATGTTAATAATGTATAATAATGTCTGAAACATATTTTTATATTAATATTCTACATGTCATTATTTCATTAAAAATATATTATACATTACTTTGTTACATGATCTTTATTTTTAGGCTATGCTAGAGCGTCAAACGTTCAGAATATCTATTAAAAAGGTCAGAGATGTAAGAAAAGGAATTTTCAGAGATAAAGATACTACTAGCAGGCTCATAGTGGATATATTAGAAAATGAGATACTTTAACAGAACTTTTACCAAAGTCTGAGAGAGATGAGCTGAATTCTTTCTCAAAAATCTCCACAGAAAGGCAAACACCCGTCCTGACACACAGCAGAGAGAATTGTAGTTTTCAGAAACAGGAACATCCACGTTTAAAATACATCTGTTTCTATTAATAATATTTGATTTTTTAATAAAGTTGGGTTTTAGTTTTCAGAAATAAGAACATCTATGTTTGAAATACATCTGATTTTGATAATAATTTTTTTAATACAATTTCGGTTTTAGTTTTCGGAAATAGGAACATCCGCGTTAAAAATATATCTGATTATATTAATAATATTTGATTTTTAATAAAGCTGGGTTTTAGTTTTCGGAAATAAGGACACCCACGCTTAAAATATATCAGGTTTTATTAATAATATTTGATTTTCTAATAAAGTAATTTCATTGTTGAAATCAACGAAAAACCTGTTTTACAAGTTGAAGTACTCACCTTTTTCACTCCCAACATTACTTTACGACTTTTTGCATACCCCAACACCAAGAAATACTTTTCAAAAGGATTTATTTTATTATTTCAGAGAGTTCTTTTCTTAATATTCCTCCTAAACCCATTTTACAAGTTGAAGTACTCATCTTTTTTTCACTCCCAACATTACTTTACAACTTTTTGTATACCCCAAAACCAATCAAATACTTTTCAAAAGGCTTTATTATATTATTTCAGAACAAGTTCTTTTCGTAATATTCCTCCTAGACCTGTTTTACAAGTTGAAGTACTAATCCTTTTTCACTCCCAACATTACAACTTTTTGCATACCCCAACACCAAGCAATACTTTTCAAAAAGCTTTATCATATTATTTCAGAACAAGTTCTTTTCTTAATATTCCTCCTAAACCTGTTTTACAAGTTGAAGTACTCATCTTTTTTTCACTCCCAACATTACTTTACGACTTTTTGCATACCCCAACACCAAGCAAGACTTTTCAAAATGTTTTATTATATTATTTCAGAACAAGTTCCTTCTTAATATTCCACCTAAACCTATTTTACAAGTTGAAGTACTAATCTTTTTTCACTCCCAACGTTACTTTACGACTTTTTGCATACCCCAACACCAAGCAATATTTTTCAGAAGGCTTTATAATAGTATTTCAGAACAACTTGTTTTCTTAATATTCCTCCTAAACCTGTTTTACAAGTTAAAGTACTCATCTTTTTCACTCCCACCATTACTTTTTTACTTTTTGCATACCCCAAAACCAAGCAATACTTTTCAAAAGGTTTATTATATCATTTCAGATCAAGTTCTCTTCTTAATATTCCTCCTAAACTCATTTTATAAGTTAAAGTACTCATCTTTGTTCACTCCCAACATTACTTTACGATTTTTTGCATACCCCAACACGAAGCAATACTTTTCAAAATTCTTTATTATATTGTTTCAGAACAAGTTCTTTTCTTAATATTCCACCTAAACCTGTTTTACAAGTTGAAGTACTAATCCTTTTTCACTCCCAACATTACATTACGACTTTTTGCATACCCCAACACCAAGAAAGGCTTTTCAAAAGGCTTTATAATATTATTTCAGAACAACTTCTTTTCTTAATATTCCTCCTAAACCTGTTTTACAAGTTAAAGTACTCATCTTTTTCACTCCCAACATTACTTTACGACTTTTTTGCATACCCCAACACCACGCAATACTTTTCAAAAGGCTTTATCATATCATATCAGATCAATTTCTCTTCTTAATATTCCTCCTAAACTCATTTTATAAGTTGAAGTACTCATCTTTTTTCACTCCCAACAATACTTAATATTCTTAATATTCCTCCTAAACCTGTTTTACAAAATAAAGTACTCATCTTTTTCACTCCCAACATTACTTTATGACTTTTTGCATACCCCAACACCAAGCAATACTTTTCAATTATATCATTTTAGATAAAGTTCTCTTCTTAATATTCCTCCTAAACTCATTTTATAAGTTGAAGTACTCATCTTTTTTCACTCCCAACAATACTTAACGACTTTTTGCATAAGCAACGCCAAGCAATAGTTTTCAAGAGCCATTATTATATTATTTCAGGACAAGTTCTTTTCTTAATATCCCTCCTAAACCCATTTTACAAGTTGAAGTACTCAACTTTTTCACTCCCAACATTAGTTTACGACTTTTTTGCATACCACAACATCAAGCAATGCTTTTCAAAAGGCTTTATTTCAAAACAATTTATTTTCTTAATATTCCTTCTAAACCCATTTTACAAGTTGAAGTACTCATCTTTTCTTACTCCCAACATTATTTTACGACTTTTTGCATACCCCAACACCAAGCGATACTTTTCAAAAGGCTTTATTATATTGTTTCAGAACAAGTTCTTTTCTTAATATTCCTGCTAAACCTGTTTTACAAGTTGAAGTACTCATCTTTTTTCACTCCCAATATTACTTTACGACTTGAAAGTTCTTTCAAGTCGTAAAGTTGAAAGTAATGTTGAAAGTTCTGGAAATTATGTGTTTGAGCAGGACACTCCCCCACAGTCTTCAGGGACAAGGGTTATAAGTTATGCCCTTGGGGCATATATGGTTCTTATGGAAGGAATGCTCGTATAAACTTCAGAGAGAGCTCATTTTTTTGGAAATTGAAAGTTCTAGTTCACTTTTTAAGAGTCAAAGCAGATTGGAGGGCACATAGCCCCCTTCACGCCCTTTTTTCCTCAAACCCATCCGATAAGAATTGTGAGATAGTTTTTTTAATAGTTCAATGACCATATAATTAAAACTCAGGGGTCAACACAGCCCCCCAGAGCCCGTGGGCAGGTGTTGTAAGTTATGCCCTGGGAAAATATTTGGTTCTTTGGAGGATATTCGGTTCTTATTACTTTTCTTTGAAAAACTTATTTATTCGGAAAGTTTTTTTTAATTAATAATAATAAAACATTAGTGCCGTATGGCCTTTACTATAGGCAACGCTATAGCGTTGCCTTTAATCGAAAATGATTGTAAGTCTTACCAGTCCCCCTGTCCTAGAACTGTTTTTTATGTCTTGTTCTTTTTGGCATCTGGAAAGTGATTGCACTTCCATAATTTTTCTTTGATAATACCACAGGAAGGAGAAGTTTCCGGGGGGGAAATCCCCCCGCGAAATAAGTAGAGTGACTCGGGCCAATGTTCGTTAAAATTCTTTGTTGAGAATTTGATGATTGTTGATGCATCAACACAATTATATTTTTTTTTGTTGTTGCTGATTCTAAATATATAAAAGACATTCAGTTTATTCTTCCCCACGAAAAGCTAGGGGGTAGAAAAATAATTTTTTCGAGGAGGGGGGTACACAAAAAAAACAAAAAAAAACACATTAAAATTTTGTTTATATTCATTTTTTTCGTTTTTACGAGTCGGACAAACAATTCTTGGGAAGGGGTGGTTCAATCCCCCCCCCCATGGACGCAACCTTGCCTTTTGATAACATGTTTGTTCTTATAGTTTTTGAAAGTTTTATCTCAATGCTTATAGAATTACAAGTAGTTACAATAGAAATAGTGGTTGAAGTCGTAGCAGCAGGAGTAGTAGTAGTTGTTGTTGTTGTAGTAAATGTAGCAGTGATAATAGTATTAGTAGTAGCGTGCAAATATTGACTTTTGGTCAGATGATCATACATCAATTCTTGAGATAATACATAAGTCAATTCTTGAGAAACGCTCTTTTGACAATGTACATGCACATAGCTTCTTTGATTTAGTTCAAATGTCCCCTCAATATTGTAATTGGAGTAGTGGGATAGTAGTAGTGATAGCAGTAGTTGTGGTGGTAATTTTAGTAGTAGTGGTTGTATGCAAATATTGCCTTTTTGATCATCTCCCTTATCATCTCTTAAAAATTCCAAATTATTATACTCGGTCATTTCTGAGTTATGCCCTTTTGACAATCCGTATAAACATAAAGTATTTTGATTTAGTTCAACACTCTATTCTAGATTCTCTGAAAAGAGCACCTGAAAGCCCTTTGTCTTTTTGGAAATAAAATTTCAAAATACTTACCTTTCTCAATAACATTTACTGTCGGATGTGTTTTGGGGAATTATAGGCTGAGGGGAATGGTTGCCCTCTATTCGCTTTTGATTCCTAAAAAGGACTATAGAACTTCCGACGTCCAATTAAATAAGCCCCATCTGACCCGAAGTTTATCCGACCACCCGTTACATAAGAACCATATATGCCCAGAGGATTAACTTACAATACAACCCTTGTTCCTGGGCTCTGGGGGTTGTGTCTACCCTGAAGGCATTGCTATATGCTCTTTGGACTATTGTGAACAAAATGGCTATCTCAATTTTTGATCAGGTGCGTTTGGGTAAAAGAGATGTCAGTTAAAGGGAGGGGTGGCTAGTTAACCTCCATCACTTTTGACTTTTAATAGGGAACTAAGACTATATATTTCCAATCAAATGAGCCTCCTCTAAAGTTCAAAAGACCATTCCTTCCATATAAACTGTATATGCCTCGGGGGTCTAGCTAATAACCCTTGCCCCCCGACTATTTAAAATACACTAGCCCTTTCAATTTATAATCAAATGAGCCTTTTTCGAAGTTTCTACGACAAGTCATTCTATACGAAGTGACCTGGTCTCAAAGATAAATAAATAATACATTGTGCCCACATCGCTCCTTACTTAGGCAGCGCTATTGCTCTGCCTATGACATTTGGACTATTTTTTGAACAAATGGCTATCTCAAAATTTCTATCAGATGAATTTCAGGAAAATACGATGTGAGGGGGTAGATGCCCTTCGATTACTTTGACTCTTAAAAAAGGCGCTAGAGGTTTACAGTAGATTACCAATCCTTCTGCTCATTTGTGGTTTAATGGAGCTCTTTAGTTGTTTTTTTTTAATTCCTTATTTTGTGGAAACATTTTTTTAATTAATCTTTAGTATAAGTGATAGTTAATGACAGTGAACAGAGGAAAGCAGGAAAAAATAATTATTCTAGGGTAAAATAAAAGGCAAATACTAAAACAAGAGCAATATATAAGAAAATATTAAGGGTATTAAGCTGAAAACTGAAGAAGGGTATTGAGAAAACTTAAGAAGGGTATTAACTTAAGGAAATGTTTAAATTGACGTTGACAAGGAAACGGAGGGCAATCCTCTAAAACAAGTTTCTAAAACAAGCCATTTTTGAAAAGTTTCAACTCTCCCCCGAGCACTTTCAAAGAAGGTTTAGAAGCGAAAGAAAACGAGACAACGAAACATTAAAGAATTCGGGTACAAATTGAAAGATATGTGTTTAAAATGGCTAGAGTTAGAAAATTATAGAATGTATGAAGACCCGGAAGAGATAAAAGAAAATTGACGGAAGTGGTAAACAAAATAGTAATAGAACAATTCTTAGAAAATACCCATCCAAGTATGAGAATGTACCTTAAAGAGAAAAACCCACAAACAATTGAAGAAATGTACGAATTAGCAGACAGGCACACTGAAATTAGGAGGGAGGCATTCCCACAAAGAACAAGGTTAGGAGGAAATGGTAGGAAAGAATACCCGTACACAGAAAATAGAAAGAATGGTAGCCAAATATGGCAAACACAAGGAGAAGTAACATGCTACCACTGTAACTTGGACGGCCACTATAGCACCAATTGCCCAAATAAAGACAGTAGAAAGTACGGCCAAAAACAGGGACAGTATGACGTTACCTGTTATAACTGTAATAAACGAGGACATTATGCCTCAGATTGCCGTAGCGCGAAAAAAAATTACGACAATAATTACAGAACAAGGGACGATGGGGCAAACGGAAGACAGGACAATCCGAGAAACGATCGATCCCGAGAGAATTGGAAAAAGTCTCAAACGTATAAGAGAACCGCATGGGTTAAAAGCCCGGAGAATATGAAAACTTGCGCATTTGCAGAATCACACAAAGTATGTGGTGAACTAAATGGTAAATCGGTAGAAATAGCTATTGATTCCTGCAGCGACCAAACCTATGTACGGGAAGACTTGATAAAGAAAACCGACATAAATTACAAAAATAAAGTGGCAGCGCTATGCTACTATGGAGCAGAACATAAATGTCCGACAGCTCAGGTCATAATAGAAATAGCCAATAAAGAGGGAAATACGGTTGAAAAGGAATTAAAAGTAGGGGTTGTACCTACTCTTGCAGTAGACGTTTTATTAGGGGGAGATTTCGGCAATATCGAAAATTTTCTTACACTAAAAGCAACCTCCATGATTAAAAAAGTAAATGCGGTGACACGAAGTCAAGAAAAAAATAAAAGGGAGGCTGTGCCGCCCACTAATGAAAATGATGGTCAAAATATACAAAACCCATTTCAGTTTAACGACGAGATATTCATAAAAAAAATACAAAACCGAGAAAACCTAAAAGGAAAAAAAAGGCGGATAAAAAGGAATATAACCAAAAACAAGAGAAATTATTGACCGTAGAAAAAGAACCAGAAACGAATAAAGAGGAACTAACCGAAAACACTCGGAATAACTTCCGAAAAATTCGCAGAATTACAAACAAATGATAGATATTGCAGAAAAATAAAACTAGCACTGACGAATCAAAAAAATCCACAATCTAAACAGTTTTCCAGTAAAAGAAATCTACTTTACAAAATATTGGAGACTGGGGAAAGCCCTAGAAAATTACAACTTTTGGTACCACATGAACTAAGGAAAGCGGTAATAAAGTTGGCTCACTCAAGCCCGACGGGGGGACACATGGGATCCCAAAGAACAAGAGATAGAGTCTTGCAGCGTTTTTGGTGGAAAGGATTAAGAAAGGATATTATCAACTTTTGTAAAAGATGCGAAGATTGTCAATTAGTCGCATACAAAAAACCAAATGAAAAAGTTCCAATGAAAAAAATGCCCATTTTCGGCAAACCATTTGAGAGAATTTCAATGGACATTGTAGGTCCACTTCCGAAATATAGCGCGGGAAACAGATGCATTTTAGTTATTAATGATCTGGCTACGAGATACCCAGATGCTATCCCAATGCGAACAGTAAAATCACCAAAAATCGCAGAAGAATTAGCGAAATATGTCTCACGTCACGGAATCCCGAATGAAATTTTAACAGATAATGGAACCAATTTTATATCAACATACATCCGAAAATTATACGAAATTCTCGGTATTAAACAAGTATTAACTACTCCATTCCATCCTCAGACAAATGGAGTGACAGAAAGATTTAACGGAACCCTAATTAGTATGTTGAGACGTTTTGTAAGAGATGATGTAAACCAATGGGACAAAATGCTTCCTTGTGTCCTTTTTGCATACAGAGAAACTCCATACCAAGCTACAGGGTTCTCGCCATTTGAATTACTATATGGGACAAACCCAAGGGGGGTGTTAGACATTTTAAAGGAATCATGGGAGAATGAGGATAAAAATGAAGAAACAGTGATAACCCACTTGCTATCACTACAAGAAAAACTGCATAAATACCATGAAATTGCAAAGCAAGCACAGGGGGAATATGCAGAGAAAACAAAACATGGTACGATAAATCCGCCCGAATGCGTGAATTCACGGAAGGGGAGGAAGTCCTCATTTTATTACCGGACGGAAATAATAAATTGGAAGTAAGATGGAAGGGACCGTTTAAAGTGAAAAAGAAAATGAATGATGTAAATTATATGATAGAATTAGATGGAGCAAGGAAAAAAAAAGAAGTTTACCACGTGAATTTACTGAGGAAATGAAAAAGAAAACCTCAAGGATCCGCAGAAGCGCTGTCTCATGATTTCGACCTAGAACACGACGAGGAAAGTGCCCCTTTAGATACAATAGACCCGACAGAAACACATATAAACGCCATTGAAAGGGTTTCGGCAGAAACATATCTGAGCCAAGCTCAGAAATTCCAATTAAATTAGTTATTCACGGAATTTGCAGACGTATTAACAGACCAAATCGGAAAAACAGAAAATGTAGTACATAAGATACTATTAAACGACAAGAAACCAATAAAACAATACCCGTACCGAATACCAGAAGCAAAAAGGAAAGAAATGAAAAAAGAAATTGACCGAATGCTCGAATTAGGGGTGATAGAACCATCAAATTCAGAATATGCAGCACCAGTCGTATTAGTCCCGAAGAAAGATGGCTCCATTAGATTTTGCGTAGACTATAGAAAACTAAATAATATTTCCGAATCAGACGCGTATCCGATACCAAGAATGGACGAAATTCTAGAGTCAGTAGGTTCCGCAAAATTTATATCAATTTTGGACTTGAGGAGTGGGTATTGGCAAGTAAAAATGGACCCAGATGATTCAGCCAAAACTGCCTTTATTACTCCTTTTGGGTTGTACCAATTTAGGTACATGCCATTTGGACTAAAAGGGGCACCAGCAACATTCCAAAGGCTAGTAGATTATACTTTAAATTCCTTACCATATACAAGAGCCTACTTGGATGACATTATAGTATTTTCGAACTCGTTCAATGAACATCTAATCCATATGGAACAAGTATTAACCAGGCTGAGGAGAGCAGGACTAACTTTGAATGTAGAAAAATGTAAATTAGTACAGTCACAGACAGAATACCTGGGACACAAAATAGGAAACGGTATAATAGCCCCATTAAGGGAAAAAACAGAAAAAAATAGAAACGCAGCAGTTCCAACCACAAAGAAAAAAGTTCGGTCGTTCTTGGGGTTGGGGGAAAGTTGGGAGATATTGAATGTCGATTCGGATTGGAAAAACTTGGAAAAGAATCTGAGATTGGTATTATCAACTCAAAAGATATGTCGATCCTTTATGAGGGGGAGGAATCCCTTGGGGAAGCTCCCCTGCGGGAAGTCGCGAAAGATGACCCTTTTCCTCAATGCACAACTGGCGGACAAGTTGTGATCCCTTTACCGAGATTTTGCCTCTCTGATCTGGAGTCCTTGGGGGGATACTCTCTCCCAGTCACTTCATACTTCACCCAAACCTTTGTCTAGTGACCCTATTCATAATTGTTATTCTTCATGGGAACCGACAATTATTTCCGGCAAATTGTATTCAGTGGGAGATGCATCCAAATTTCATTTGCAATTAGCATCAATGCATATTCTGCATTTGATTATCCCAGGGGAGGGAACCCAGAAAAAAGGCGATTCGTGGTTCCTTCAAAATTTTACTTCATTCCCAGTACCCTTATCGTTTTCACAGGCCTGTGTATTTTCGGCCTTGGATTGTTTGAAATTCTGCCAAGGGGCAATTTACTTCTTTTTTTTATTGAGATGTGGGGTTGTCTCCACAGATGGAAATTAAGAGGCTAGTACAGCCAAAATTTTTCATGAGGGCTGGCATCATCGAAAGTGCCAGGAACTGATTCTTTGCTCCTCTCAAATGTAAATTCGTGAGAGCGAGAAAATTTTTTGTTTTTGATTGTGCTGCGCACAATAAATTTCTACGAATCTTGGAGACTTCAACTTTCAAAACCTAATGCAGATGCTATACGATCTAGACCATGGTGGTTCTACGATAGAGACGTGGGGATGATGACGAATCCTGAAGCGGTGGAAGTACAGACACTGGTGGAAGAGAGAAGATACAAGTTTAGTGATTTTGAGTATAATGTTATTTAGCTTATGTCTGAGTTTCCAGACAATTCACCGGAGTAGCGGCCATTTATCTTAGGAGGGGGGTGTTGGAACCCTTGGTCCCAGTTTGTTCAGATAAATGTCCTTCCCAGATTCCTTTCTTTTGGCCCCATAATTATTTTCCCTCCCCGAGTAATAATTATTAATTTTCCTTTTATTTTGTGACGCCATTTTATGTCTTCCTAATTCCGTAGTTGGTTAATAGACCACGAGGTAATAAATTGCGCAGTTAGGGAGGTTGACCAGTAACTTAGTAAGCCCTCGGATTGGCTGTAAAAATTCATTACCACCCCGTACCCCGTCGCAGACCCGCGGCTAGCGGAGCGGGCTGGAAGAAAATGTGTTACGTGTCCAAGGGGGGAGTCTTAAAAGGTACTTAGCATATTTAAAAAATATTGCTCGAAGTTTCTGTTTAGTGGTGCATGGAAATGTTCGCCAAAAAGGGCTCAGGTATAAAAAATGGGGCAATGCTAGTGCAGTATACAGCCGAGCAAGGATAAACCGGTTGAAGCTGAACTTCGTTGCAACCAATCTGCTGTATGCAAAACCGGTACGCTTTTCGAGATGTTGAATTAATAGCTGTCGTGTGTGTCTCAGCGTTTTACCAATCGGTAGTCCAAGATAAATGATGTGATCTGCTGGCTTAATACTTGTCTGTCCAAGGTCTATGGTAGGCGGGACTTGGTTTTCGGGCCAATTAAACAGTAATACCTCTGATTTTGCAGCGTTAAATTCTAGGCCTATCGCAGCATATTGCTTTTGAAAAATAGCAAAATTGCATTCAATGCCACCAATATTCCGGCTCATATTTAAAATATCGTCAGCATAACAAAGAAGAGAAAGGTCAATACCATCCAGAACACACGTTATTTGGTAATTTTCCTGTGCTGGAAGAACACTGTTATTAAAAGCCGGGGCAGAAGTAGGAGCACCTTGCCGGGCGCCTTTTCGTACTGGGACGGTTGGGTAAATTTCCCTTATATTCTTCTCGGGCGAAACAACTTTTATTTGTGCCTGGAGGTTTTCATACATGTCCTTTAATGGCATTATGACATCTCGTTGGACGCCTCTCTTTCCCATTTCTAGAATAATTTGGTCGTGGATAAGGGAATCAAACGCACGCTTGACATCATGAATACCAATCGCGACCGACTCGCCTGAGCTTTCAGCGTCAATAAGGACAGAAGCCACGACGCTTAGCGCATGGCCACAACCAAGACCAGGTTGAAAGCCAAATTGGGAGGGTGGTGCATAACATTTCTCATTTATTTCTTTAATTATAAGTAGCTCAAAAATTTTGCAAAAAGTTGTTGATATAGTAATGGGTCGAAAAGACGTACATTCTTCCAGGGGTTTCCCCTTTTTTGGCACAGGGGTAAGGGACCCTATGCAAAAATTACTGGGAACCACACCTTGCACAAAAATCATATATATATAATCAATCACAAATATATATATATATATATATATATATATATATATATATATATATATATATATATATATATATATATATATATATATATATATATATATATATATATATATATATATATATATATATATATATATATATATATATATATATATATATATATATATATATATACTTGCTCTAATTACTTGCTCTACTTACTCTAGGCATTATGAAACCACCTATAAAGGATAATTTCTGTTTGTTTTGGGTTTTAATGTTGCTCCTTATTTGCTGTTGAAAAAACTTGTTTTTTTATGTAACTTTTGATCGTTTTTCAAATCATGCCGATAAATTCGGTTCACCCTCTATGAAAAATTCCCCCCATCACGGGAAACTCCTCCACCTAAAGTTCCTCTCACGTAAAGTATTCCCCCTCCCCTATAAAATTACTTCCCCCCCCCCCATAAATTTTAAGAAAAAAATTTCTTAGCAAGCTTTAATTTGAAAAACGACTTAAAATTCTAATCGTTTTTCCTACCACTCCAGAAATTTTCACAGAAAATTTCCCCTGGACAATTCCCCCTGAAGCATCTCCACGCGGAAAATTCAGTTGGCAAAGAGAAACTAAGGAAAATAAAAAGAATTTCGTATAGGAATTCTGTCAATCACCAAAACTACAACAAATCACCATCACTAAATAAATGAAACCCAAAACAAACAGAAAGTACAATAAATAACTGAGTCAAACTCAACAGGAG
Organism: Artemia sinica; assembly: GCA_027921565.1. Lineage (NCBI taxonomy): Eukaryota > Metazoa > Arthropoda > Branchiopoda > Anostraca > Artemiidae > Artemia > Artemia sinica. The sequence continues at coordinate 36,604,785 of CM051259.1, read as the reverse complement.
TGAAAATTAACATGAGTAGGGCTGACAGCCCTCATGCCTTCTCAAGACTAGGGCAAAATTTACACTTTACTGAAAACAAAATATATTTCAAAGCTTTTCACTTTTTTGACTTTAATAAGTAAAAAATATTCAGCCTTTAAGGACTATACATCATTATATGTAAATTAAGCTAACAATTCATGTTCTTTTTTCAGTAAAGTGGAAATTTTGTTCTGGTCTTGAGAAGGTATGAGGGTTGTCAGAACTACTCATGTTAATTTTTGTTCATTTTGAGTTTGACTTGGTTATTTATTGTAATTTCTGTTCGTTTTAGGTTTCATTTATTTATTTATGGTGCTTTGTGGTAGTTTTACGATCGGAAGATTACTTTTCTGTATATCAGCTCACTTTTGGTTTAATCAAGCTCTTTACTTCTCTTTGAAAGACTTATTTGGTGGAAACATTTTTTAATTTAATCTTTAGTATAAGTGATAGCTAAAGACAAGGAAAAGAGAAAAGTAGAAGAGAATAACTTTTCCAGGATAAAATAAAAGGCTGAAATGATTTGCTTACCATTAGAAAAAGTGCTTACCATTATAAAAATATTTTTATCTAGATAAAACTGTCTGAAATGTTGAGGAGGATTTCAATCTAATTCAAAACATATTGTACACATAATAGTTGTAAAAAGTTCACAACAGCACTATATAAGGAAATACTAATTGTATTAAGTTAAAAATTTAAGGGCATGTTGAGATTGATGTTGAAAAAGACACGGAAGGCCACCCCCACCCTTGCCTATTTAGATGCCCCCCCTTAACACTGATGGAATTCTCAAATCCATTGTATTCAAAATAGTCAAAACGTCTAATTGTTGGGCCTTTGGGATGCCAAGCCCCCAAAGATCCCGGGACAAAGAATGTTAAATATGCAATTTGTCCATTTTGTACACAGGGCATTTATCCTTGGGAAAGGGGTAAGTGTTTGATCCTGGGTTTGTCCAAAAAACATAAAGGTATGTAGGTGAAATGTCGCGGAATGTTGAGGGGTATGTTGAGCTAAATCAAAATAAACTACATGCAACTTGCCAAAAGAAACTTGCTTTATTGACCTGTTCTTAACATAATCTGTATATATAATACTTTGAATCGCCAATTTCATCTCAATTTATTTTATATATTAATGGTTCGTTTACACATTGCGGACATCCATGCGGAAATCCGTCCGTTTCTGTTCGAACTATAGCTAAAATAACGCTGCGTTTTAAGGCAAAGATTTCAAATTATTGCAACAGCATGACTTATGTTCTTACCCTCTTCTGAAAGCTGTTGAGCAATAGAGAGCCAAATGACACCGTTTTTCTTAGTTTTCTTATAGCCTGGGTGCGCAGGATCATAGAAGCTGGGTATAGCCTTGAAACAAAGTTATAAAATCGTGTAGTTTTTGATAATCCATACTCATGATTTTATTCGTTTAAAAATCTTGCCAAGATTCCGTCCTGATTTGACCAAAACGTTGCGGAAAGCTAAAGATTTTTCTAGCACAAAAACGGACGGAATTTCCGCACGGATTGCTAAATCCGCATGAATTTCCGCAATGTGTAAACGAACCATAAGCTGACACATCGAGTTTCGCACTTCGTTGGCTAAAGTGGAATTTTGTTATAGCTATTAGGGCCGTTTTTTCTCTCATCAATGTGCTAAGATCTTACATCTTTCGCCAGAAAACGCTTAAAAGTGAAATCTTTGAACTAAGATCTTACATCTTTTGTTATTTTTATGCAAATATATTTCATCATTCTGCTCTGATCAGCGGTCTGAGAACAATGATGAGTATATCATCAGAGTTCTCTCATCATTGTTCTATATGGCAGAAAGATGGCGTCTTTCACGCTTATTGCTAATATCAGTGAGGTGTAATATCTTAGAACAGAGATGAGTTGATAAAACAATAATCTTTGTAGAAAGATGAAAGATTTTAGATGTAAGATCTTAGTGCTAAAAAACGGCCCTATTGTCAAGCAGTTCGTGGTAACGAACTGTAATGAAGAAGCGACTTGGCCCAATAGTAACCTCAACTTTAAAACCGGAATTAAAATATCTCATTTGTCCATACGATTGTAAAGCGGACAATTATTTGTTGTTTACTATAGACATTCGTTTGTCTTATCAGTGATTATAATAATGGTAGTTCTAGAAATGTGTAAAACGCAGGTTTATTGATTTGTTTGTTTTTTTGGTTTTTTGTTCTTTTTTTCTCTTGTTTGTAAGTTGTCGATTTTTTTAGATCGTTTATTTTTTTTATTGCTAGATCCTTAAAGTTCGTTTTCGTTACAAAAAGGCCTTCGGACGGATAGCTGAAATATTCAGATTTCTTTCTTTAAAGTATTGTTGTAGTTGATTTCCAGATAGAAAATATATTTTTGAGGAGGACATTCCCCCATATCCCTCAGGGCAAGGGTCGTAAATTATGCCCTGGGGGCACATAAGATATATATAGAAAGCGTTGTCGCAGAAACTTAAAAAAGAGCTAATTAGTAGTAAGCATGTACGAAAGCGACGCCTACAAGTCTCAGGCATGGATATGTGTCCAGTTTCAACAATACATGGCTTACCACGGTCATTCATCTATTAATACACACGGTACATGCCTTACCAGACTGGTTTTTGAGGCAACACCTATTTTCTGGGCCAATCAGAGATATTTCTACTAACGGTACTCCATAAGAAAATAATAGATACGAGACTAACATGCGTAATTTGTACTATAAAATAATGTTTCCACTAGCGATAGAGGCAAGTCGGACATCTTTCTGAGTCAAAACCTGTCAAAGAGATTGGTAACCACTAGCTTAAAGGCATCTCATCGGGTTTGGTTAAGAATGCATCATGGGTAATTACAAAACGATGGTGTGATAGAGTCATAATTGTTTCAACTTGAAAGATATATCATTTTGCGTTAAAGCTAACTCAATTCGCGAAAAAGGTATTCCATTGGTTAAGAATACATCATGGGTAATTACAGAATGATGGTATGATAGAGTCATAATTGTTTCAACTTGAAAGATATATCATTTTGCGTTAAAGCTAACTCAATTCGCGAAACAGGTATGGTATAGTCATAATTGTTTCAACTTGAAAGTTATACCATTTTGCATAAAAGGTAACTCAATTTGCGAAAAAAGGTATAGCATTTGCACAACTGCAATGAATGATCTTAATTGATGATTGAATAATAGGGGTAAAGCAGAGCTCGACAGCATTTTTAAATGGATTGTATGAAGGTGGTAAAAAAGGGTTAAACTGCATACCAGTCAAGGTGAGCCCGAATGGGTTGCTAATTCAGAATAATATCGTTGGCATCAATCTACGGGAACGATTAACAATGACAAGATGAACTTGTGACATGACCTAGCTTTACTTCTCCGATGTGTTCTGTATAATGCACAAGTACCATTTGAACAGTGTTGTCAATATAAAATATGCTCTAACATTGTAGTATACTAAAAAGTTGATACTAATAGAAATGTAGATGCCAAGAAAAGAATTTTAATAAAGAAATTCATAAAAATCTTTAGAAATCCTTACAAATCAAGTAGTGTGATGATTATACGTTCGAAGCATCAAGGATCGTAAGCATCAATGACCCTAACCATCAAGGACCTCAACCTCTAAAAGTCCCCTACCCCCAACCTCCAAGGGGCCCCCTCCCTCCAACTTTTTGGGCCCCTCCTCCCATTTTTTTATACTTTTTTTGAAGTTTTTTTTACTTTTTTTATCAATGTTTTTTTAACATGGTATTTTCAACTTTTTTTACATGTCTTAGAGTGACATGAAACGTACTTAAAACATAAGAAATCACGTTTAATGTTTTCCAAATTCACAATGAGAATGATATAGAAATGTTAGTCGTGACTTTTACTATTAGAAAAATAATGTTTGTAGTAGCACTTTGTTTGGACTGAATTTTTTGGACTGAAATTATTCAACTTTTTTTTACATATCTTAAAATGACATGAAATATGCTTGTGGCTCTACCAATCGTACTCTATGCTTGCTCATAGACACGACGCGACTTTCTCACTGGTACTCTATGACGGGCTATCAACACTATCTAGTTTATTACATGTATTAAATCAGTATTTTTACGCAGGGGAAGGATAAACACCTAATTCATATCTTTTAAAAAGTGAAGATGAAGCATTTTAGGAAAGTATACATGATATTGTTATTGTAGCACTGAATGCTGACAAGGAGGAGTATTTGAACAATGAAACAAGTACAAGTGGTAGTACTATCAGAAACGTATGCGTGCATTGTCATGACAGTAAAAAATTGAATTTATTTGGAGTACCAAAAAAATTCAACTCTTATGATGGTGGATATGCGAGATTGAGATCTCCGGAGATGATTGCACTCAAAGAGAATGCCAACGTAAAAATAATAGTTGATAAAGAGGGGCATCTTCTTGCTAGCTTGTGGTAACATGTTACCCAGTGTTAAACCCTATCGTCAGCTTTCGGGTATTAGCATTCAAATGAAAGCAAAGAGGAGAAGAGAGGCCTACTCTTCTACTTATATCATAAAGCATATCTTGTCTACGTGCCGAAACTGTTGCCTGTGTAAAAATAATGTTTTAATAGACAGTGAAATGGCCGGAAAAATAAAGAGGGCATTGGTAGAATCTTTCACTAAGGAATATAAAGATGAATCGGTGAAAAACAAAGCATAAATGAACGTTATTACTAGCATTGATCAAACACTCAATGAACCAAATAATACCAAAGACGAAGCGCATATTGAACCTGTCGTTGACATACCAATAAAAATTGTGTAAAACTCAAAATGGAATAATGATTATCCAACTGATTACGAACTAAGAGAAGACAATCGGTACAATATCAAGAGAGAACGTGGTGAACTATTTTATGGAATAGATTCAAAATTTCTAAAGTTGTTCATTGATATTAATAATATATAATAATATATTTTTGTATTAATATTCTCCATGACATTTTTTCAATAAAAATATATTATGCAATACATTGTTATGTGTTCATTATTTTTAGAGTATGGTAGCATATCAAACTTTTAGAATGTCTATTAAAACATTGGAGATGTAAGAAAAGGAATTTGCATACATCATATGTCGGATAGATAGGCTAACATGGAGGAAATCTAAGTATCAGAGTGAATATATTCTTTATCAACACCTTTTGTCGGTTAGGTCAGGAAAAAATTGATAAAAATCTAAGTATCAGAGCGAATAGATTCTTTATCAGCATCCATTGCCAGATATCTCGGTTAACATTATCAAAACCTAAGTGTCAGAGCGAAGAAATTCTGTATCAACATCTATTGTCAGATGCATGGGATAACATTGACAAAATCTAAGTATCAGATTGAATACATTTTTTCTATCAACATCTTTGTCAGATACATCGGACAAAACTGACTAAATCTACGTATCAGATTGAATAAATTCTTTATCAACATCCTTTGTCGGATACGTTGGATAACATTGTCGAAACCTATGTATTAGAGGGAATAAATTCTTTATCAACTTCCTTTTGTCTGATACATTAGATAACATTCACAAAATCTAAGTATCAGAGTGAGTAAATTCCAAATCATCGTCCTTTGTCAGATATGTCTGATAAAATTGAGAAAATTTAAGTATCAGAGTGAATACATTCCTTATCAGTGTCTTTTGACAGATACGTTTGATAACACTGACCAAATCTAAGTAGCATAGTGAATAAATTCTTTATCAACTTCTTTTGTCGGATGCATCAGATAACATTCACGAAATCTAAGTATCAGAGTGAGTAAATTACTTATCATCGTCTATTGTCAGATATGCCTAATAAAATCGAGAAAATCTCAGTATCAGAGTGGATACATTCTTTATCAATGTCTTTTGACGGATACTTTTGATAACACTGATAAAATTTAAGTATCAGAGCGAATAAATTCTTTATTAACATTCTTTATCGATATCATTTCTCGGATACGTCAGATAACATTGACAAAATTTATGTCTTAGAATGAATAAATTCTTTATCAACATCCTTTGTCGGTTAGCTCGGAATAAAATTAATAAAATCTAACTATCAGAGTGAATAGATTCTTTATCGACATTATTTGCCGGAAATGTCAGTTAACATTATCAAAACCTAAGTGTCAGACTGATTAAATTCTGTATCAACATTTATTGTCAGATACATGGGATAACATTGACAAAATTTAAGTATCAGAGCAAATAAATATTTTCTATCAGCATCTTTATCGGATAAAACAGAAAAAATTGAGAAAATCTAAGCATCAGAATAAATAAATTCTTTATCAATAGCATTTGACGGATACGTGTGATAGTATCAGAGTGAGTAAATTCTATATCCTCGTCTTTTGTCAGATATGATTGATAAAATTTAGAAAATCTGAGCATCTTTATCAACATCCTTTGTCAGATATGCTTGATGAAATGGAGAAAATCTGAGTATCAGAGTGAATAAATTCTTTATAAATGTCTTTTGAGAGATACGTTTGATAACACTGACAAAATTTAAGTATCAAATTGAACAAATTCTTTATTAACATTCTAACATTCTTTATCGATATCATTTGTCGGATAAGTCGGATAACATTGACAAAATCTATGTATTAGAATGAATAAATTCTTTATCATCATCCGTTGTCGGATATGTCATTATGAAAAAATTGAAAGTAAGTAACAAACTCTTTCTTGAATTCACCTCTTGGATACACAATGCAGAAATTTCATTCAAGAAATTATGAAATAGTTGTATTTCCACGCTTCATTTGCATGCAATAGATACCGAAAGTTTTATGACTCCTCCCCCCAATGAATTCAACGGGTTTTATGACTCCTCCCCGCAATGAATCAAATGGTTTTAGGACTCATCCCCCTAGCCATATGTCCATTTAACCTTGAGCAAAGGTATAACACGGTAAACCTATTCTATATCATGGGATCCTCGTTTCTGGATGTTTAACAGTGAACTTTAAGTACTATTTTTATGTAAATATGTGTTTTTTTTAAAATCTTTTAATATGTTTAAGCAATAAATATCTTTAAGCTTAACCCGTCTTTATTCTTTAGAATAGTCCTATTCATTCATTAAATTATGCAGAAATTGTAAGTAAGTAACAATATCTTTCTTGATTACACCTCTTGGATACACAATGCGGAAATTTCATTCAAGAAATCATGAAAAAAGTAAGTAACAAACTCTTTATTGAATTAACCTTTTGGATACACAATACGGAAATTTCATTCCAAAATTACGAAAAAATTAATAGTAAGTAACAAACTCTTTCTTGAAGTCACATCTTGGTTACACGAAGCAGAAATTTCATTCAAGAAATTAGGAATAAATTGTAAGTAAGTAACAATCAAACAGTTCGTGGTAACGAACTGTAAGTAAGGAGCGACCCGGCTCAATGGTAACCGAAACTCTAGAAAACGGGTTTTTGATACCAATAGATATATCAAAAGAATCAGATTTCAATGCTGATTTCAAATATATAACTTTCATCAAGTTTAGTGCTACCCATCAAAAGTTACGCGCCTGAGAAAATTTGGCTGATTTTCAAAAAAAGGGGGAAAGACCCCCTAAAAGTTATAGAACCTTAATGAAAATCACACCATCATATTCAGCGTATCAGAGAACCCTACTGTAGAGGTTTCAAGCTCCTATCTACAAAAATGTGGAATTTTACATTTTTTGCCAGAAGAAAGATCACGGATGCGTGTTTATTTGTTTGTTTGTTTTTTTTGTTTTTTTCCCAGGGGTGATCGTATCGACCCAGTGGTCCTAGAATATCGTGGGAGGGCTCATTGGAACGGAAATTAAAAGTTCTAGTGCCCTTTTTAAGTGACCAAAAAAAATGGAGGACAACTAGGCCCCCTCCCACGCTTATTTTTTCCCAAAGTCACCCGATCAAAATTTTGAGATATCCATTTTGTTCAGCATGGTCGAAAATATGATAAATATGTCTTTTAGGATGATTTAATCCCCCGAAGTTCCCAGAGGGAGGGCTAAAAGTTATGAACTTTACCCAATGTTAACATATAGTATTGGTTATTGGGAAGTATACAGAAGTTTTCAGGAGGTTTTTTTTCTGGTAGTGAGAAGGGTGGGTCGTTGGTTATGTTGGAGGATCTGTTCATGAAGCAAGTTTTCATGGGGGAAGGGAAATTGCCATGAAGGGGGCGCCGGACTTGCCAGCATTATTTATTGGTTATTGGGAAGTATACAACCATTTTCAGGAAGGATTTTTTCTGGAGGGGGGGCTAGACGAGGGGGTTAATCTGGAGAATATTTCCGTGGAGGATGTTTCTTTGGGGTAAGGGACATTTCTATGAAGGGGGCGCCGGATTTCCAAGCATTATTTAAAAAACGATCAGAAATTAAATAAAAAAAACAAGTTTTTTCAACTGAAATGTAAGAAGGAATATTAGAACTTAAAACGAACATAAATTATAACGTATGTGAGGGGGTTCTCCCCCAAGTCAATACCTCGCTCTTTACGCTATAGTTTTTTTAGTGCTTTCAAAAGAGCTATCTATTCTAATTAAACGGCCTTTGTGATTCAGGGGTTTGTGAATCAAAATTTTTTTTAACTTTTAACGTAAAGAGCGTGGTATTGACTAAGGGGAGAACCCCCTCATATACGTAATAACATATACGTAATAAAAAAAAACAATAAAAAAACAACCGATACGGCTCAATAGTAATAGAAACTTTTAAAAACGGAATTTTGATGTCAATAAATGTATCAAAAGAATGTGTTTATAATGCTGATTCTAAATATATAAATTTTATTAAGTTTAGTATTACTCATCAAAGGCTACGAGCCTGAGAAAATTTACTCGATTTTTTAAAGAGGGGGGAAACATCCCCTGCATTAACTAAAAAACGATCAGAAATTAAATAAAAAAAAACAAGTTTTTTAAACTGAAAGTAAGGAGCGACATTAAAACTTAAAACGAACAGAAATTATTCCGTATATGAAAGGGGCTGTCCCCTCCTCAACGCCTGGCTCTTTACGCTAAAGTTTTTTATTGTGTTAAAAAATAAAGTTGTGAGACAGAGTCAAACTTTAGCGTAAAGAGCGAGGCGTTGAGGAGGGGACAGCCCCTTTCATATACGGAATAATTTCTGTTCGTTTTAAGTTTTAATGTCGCTCCTTACTTTCAGTTTAAAAAACTTGTTTTTTTTTATTTAATCTCTTTCTTGAATTCACCTTTTGGATACACAATACGGAAATTTCATTCAAGAAATTATGAAAAAATTGTAAGTAAGTAACAAACTTTTTATTAATTTCACCTCTTGGAGAAATTTCATTCAATAAATTCTGAAAACATTGTAAGTAAGTAACAAACTCTTTCTTTTTTTATCAACATCCTTTGTCAGACGCATCGGATAAAATTGACAAAATCTAAGTATCAGAGTGAATAAATTCGTTATCAACGTTTTTATCGGATACATCAGACAACATTCATAAAATCTAAGTTCTATTAATTTTACTTTATGCATCGTTGCGTTGAATTTAGGTTATACTGGTTATAGATGGCAGCACACCTGCTCAGACACATAGTCATAGTGAGAAAAACATGAAAAAAGTTAGGTCAATTTAGGTTCACTTAGAGTGGCGCCCTCAGACATACAGTCACAGAGAGAGAGATGCAAAAAGTTAGGTTTCACCTCTTGGATACACAATACGGAAATTTCATTCAAAAAATCATGAAAAATTGTAAGTAAGTAACAAACTCTTTCTTGAATTCACCTCTTGGATACACAATACGGAAATTTCATTCAAGAAATTATGAAAAAATTATAAGTAAGTAACAAACTCTTTCTTGAAGTCACCTCTTGGATACACGATGCAGAAATTTCATTCAAGAATTTATGAAAAAATTGTAAGTAAGTAACAATCTCTTTCTTGAATTCACCTCTTGGATACACAATACGGAGATTTCATTCAAGAAATTATGAAAAATCGTAAGTAAGCGACAAACTCTTTATTGATTTCACCTCTTGCAGAAATTTCATTCAATAAATTATGAAAACATTGTAAGTAAGTAACAAACTCTTTCTTGAATTCACCTCTTGGATACACAATATAGACATCTCATTCAAGAAATTATGAAAAAAGAGTAAGTAGGTAACAAACTCTTTCTTGAATTCACCTCTTGGATGCACAATACAGAAATTTCAATCATAAAATTATGAAAAAATTGTAAGTAAGTAACAAACTCTTTCTCGAATTCACCTCTTGGATACACAATACGGAAATTTCATTCAAGAAATTATGAAAAAATTGTAAGTAGGTAACAAACTCTTTCTTGAATTCACCTCTTGGTGCGCCACTCTAAGTGAACCTAAATTAACCTAACTTTTTGCATGTCTCTCTCGCTATGACTGTGTGTCTGAGGGCGCCACTCTAAGTGAACCTAAATTAACCTAACTTTTTACATGGCTCTCTCACTATGAATGTGTGTCTGAGCGGGTGTGCTGCCATCTATAACCAGTCTAACCTAAATGCAACGCAACGATGCATAAATTCAAAATTAATAATACTTAGATTTTCTCAATTTCATCAAACACATCTGACAAAGGATGTTGATAAAGAACTTATTCACTCTGATACTTAGATGTTGTGAATGTTATCTGATGTATCCGATAAAAGAAGTTGATAAAGAATTTATTCACTATGATACTTAGATTTGGTTAGTGTTATCAAACGTATCTGTCAAAAGACATTGATAAGAGTTTATTCACTCTGATGCTTAGAATTTCTCAATTTTATCAATCATATCTGACAAAAGACGAGACTATATAATTTATTCACTCTGATACTATCAAACGTATCTGCCAAATGATATTGATAAAGAATTTATTCTTATGCTTAGGTTTTCTCAATTATATCCGTTGTATCCGATAAACATGCTGATAAAAAAAATTTATTCAACGGATGATGATAAAGAATTTATTCATTCTAATCCATAGATTTTGTCAATGTTATCCGACGTATCCGAAATATGATATCGATAAAGAATGTTAGAATGTTAATAAAGAATTTGTTCGATTTGATACTTAAATTTTGTCAGTGTTGTCAAACGTATCTCTCAAAAGACATTTATAAAGAATTTATTCACTCTGATACTCAGATTTTCTCCATTTCATCAAGCATATCTGACAAAGGATGTTGATAAAGAATCTATTCATTCTGATACTTAGATTTGGAGAATGTTATCTGATGTATCCAACAAAAGAAGATGATAAAGAATTTATTCACTATGATACTTAGATTTGGTCAGTTTTATCAAACTTTTCTGTCAAAAGACACTTATAAAGAATTTATTCACTCTGATGCTTAGATTTTCTAAATTTTATCAATCATATCTGACAAAAGACGAGGATATAGAATTTATTCACTCTGATACTATCAAACGTATCTGCCAAATGATATTGATAAAGAATTTATTCTTATGCTTAGGTTTTCTCAATTATATCTGTTGTATCCGATAAAGATGCTGATAGAAAATATTTATTCATTCTGATACTTAAATTTTGTCAATGTTATCCCATCTATCAAACAATAGATGTTGATACAGAATTTTATCAGTCTGACACTTAGGTTTTGATAATGTTAACTGACATTTCCGGCAAATAATGTTGATAAAGAATTTATTCGCTCTGATAGTTAGATTTTATCAATTTTATCCCGAGCTATTCGACAAAGGATGTTGATAAAGAATTATATTCATTCTAATACATAGATTTTGTCAATGTTATCTGAGGTATCCGACAAATGATATCGATAAGGAATGTTAATAAAGAATTTGTTCACTCTGATACTTAGATTTTATCAATTTTATCCCGCGCTATCCGACAAAAGATGTTGATGAAGAATTTATTCATTCTAATACATACATTTTACCAATTTTATCCGACGTATCCGATAAATGACATCAATAAAGAATGTTAATAAAGAATTTGTTCACTCTGATACTTAAATTTTATCAGTGGTATCAAAAGTATCTGTCAAAAGACATTGATAAAGAATGTATTCACTCTGATACTTAGATTTTCTCAATTTTATCAGGCATATCTGACAAAGGACGATGATAAGCAATTTACTCGCTCTGTTACTTAAATTTCGTGAATGTTATCTGATGTATCCGACAAAAGAAGTTGATAAAGAATTTATTCACTATGATACTTAGATTTGGTCAGTGTTACCAAACGTATCTGTCAGAAGACATAGATAAAGAATGTATTCACTCTGATACTTAGATTTTCTCAATTTTATCAGGCATATCTGACAAAGGACGATGATAAGGAATTTACTCACTCTGATACTTAGATTTTGTGAATGTTATCTGATGTATCAGACAAAAGGAAGTTGATAAAGAATTTATTCACTCTAATGCATAGATTTTGACAATGTTATCCAACGTATTTCAGACAAAGGAAAGTTGATAAGGAATTTATTCACTCTAATACATAGATTTTGACAATGTTATCCGACGTATCCGACAAAGGATGTTGATAGAGAATTTATTCAATCTGATACTTAGATTTAGTCAATTTTATCCGATGTATCTGACAAAGATATTGATAGAACAAACTTATTCACTCTGATACTTAGCTTTTGTCAATATTATCCCATGTATCTGACAATAGATGTTGATATTGAATCTCTTCGCTCTGACACTAAGGTTTTGATAATGTTAACCGAGATATCCAGCAATGGTCTGATAAAGAATCTATTCGCTCTGATAATCATTTTTTTATCAATTTTATCCTGACCTAATCGACAAGAGGTGTTGATAAAGAATTTATTCATTCTGATACTTAGATTTTCTCCATGTTAGCCTATCTATCCGACATATGATGTATGCAAATTCCTTTTCTTACATCTCCAATGTTTTAATAGACATTCTAAAAGTTTGATATGCTACCATACTCTAAAAACAATGAACACATAACAATGTATTGCATAATATATTTTTATTGAAAAAATGTCATGGAGAATATTAATACAAAAATATATTATTATACATTATTAATATCAATGAACAACTTTAGAAATTTATCAATGAACAACTTTAGAACAACTTTATGCAAATTCCTTTTTTTACATCTCCAATGTTTTAATAGACATTCTAAACCTTTGATATGCTAGCATACTCTAAAAATTATGAACACATAACAATGTAATGCATAGTATATTTTTAATGAAATAATGTCATGTAGAATATTAATACAAAAAATATATTATTATACATTATTAATATCAATGAACAACTTTGGACATTTTGAATCTGTTCCATAAAATAGTTCACCATGTTCTGTCTTGATATTGTACCTATTGTCTTCTCTTAGTTCGTAATCAGTAGAATAATCATTATTCCATTTTGAGTCATGCACAATTTTTACTGGTGTGTCACCGACAGGTTCAAAAGTTTGAACGAAGCTTACAGTTCAAGACTTTAAATCACATTATTAAGGATAAAAGTTGAAAAAGAGCTTTAATAGTGAGAGATAAACTTTCTCTGGGAAATCTTATATCAAAAAAGGTTAGTGTAAGTGACTTTTGTTTTATTCAACAAACAGGAAAAAATCACTTCAATCATGCTTTTCGCCTTTCCAGAGAAAGATTGCTAAAAAAGTTTTCGAAATTATCAACAAATAATACGGTAATACCTACGTCAATTCTTGGACCAGGTGTGGTTAATTTTTCATCAAGAACTTTAACGATACAAGAACAATCAGTGCTTGAAAAGGGTCCTAAATTTTGTTTTAAACAGGATAAAGTCCCCGTGGAAGACATTATCTCTTCAATAGAAAAATCTTTGCATAAAAACGCAAATCTAATAAAAGATATTAGCTTAGTAAGAACTTCTACCGTAAAAACCCTTTCTAATTTTGCATTGAAACCGGAACTTCCTAGTACGACCATCAAAGACATAAGAATTCTAAAAAACTTGAAAAGGGATGGTTCAATTACCATTACAAAAGCAGATAAGAGTAACACTTTAGTTGTCATGAATACTGAGGACTACGAATCAAAATTAAGAAGTTTACTAAATGATGAAAAAACATACAAAAAGCTATCGTATAATCCAACAGACTCTTTTACAAATAAGTTTAAGAACGAATTAAAGTGTTTAAAGGATGAAGGAAAATTACACCTCAACTTTATTACAAATGCCTGCCAGGCAGTTCCTTGTGCCCTAAATTATATGGACTTCCCAGAATTCATAAGCCTAACCTACCACTAGGACCAATTTTGTCAAGTACAAGGTCACCGACAAGTGTTTTGAGCAAGTGGTTAGTGTCAACCTGTAAACCACTTTTGTCTAGCCAAATCTCGTATATTAAGAATTCTTCGAATTTGGTTGAAAAACTGAAAAAAGTAGAAATTTCTTCGAGTTCTTTGTTTTCAAGCTTCGACATTGTATCAATGTACACAATTATTGATTTAGAAGCAGCCGAAACTCTTCTAGAAGGAAGACTGTTAAGAAATTTGGATTTAATTAGTGGCAAAACAGATTTGGAAGTTTCTGTAATTATGTATTTAGTAAGGTTGTCCAATAAGTTCTCTTATTTTTTTTAATTCAGAGGGGAGTATTTTGAACAAATAAATAGTTTACCTATGGGGGCCCCTTTATCTCCTTTGTTAGCTAATATTTTTGTGGAGAATATTGAAACAATTGCGTTAGATTCCTATTTTTTAAAACATATTTTCTAGGGCCGGTATATGGATGACATTATTTCAGTATGGGATTATGGGGAGGAGGAATTAAAAGGATTTTTGTAACATCTTAATTGTTTTTTGGGGGATTTAAAGTTTACTGTTGAATTGGAAGAGAATGGGAAACTTACTTTTCTTGATGTTCTTCTTTTGAAAAATCAAAATAGTCTGGATTTTAAAACTTACCGACAAATAACAATAGATTTTTGTCTTATAGTTCCGGTCACGCTCGCCAAGTAAAAATTGGTTTGATCATTTCTTTAACTGACCGGATCTTTAGTAGTTGCTCTCACAAAATTTTTTGAGGAGGAGTTGTCTTTTCTAAGGAAAATACTAATAAGCAACATGTATCCAGAGTGGTTAATTACCCAGACTTTTTCAAAGAGAAGAAAAAGGTTTCTAGAGATTTCTAAGGAAGTCTTGGAGACAACTCGGGAGAAGGATGTTTTTTGTTCCTTACCATATGTACCCGGGCTAGGTGAAAAACTTAAAAGAATTTTACAAAGCAGTGGTCTAAGGGTAGCTTTAATAAGTAATAATACTTTGGGTAGTTTTCTAAATTCTGGGAAGGATCTAATTTCATTGGGGCAACAAAGTGGGGTTTATCAGATCCCATGTACTTGCGGAAGCTCATATGTGGGACGTACTAACCAGAGTTTGGAAATGAGATTATTACAACATAAAGATTCTATTTCTTCGGCTTTATAGCAAGATTCTAAGTCTGAAGATTTTACTTCGGCCCTTTCAGAACATATTTTCAATTTTCCAGACCATTTTATTTAGTTCGAGAATGTCTCTTTGATTTCTAGGGATCGGGGTTTAAAGCAAAATTTTCGTGAAACTCCTGAAATAAAGAAAATCTTATTCAAGAACATTGCTTTGAATCGGGATACAGGTGAATTTGGGCTGAACTCTATCTATGATAATTTATTAAAATCTGACAGAGTAAAGTTCAATTCACCCAATGTAGTTGACCTTTGTCCAAATGTTATATCATTGAACGCTAATGAACCGAACCCAAGAAGGTCAAAGAGGCTAGCTTCCGCCTTTGAAGTGAAAAGAATTAGATATTTAAACAATATGTAATTTTATTTGATTTCGTATATAAACTTTTGTTTTAAATTGTTTTAGTTTATTTCTACTACTGATGACGGTCATTGTATATATGACCGAAATATCTGGTATTTTTTGGAATTTTCTATACACTTTCTTTTCAAAAGGATTTTATCCGTATTTTGAACTTTTATTTTATCGATACAGAACACATCCGAGAAGTAAATCTAGGTCATGTCACAAGGTCATCTTTCATCGTTAATCGTTTCCATAGATTGATGCCAACGCTGTTATTCTGAGTTAGCAACCCCTTCGGGCTTACCTTGACTAGAATGCAGTTTAACCCTTTTTTACCACCTTCATACAATCCTTTTAAAAATTTTGTGGAACTCTGTTTCACCCCTATTATTCAATCATCAATTAAGATCATTCATTGCAGTTATGCAAATGCTATTCCTTTTTTCGGAAATTGAGTTAGCTTTGAAAGCCCAGAAAATAGGTGTTGCCTCAGAAACCAGTCTGGTAAGGCATGTACCGTATGTATCAATAGATGAATGACCGTGGTAAGCCATGCATCGTTGAAACTGGACACATATCCATGCCTCAGGCTTGTAAGCGTTGCGTTGCGTACATGCTTACTACTCTCATTCGATTGGAAATTCAAAGGGCTAGTGCCCTTTTTAATAGTTGAAAGTGATTGGAGGGCAAATAACCTTCCTTTCACGCCCACCATTTTCCCAAACACATCCAATCAAAATTTTGAGATACACATTTTGTTCAACGTAGTTGAAAGTTCTGAAAATTAGGACTTTGAGGAAGACAACGCCCCCACAGCCCTCACGGCAAGGGTTATAAGTTATGCCCAGGGGGCATATAAGGTTTTCGGAGAAAGCGTTGTCGTAGAAACTTCAAAATGGGCTCATTTGATTGGAAATAGAAATGGCTAGTGCCCTTTTTAATAGTCAAAAGTGATTGGAGGGCAACTAACCCCCCTCTCACGCCCACCTTTTTCCCAAACACATCCAATCAAAATTTTGAGATACACATTTAGTTCAATGTAGTTGAAAGTTTTGGAAATTATGTCTTTGAGCAGGAAACTCCCCCACAGTCTTCAGGGCAAGGGTTTTAAGTTATGCCCTGGGAGTATATAAGGCTTTTGTTGAAAGCTGGTATGCATGTTGACTGGTATGCAGTTTAACCCTTTTTTACCACCTTCATACAATCCCTTTAAAATTTTGTCGAGTTCTGTTTCACCCCTATTATTCAATCATCAATTAAGATCATTCATTGCAGTTATGCAAATGCTATACCTTTTTTCGCAAATTGAGTCAGCTTTTACACAAAACGATACAACTTTCAAGTTGAAACAATTATGAGTATGCCATACCTGTTTTGCGAATTGAGTTAGCTTTAACGCAAAATGATATAACTTTCAAGTTGAAACAATTATGACTCTATCATACCATCATTCTGTAATTACCCATGATGCATTCTTAACCAATGGAATACCTTTTTCGCAAATTTAGTTAGCTTTTACGTAAAATGCTATAACTTTCAAGTTGAAACAATAACGACTCTATCATACCATTGTTCTGTAATTACCCATGATACATTCTTAACCAAACCCGATGAGATGCCTTTAAGTTAGAGGTTATCAGTCTGTTTGACAGGTTTTGACTCAGAAAGATGTCTGACTTGCCTGTATCGCTAGTAGAAACATTATTTTATAGTAAAAATTATGCATGTTAGTTTCGTATCTATTGTCTTATGGAGTACCGTTAGTAGAAAAATCTCTGATCGGCCCAGAAAATAGGTTTTGCCTCAGAAACCAGTCTGGTAAGGCATGTACCGAATGTATCAACAGATGAATGACAGTGGTAAGCCATGTAACTTTGAAACTGGACACATGTCCATGCCTCAGGCTTGTAGGCGTTGCGTACATGTTTACTACTCTTAATCGATTGGAAATTCAAAGGGCTAGTGCCCTTTTTAATAGTTAAAAGTGATTGGAGTGCAACTAACCCCCTCTCACCCACCATCTTTTCCCCAAACACATCCAATCAAAATTTTGAGATAGACATTTTGTTCAACGTAGTTGAAAGTTCTGAAAATTAGGTCTTTGAGGAAGACAACGCCTCCACAGCCCTCACGGCAAGAGTTATAAGTTATACCCTGGGGGCATATAAGGTTTTCATAGAAAGCGTTATCGTAGAAACTTCAAAATGGGCTCATTTGATTGGAAATTGAAATGGCTAGTGCCCTTTTTAATAGTCGAAAGTGATTGGAAGGCAACCAACACCCCTTCCACTTCCACCATTTCCCCAAACACACCCAATCAAAATTTTGAGATAGACATTTAGTTCAATGTAGTTGAAAGTTTTGGAAATTATGTCTTTGAGCAGGAAACTCCCCCACAGTCTTCAGGGCAAGGGTTATAAGTTATGCCCTGGGGGCATATAAGGCTTTTGTTGAAAGCTTTGTAGTAGAAACGTCAAAAAGGGCTCATTCGATTGTGAATTCAAAGGGCTAGTGCTCTTTTTAATAGTCGAAAGTGATTGGAGGGCAACTAACCCCCTTCTCACGCCCACCTTTTCCGTAAACACATCCAATCAAAATTTTTGAGATAGCCATTTTGTTCAACGTATTTTAAAGTTTTGAAAATTAGGTCTTTAAGGGTGACAACCCTCCCCCATCAGCCCTCAGTGCAAGGGTTGTAAGTTATGTCCTGGGGGCATATAAGGTGTTTTTATAGAAAGCGTTGTCATAGAAACTTCAAAAAGGGCTTATTCGATTGGAAATTGAAATGGCTAATGCCCTTTTTAATAGTCGAAAGTAATTAGAGGGCAACTAACCCATCTTCCACGCCCACCATTTCCCCAAAAACACACAATCAAAATTTTGAGATAGTCATTTTTTTCAACGCAGTTGAAAGCTCTAGTAATTAGATATTTCAGGATTGCACCCCCCCCCCTCCCCCCACAGCCCTCAGGGCAAGGGTTGTAAGTTACTCCCTGGGACCATATGAAGTTTTTATAGAAGGAGTTGTCGTAGAAAGTTCAAAAAGGGCTCATTTGATTGGAAATTAAAAGGGCTAGAGCCCTTTTTAATAGTCGAAAGTAATTGAAGAACAACTAAACCCCCTCTCACGCCCACCATTTCCCCGAACATATCCAATCAAAATTTTGAGGTATTCGTTTTGTTCAACGTAGTTGAAAATTCTGGAAATTAGGTCTTTGAGGATGACTACCCCCCTCCCCCCACAACCCTCAGGGCAAGGGTTGTAAGTTATGCCCTTGAGGCATATATGGTTTTTATAGAAAGTTTGTCGTAAAAACTTCCAAAGGGGCTCATTTGATTGGAAATTAAAAGGGCTATTGCCCTTTTTAATAGTCGAAAGTAATCAGAAGGAGAATGCCCCCACGCCCATCATTTCCCCAAATTTTTCCGATCAATATTTT
Organism: Artemia sinica; assembly: GCA_027921565.1. Classification (NCBI taxonomy): domain Eukaryota; kingdom Metazoa; phylum Arthropoda; class Branchiopoda; order Anostraca; family Artemiidae; genus Artemia; species Artemia sinica. The sequence continues at coordinate 36,585,506 of CM051259.1, read as the reverse complement.
GATATGGCCATTTTGTTCAAGGTAGTTGAAAGGTCTGAAAATTATGTCTTTGAGGATGACAACCCTCCCCCGTAGCCTGCAGGACAAGGGTCGTAAGTTATGTCTTTGGGGCATTTAACGTTTTTATAGAAATTTTTGTCGTAGAAGCTTCAAAAAGGGCTCATTTGATTGGAAATTGAGAGGACTAGTGCCTCTTTTATTATTCGAAAGTGATCAGAGGGCAAGTGTCTCCCTCCATGCCTATCATTTCCTCAAACACTTCCAATCAAAATTTCGATATAGCCATTTTGTTAAGCCTATCAGAAAGGTCTGGAAATTATGTCTTTGAGGATAACAAATCCCCCCAGCCCTCAGGGCAAGGTTTGTAAGTTTTGCCCAGGGGACATACAGGGTTTTTTATAGAAAGTGTAGTCATATAAACTTCAAAGGGGGCTCATTGGATTCGTAATCAGACGCTCTAGTGCCCTGTTTAAGAGTCAAAGTGATCAGAGGGCAGCTACCTTCTCCCCCTACACTCACGTCATATTGTTCCGAAATGCGTCTAAAAGAAATTTTGAGATGGTCATTCTATTCAAAATAGTCTAAATATCATATAACAAAGCTTTTAGGGTTTAAACAAACCCCAGAGACTAGGAGCAAGGGTTGTAAGTTATGCCCAGGGGGTATTAAAGGTTTTTAATGGAAGGGATGGTTGTTTGACTTCAGAAGAGGCTCAGTCTTTCTCCCTGAAAAAGACTATGTCATTATAAAACGAACAGAAATTAATCAAAAAAAAAAATTGTACAAAATAAGTTGTTCAAAAAAAAGTTAAGAACTCCATTAAACCAAAAATGAACAAACTAGAATCAAATAATCTACAAAGTATGCATCTACCACAAATCAGTATTAATAAATAAATGAAACCCAAAACAAACAGAAATTAAAATAGGTCAAACTCAAAACGAGCAGAAATTAGTCTGAGTAGGGTTCTAAACCATATGCTTTCTAAAAGCCAGAATAGTATATGTACTTTACTGAAAAACCTTCTTTTAAATGTTTTCACTTTTATAACTTTAAGAAATCCAAAATTAATTAAGATTTTAAGGAATAAATATCAGCATTACGTATATTAAACTGACAATGCACATTTTTTCAGTAAATTCACTTGAATATTTTTCCGTTAAGTACAAATTATATTCTGGCTTTTAGAAGGCATAGGGTTTAGAACCCTACTCAGATTAATTTCTGCTCGTATTGAGTTTGACTTATTTTAATTTCTGTTTGTTTTGGATTTCATTTATTTATTAATACTGATTTGTGGTAGTAGTATGCTTGGTAGATTATTTGATTCTATTTTTGTTCATTTTTGGTTAATGGAGTTCTTTACTTCTTTTTTTTTGGAAAAACCTATTTTGTGAAAAAGTTTTTTTTGATTAATATTAGAAAAAGGGAATCATCTACGAAACTAGTTTTCAGAGGCCGACATTTAAAATCCCTCTTAGAATAAACTATTATCAACACACTGACTAGTCTTCACAACTGATAAAATTATCAACTCCATGAACATTTGAAAGAATCAGACTCCGACTAGTGTTCACAACTTATTCTTTTGATTCAGATATCTTAGCTTCGACGTTCTCCTCATCGTTATAGCTTCCAATTCTTGGAGAGTTAGAACATGCTGTCCCTTTGCAAATTTTACACGCTGCAGTACAGGCTTAGCCGTTTTTAAAGCACCTATCTCGAGGGGCTGGTGAGTCAATGGATACAAGAAGTCATCTTTATTTTTCCAACCCTATTCCTTGGCTTTAAGTTCAGAACAAGGATCTCCACTCCATACCTAAGCTCGGTAGAAAACCCTGTAACTGTTGAATTTAGCCACATCAGAAGTTGGTGGTAACTGTTCTGGGTGGACAAACGTGCTAGCAGTAGTCGCCTCCTTTTAAAAACTTCCCTGCAGAGTTCATTCAGATTTCCCCCTTTTGATGAGCCATATATCATGAGCAGAGCGTCTTCTCCAGAAACCCTTACTTCCTCCTTCGAAGCTGTCTTCAGCATGAAAACTGCAGCTGATGTACGAAAATCGGCATCTGCCATTAACTTCTTCAGAGCAAGGCCTTTTCCCACACGGTGGAATCGTGAAGTAGAGTCACAGCCTTAGATGGCGTGAGCAAAAAGAATCAGATAGCTTGTCTCTTTGCCCAGCTTCTCTTTCAATTTATGAATATTCCATATTCAGGGAGCTTTGTTCGACTTTGGCTCAGGTGCAAAGAATAGTTTCTTGCTTGATAGGTCACCATGATAATACAATAGAACCAAATGATCAGTATCATCTCCAACGACGGCATTGTCGTAATACCGGGAAGAATCAACACCAGCTTGCACAACTGGGACATCTGCATCACCTGGTGCCTGGACTACGACGAAGCCCTTTGATCGAATATAAACAGCCAACGTGCAGATAAAACTGGCCTTGTTGTTCTTGCAGGACAAGAACTCATCCTTACCTTCAGCTGCACATTTGCTGTGAAGATCTCACAGCCGATTATACGACTTCTCTTTCGTTGGGCAATATCCTTTATGGTAGCTGCGCCATCGTAGCCGTCGAACACAATAGTGACAGGTGAATACTTTTGGTCACGTAATTAGCATAATGGTCAAGGATTTCAGAGTATCCTTCGTTTTTGGCCCATGAAATTCTGTGCAGCAGAGCTCCACTTCGATGATATATCGAAAGCCTTTTGGAAGGAGAGTAGAGCGCTCCTCAAGATTGCAAGCCTTTGCTATAGCCTTGGCAAACTTTGGCTTGTTCGGAGACCGGAGCATGCAAAAAACGTCAAAAAGTGATGCCGGGTACAAACATAGTTCGTGTTGAAAATACTCAGATTCCGTGAGATTGATCCTCTTTTCTAGCGTGATGAACCTCTGAAAAAGGAGAGTGGGGTCCAGTCTTTTGCAATCTCCATATGGATTCTGATTTATAGTAATTTGAACTGCTTGTTGTTTTCGTCAAAACACAAAATCAGCAACCAGCTTTCCAGACATGAAATCAATGATTTTTAGGCCTTAATCTCTAGCAGAATCGACGTCAGCCGATTCGTAAGCTGTCAAACCGTTGGTGGTGTTTCTTAGTTGAAGATCCCCATTAAATGGCGATTCTTTTTCTAAGAAATCGATAACGATCTGGGTGTCTTTACAGTCTCTTAGCTGCCTCGGCTCGGACGTTTCCTTATGTTATTCACTAGTTCCATAGAAAACCTGTGACATACCCTCCATCAGAAGATTTAGTGCAGAGCAGACTGGTCGAGACAGAACCCATAAAGACCTTTGAAACTGTCATGCCACTTCCATCGGTAAGATCACCAGCCGTTTTGAGACAACGCATGAGCTCTTGCTCAATGACAAGATCCGTGGAGAGCCAAGCCCAGAATCTATCAGTACGTCTGATCACATGCCTCCCATTCTGGAAGGTTGATAAACGGTGAAGTGAAGCTTGATAGGTGATGGATATATCGAATGACTTTCTTTTATCTATAGATGGCAAGATATCAAACACGGGCATCAACGTAACTTAATAACTGATTACTCGGGGTAATTTTCAATTGTGACTTTTTAGCTTACGGTTTTATCCAAGAAATCACTTGGACAAAGCGTAGGACGAAACTTTGACATAATTTATTGCATACCAAGGTAATGAAAGTGGCGTAGCTGCCTTCTGTGCGTTAACTGGTCTTGTAAACGAGCCAACCATAATCTATCAGCCCTTTTTTTTTTTTTTACCAACAATCGACGAATTGGTGGACAATAAGTGCTAAAAGAAACATGTCAAATGAAAATAAAAAATTCATATTGATGAATATGAAACTGTTTTTCTAGTAGACGCTATATCAGGTTAATTTGATTTTTGGGCTCAGCTCATCATTTTATGTCAGAATAATTACCTTCTGATAGTATGGTGAAAAAGAGGTCACGCCGATGAGAAGGGTAAAATCACATATTGATGATTATAAAACATTTTTCTTGTACACTTTACACCAAATTTGCTTTCATTTTCGGGCTCAGCTCTTCATTTTACATCTGGACTTTACCTCATATAGCCTACAGAAAAACGAACATTTACCAACAGTTCATTTTTTTTTAGAAAAAACTGACAAGAAAAGCAAAAAAAAAAAACTAGTTTTGCGTCGACCTAGAAAGTGCAACTTTGGATATGTTGTTGGGCTTTTTTTTTTCTCTACAACATGGTATAAAAATCATTTCTGTTGCAATTTGTTTGGGGTCGACCCATATTTTTGGCTAGTTTGCATGTACTAGATACATGGTTTTGCTTCATCTGAACGAAGAATATGTTAAAATTGTATTGTACTTTTTCTAAGATTCTGAATCTAGATATCGGTCCAAGATATCGGTCCTAGATATCGATTTCGTTTTCCATTTTTCCCCCCATTACCTAGGTTCATTATCCTTTTCTATCCCATTGATTGCTAACTATTTCCATCCAAAGAAGAGACAAAAGAAGGCCTGATGGAATCGGAGGGGGCTTTAGGGGAGAGACAGAGGGGGCACTTGCCCTGGGCGTAGAAATTTTAGGGGCGCAAAAATTCAAATAAACAATCTAACGGTTATAATAATTTAGTAATTTTCTAAATTGTATTTTTATCAAAATAAAGTAGAGGGCGCAGTTAATAAATGAAAATAACTAACAGATTATGCATAGAAAATATAAAGCTAAAACTCATAGCTTAGTTTATCAAAGTAAAAAAAAAAAGTAACTTACTTTTAGTAGTTTTTCACAATTTTAAACAGTTTTAATTATCTTGCAAATAACAAGCTAGTATTTCGTCTGACCGTAGTAGTACGGAAGGACTGTGGCAGTACTGAAGTATTTCGTCTGATAGTACTAGTAACGCTACTGTTTCCTAGAAAATTACCAACTGATCCAGATGACACTTATCAATAATCCAGTAACAAGTGTAATCAAGCAGTTCCACTTTTGTCGAAAAGAGAGAGACTTTTTGAGTCCTAATATACTTGCGTTGGTCCTGCAGTATGTTGCAACAAGCAGAGTTTGAACTCTGGGTCCAGTATTACCAAGCTGATATCAAACCTACAGCACTACCACAGGACGTTTAGTTTTCATTATATTTTTATGTTTAAATTTGATTCATGTTTTAAATATGTTAAATAGACTACAAGGTCATTTATTTTTGAATGCTTCAAGTGTCCTATGTTTTACCGGCTAAACTATTAGGAAGAAGGATAGCGTATTAACAATAATTTTGGCTGGGGTACGGATCTCTTGAAGCAGCTATCGTTTCAGCTAAAATGTGCTTGCGCCCTTGCTCGCCTGCAATTTTTATTTAGTTTGGGTAAGAAAGTTCAATTTTGAGACCTAAAATACCTCTTCCTCTTTTTTTCTGGCTTAGTATAGAGACACTTTCGCATAAACAAATCACCAGAGTCAAATTCCGAGTCTTGCAGTGTGTTGTTGCAGCTGAGTTCGAACTCTGGATGCCTATGATAATCAAAATGGTATTTTATTGGTCAATAAGAAATGGAAAATCATAAAAACGACTAGCAAAGGTGGAGAACGACAAAAAGGAATCAATTAAAATTCAGACCCAAATCAAAACAGTTACAGAAAAATAAAAAAAAAAGGTGCAAAGAATATACTTTATACACTATAGGCACAAATATTTGGCAATATACCAAAATATCAAAGTGACGTCTCTATTGGTGGTCGCTTTGACGGTGTTTGATTAATGTTCTGTTGTGTTCGATAGTGATCTGCGATGTTCTGCTGCAGAGAAAATACACTGGTAAAATTAAGACTTTGAGAAGTGGATTGCACTTGGTGATTCTTACTCTCTTTAGTCAGTCCTTGTTTTAGCAGTTCTTGATTTGTCGACAGGGGATGGTCAGCGGAGCTGCTTTTGGGATCCGAGTCTTCTGATTCTTCTTCAGAATTTCCTTCAGGAATTGTAGGGATGCTCAAGTCACCTTTACAAATACCTCTCCTACTCCGCCAAGGACTTAGCTTGATGTACTGTTTCTTAGTCTCTATTATATGTTTTGGGGTAACAATTGCTGCTGTAGGAAGTTTTTTAACTCCAAGCAATTCAGCAGCAGATAACTTAGGTTTTGCTTTATTCTGTTCTGAGATCAATCTCTTAAATTCATCAAGAGGGGTTTGCAAGGAAGGGCTTGCGGGGTTGCTCCTACCGTCGGGAGTAGTGGACCTGCTTCTAATCATCGATGAAAAAGAGCTTGTTGGAGACCAGCTCCGTCTCGACTGGCTACCCTCATCATCTTCAAACTTGAGACCATTTTCGTTTCCAAGTTGATTTAGGTCTGACCTCTCAAATCCATCACTTGAAGCAAAGGACATATCAAGAGAGCAAGAAGAGGCTACGGAAGGGGAAGGTGAAACCACAGATCTTCTCGAAGATACTGGTGAAAGATGTTTACTAAAAAGAGTTTTATTTCCGCTAGTGTATTCTGGAGGAGGAGTATAAGGTGGTAAAATTCGTTTGTCGGGAGGAGTGAACGCTGTTCGCTTTTTATTTTCTTCGGCAAATCGGACACGACGTGGTGATTGAGTAAGGCTGAGTATTGGAGTTGAAGTTTTCACTTCTCTGTGAATACGAGTAGGTAGTGAATGGTAGTTGACGTCATGGCGCGAAAAATCTCCAACGGCAGAATCATCTGAAAGTTAAAAAGCATAAAGTTACAAGTCTTTTCTGCCTTGTCTGTACTATACTCTGCCTACTATAGAAAGTACTATACTCTGTACTATAGAAAGTATTTTTTCGAAAACCAATGTCAAGTTGTAACAGGAAGATATATGGGGGATACAGGGGAGTGGAAGTTTGACCCCTCCCTCTCTCTTGTGGTACAACGGAAGCTTAGGACCTTGAATGACAACAGAGGAACTACAATGACAACAGAGGAATTACTTGTGAAAAACATCCAGAATTCCTTATGAACACAGAAATAGCTGAAACAAAACGTGAATTCGCAAGACAAAGACAACTCACGAACGCTACACAAATATATTCGTTTTTTTTTTTTAATTATGTGTAGCGTTTGTATATTTTCATTGTTTCTTCATGAATGTCTAGGCTAGTTCTTTTTCGTTTGTATGCATTTTTTCCTCTTTGATAAAGGCCTCCAGATCCGGAGCCAAAATATTCGGACTTTTATGATCATCATGGTATTGAAAAGCTATATTTTTTTCACTATCTTAAAATATTTCACTCATTATTAATAGATTTTCGGTTCAATTGTAAATGAAAATGCAGCGTGGGTAGTTTCTTTTTTTTTTTTTTTTTGCTTGAAAACAAAATTGAGGTTTTCCCCTTTATCTGTATTCCATGCTTTTTGTGAAAAACCGTCTTTTAGAAAAAATCAGTAATATCCATTAAAAAAAAAATACAGAAGAAGAAAACACGAGCATATTGACAGCCAGTGAAAATGAAAATGCAATACAAATACTTCAGCCGAGATCTCCGCTCGACCGTCCTCAGGGCAAAAACACAAAAGAACATAAAAACAATCCCAAAAAAAAATAAATAAAAACCAAACCAAAAACAAACCTTTATTTTAGTGCCTTTTTTTAGGTACTTTTTTTTAACTGAAGACGGTCGATCAGAGGTCTCGGCCGAAATATTTGCATTGCTTTTTCATTTTCCCAGCCTATAAATATTCCAGTTTTGTCTTCTTCTAGAGTTTTTTTTTTCTCATCTTGTCATGCTTAGCCAGTGTGGTCTCAGAAATTATTTATCAGTAACGTCATTATTAATACATATTTTATTGTTACTGTCACAGCGGGTCTTGGCGTTCCCCCTCCTCAAAAAAATTCCCACCTGTGAACCCCCCCCCCCATGCAGAAAATCCCCCAGATTATTCCCCTATTTTCGGCAAACATGTCCTATCAAAATTTTTAGATAACCACTTTGCTCAAAATAGTCCAAAGGTCAAATAACCATGCCTCCGGATTGGGCGACCCCCCTTCCAGCCCCCAGGACAAGGGATGAAAGCTATGAAAGTCTCCCATTGTTATGGTGTAAGATTTTTATGGGAAGGGTGGTCGTGTAAACTTTGGAGAGGGGGGTAGATAACTCAAAGTGCGCATTTTAGTGCCGAAACATCCTAACTCTCATTGAGCTATCAGGTATATACATAATTACTTCTGAGAAAGGGGCGGGAGGGGTGGAGCTAGGAACTGATATTTAATCCCTCTTTATTTCTGGGAATATTTCTTGTCTACGCTGCTATTATAAAAGTAAAGAGTGACATTAAGCCCAAAAATTAGCAGAATTTATTCTGTATAGGAGGAGGGGCTGCCCTTTCCTCATCCCCCTTGTGGTCGTAAAAACTTCGGACGATATAGATTCGACTGAAAATCGGGAGTTCTAGTCCTTTTTTAAAATTCAATAGTGATTGGAGACCTACCAGCCTCTTTTCTAAAACCGTTTTTAATACCTGGTCCTTTTGTTACCACTAAGGACATCTGATTGACATTTTAAGTCACTTATTTTGTACTTTCTCTGTGGCTGCTGAATTTTGCGCGTGCTGAAAATTTTCCATGAGGGGAATTTTCCGGGGGGACGCCGGCTCCAGTCACAGCTCTACTATTCTTAACTTGAAAGCAAGGTTGTGACCCATGTTTCTCCAGAAGTAGCGAAAGAGCGAGCTGGGCTAAGATGTTCATTTTCATTTCAAACTTAATATATGAAAATACATATGACCTATTTTATTGACTGAGATGGGTTTTTAATTGCGGATCAATCTCAAAACAACTTTCTCAAACTTAGCATGCTCTATTCATTCCTTCTATTTGTTTTCGCATATCTTAGACAGACAAAAAAGAAAGTGTTTCATTATTTTGAGAGATTTAGAAGTTTATTAGGGAGAGGGGGGCCCAACTGCCGTATGCCCACTTTTTTCACTCACATAAGCAATTAAAGAATAGATCCTTTACTCTCACAATTTCACCACCTCTCTGATTCTCAAACCACCCTCTTTGAAGAAAGCTGAGCATAAATACAGCAGAAAAATTAAAACAAGCACCCAAAACAAGTCTTTTTCCACTATAATGAACGAGGATTCTCTTGTAACATAACGTCTTTTGCATTTACATATCCAAGTTGAGGTGGAATAAAAACACGCGTACAAGCGTTTTTTCGACGAAGGAGAGTTATAAAAACACTATCTTACGCTAGAAAAAAAAGCAAATAAAACTAGCATTGCAAAATGGGTTTTTTTTCTAGCATTGCATAATACATTTTTTCAGCTCGTTGTGTAAAAGGTATGTCTTGTAACACGGCGCCTTTAGTATTATCCCATTTAAGATCTTGTTGGAAATAAAATAAAAACACGCCCTTAAACCTATTTTTAATGAAGGTGAATTGCGAAACCGCTTCCTCAATGGCGAAAATGAAATAACAACAAAAAGACTTAGAATAACGATGTTTTTTCCTCTTGTGTAAAAGGTATGTCTTGTAACGTGACACCTTTTGTGGGAGGTCAGCCAAGATAAGGTGCTCATAACTAGAATACATGACGCATATAAGCGGTTTTTCAATGAAGTTGAGTTGTAAAAGTGCTACCTTGAGTAAAAAAAAAAACAACAAAGAAATAAAACGTGCAGAACAAACGTATTTTTTCCGGTCTCATGCTAAACACCCGATACACATTTTTTTTTACTCTCTTGCACAGATTGTGTCATGTAGCCTGATGCCTTTTGTATGTACCGCAGCTAAATAAAGTGTTGGGGTCCAGAACAAAGAACTTACAAGGGTTGAAACGTTAGGGAACGTTAGTGGAAACATTACGCTAGAGGCGACAAGAAAAAAACACGAACGCCATTAACCGTTTTGCCTCTCTTGGCATTTTTCATGCTTCGTAGTCGTTTCACTTCCTGAAACTGAGATCAGAAAATATTACTGCACTAAAATTACCAAGTATACTGATTTTTTTTTTTTACTATTATACTGAAAAAATGCTAAGAAACACTAAACGCTAGATGACCCTGCTAAAAATATTTTTTCTTTGACCCTAGCGCTAGTTCCTACTCTTGGAAGCGCCAATACTTTTGTCTAGAATGGAAAAATTATGATTTTCCTATTGGCCATAGGTTCCATTTCATGACGCCGACACAGCACCAGGTGATATCTTAGCCACCAGGTAAGATGGTGGCGACATCCTATAAATTATAATCGCCACTACAATTTAATAATGAGGAGTGCGATACAGTTTAAATGACTTAATAGATATCAAGTCAATAAATATTATTTTACTTAATAAATACGTAATTAAGTGACTTACAAGAGACTCTTTGACTGAAAGCTTTTTGAAAAGGAACTGAAGTATTTAAACAAATTCACTTTTTAATAAGTAAAATTCTGCCTACCCACAAGGGGGGATAGGCTGTCCCAAAGGTTTGGCTTGAAGAACACTAAATGGAAAATACAGAAACTGGAAGATAGAAAAAAAATCTAATTTTATTCTTGAAACCAGACATAAAGAATTCATCTACGATTAATTTGAGCCAAACAATATTAAGGGAGAATAAAAGAAAAAAAAATAGGATAACTTTGTCATTAGGATTTCGTTCGGATCATTTGATCTTCAAACGCTTTTATTTGACTTCATCCCTTTATGCCGAAGAAGCTTAAACCTTAGAAGAAGATTTAATATATTCTAAGCCCTTTAATCTAGGCTTCTGTTCTGGTTTATTTTTAATATTGGTTATTTTGAAGATGATGTGGATCTGAAGGTTTGAAGACGAAGTGGATTGTCCTTGTCAACCCTGAATTTTTTTAAATTATTCTAGGTTATTTGCACACTCGTATACTTATTGCTATTTTTCGCCTTTGTTGAGGTTGTAGGTCCTTTTCCTACTCCTCTACACTAGAAATTTTTAAAACAAAGTTATATAGCATACTTTGATACTAACTAGACAGTTACAGTTTTAGGCTACGCTAGCCCTGGCCACAACGATTTTAATGACTATGGTGCCCTAATTACACACTGATAAAGTGTTTATTCTATTTTCATTCAAAAATGTCCTCCAATAACTTAAACAATATAAATCTATACTTCTACAATAATAAAAACTATAATAATAATATATAATATTAAACATAAATTAAATCTAACTAAAACCATATTTCTTATTTGCAGATGAACGGTTCGCCGATAATCGTTCTGACTAAAGAGTATGCCATGGGTAATTTCTGAGAGTGGGAATTGGCACTCATAACGACAAAAAACTGCCAACGTCACCTAGCGTTTGGCAACACTTGACATTTTTTCAACTTCAATATTCACTTTTGTGTCAAGAACTGAGATCATACATTTATTCCTACCCTAATTTTACCAATTACATTAGTTAAGTCTCCCAAAATGCTAAATGGCGTTGATAGCTTTCTTTTGTCGACACTAGTGCCATTTCCCACGCTCATTAGTCACCAAAACTCTTTGGTTCTGATACTGAACGATTTGATGAAGTTTGTCGTGAACCATAAACCTGGGTGCTTCGAAAGGCTGAGGAAGATATGCTAAACGTTTTCCAAATAAGTTGTCTAAGGATCGCTGCAGGTACATGTTTGACTGGTCACGATCACTGACCTCCGCGAAAAATGTCCCTCCAACGTTTCAGAATCACAGGCAGCGTAATAGCGCTGCCTAAGTAAAGAACGATGTTGACACAATGTATTATTTATTTATTTTTTTTTATTCTTTTAGACTAGTGCACTTCGTATCGAAAGAGTTGTCGTAAAAACTTCGAAAAGGGCTCATTTGATTGGAAATTGGAAGGGTTTGTGCCCTTTTTAATAGCCGAAAGTGATTGGAAGGCAACTAATACCCTTTCCACGCCCACCATTTCCCCAAACACATCCAATTAAAATTTTGAGATGGCCATTTTGTTCAACGTAGATGAAAGTTCTGGAAACTATATATTTGAGGATGAATACCCCCCACAGCCCTCAGGGCAAGGGTTGTCAGTTATGCCCTGAGGGCATATAAGGTTTTTATAGAAAGTGTTGTTGTAGAAACTTCAAAAAGGGCTCATTCGATTGGAAATTGAAAGGGTAGTGCCCTTTTTAATAGTCAAAATTGATTGGAGGGCACCTAACCCTCCTCTCACGCCCACCATTTCCCCAAACACATCCAATCCAAATTTTGAGATAGCCATTTTGTTCCACGTAATTTAAAGTTCTGAAAATTAGGTCTTTGAGGATGACAACCCCCCACAACCCTCGGGACAAGGGTTGTAAGTTATGCCCTGGGGGGCATATACGGTTTTTATCGAAAGTGATGTCGTAAAAACTTCAAAAAGGGCTCATTTGAATGGAAATTGAAAGGGCTAGTTCCCTTTTTAAAAGTCGAAAGCGATTGGAGGGCAAGCGACCCCCCTCTCACGCACACCATTTCCCCAAACACATCCAATCAAAAATTTGAGATGGCCATTTTTTCAACGTAGTTGAACGGTCTGGAAATTATGTCTTTGAGGATGACAACCCCCCTCCCACAGCCCTCAAGGTAAGGGTTGTAAGCTATGTCTGGAAGGCATATAAGATTTTTATAGTGTTGTCGTAGAAATTTCAAAAAGTGCTCATTTGATTGGAAATAGAAAGGGCTAATGCCTTTTTAATAGTCGAAAGTGACTCAAGGACAACTAACCCCCCTCTCACGCCCACCATTTCCCCAAGCACATCCAATCAAAATTTTTAGACAGTCATTTTGTTCAACGTACATTAAAGCTCTGGAAATTAGGTTTTTGAGGATGATAATCCCCCTACAACCCTCGGGACAAGGGTTACAAGTTATGCCCTGGGGCATATAAGGTTTTTATAGAAAGTGTTGTCGTAGAAACTTCAAAAGGGGCTCATTCGATTGGAAATTAGAAGGGCTAGTACCCTTTTTAATAGTCGAAAGTGATTGGAGGGCAACTAACCCCGCTCTCACGCCCACCATTTCCCCGAAAACATTCAATCAAAAATTTGAGATAGCCATTTTGTTCAACGTAGTTGAAAGGTCCAAAAATTATGTCTTTGAGGATGACAAACCCTTCCCAGCACCCGATGCAAAGGTTTAAGTTATGCCCTGGGGACATACGAGGATTTTATATAAAGCACTGTCGTAGAAACTTCAAAAAGGGCTCATTCAATTGGGACTTGAGAGTGCTAGCTTCTTTATTAATAGCCAAAACCGACCCAAAAAAGAGGCTCAGTCTTTTTCCCTGAAAAAGACTATGTCAATAGAAAACGAACAGAAATTAATTTTAAAAAAAATCCACAAAATAAGTTTTTCAAAAAAGTAAAGAGCTCCATTAAACCAAAAATGAACAAAAATAGGACTAAATAATCTACCAAGCATACAGCTACCACAAATCAATATTAATAAATAAATGAAACACAAAACAAACAGAAATCAAAATAAATAAGAGAGTCAAACTCAAAACGAGCAGAAATTAATATGAGTAGGGTTCTAAACCCCTATGCATTCTAAAAGCCAGAATATAGTTTGTACTTTACTGAAAAAATTATTTTAAATGTTTTCATTTTTATAACTTTAAGAAATCGAAAATTAATTAAGATTTTAAGGAATAAATATCAGCATATGTATATTAAACTGACAATGGACATTTTTTTTAGTAAATTCATTTGATTTTTTTTTTCAGTAAAAAAAACTAGCATAGCTATTTTAGTTATGTTAGTGATGTTGAACCACATAAACAAATATTGAGTTAAATTCGTCTATTGCAATCATAAAGATTCTGCTGTCTCCTTTTAAAATTTAGATTCGACACCTACATTATTAAACTCACCAGGTCCAATCGGTCATGGGACAAGCTGCTACCATTTCCAGTGCGTTTTTAGGTTGTTTTTAAAGTCTATTGCTTCAAAAACTTGATAGATTACTAACTTGACAAATTTAAAACTGCCAGCTCTTTGTTTGATTTTAACAACTATTTTATATAATCTATGAAAATCATAATTATTGATCTTGATCTGGAGAACCATACTTTCAACAGCACTCATTCAGGAAAGAATACTTTCAACAGGTTGACAACTAGCCAATAATGGATGAGAACGGAAACAAAATTTGCGTTCTCAAAAAAATGAGAACAAAATTTGCACTTTACTGAAAAAATACAAATGATTTTGCATTGTCAGTTTAATATAAATATACTGATATAACATTTATTAAAAACATTATAAAAGTAAAAACATTTATATTTTTTCAGTAAAGTGCACATTATGTTCTGGCCTTGGGAATGCATAGGGGTTTTGAGCCCTACTCATGTTAATTTCTGCTCGTTTTGAGTTTGACTCGGTTATTTATTGTAATTTCTGTTCGTTGTGGGTTTCATTTATTTATCGATGATGATTTATGGTAGTTTCACGCTTGATAGATTATTTGATTTTATTTTTGCTCATTTTTTGTTTAATGGAGTTCTTTACTTTTCTTTGAAAAACTTATTTTGTGGAAAAAGTTTTTTTAATTAGTTTCTGTACGTTTGATATTGACATAGTCTTTTTAGGGAAAAAGAAAATAATTAAATCTTTTTGTTTTTTTAAGACTTTATAGTTTGGCCTGCTATTTGTATGCTGGAGAAAAATTTTGATACAATATTTCACAACATAAACCCTTTTAAAAATCTGGACACAAATAGTAGTGTTTAACTTAGTTTCATACCTCCTCTATATTACCTGAAATGTACAACTTGATACCATTCGCAAAAAAATCTCTTTACTTTCTTTGATAGATTGGATACACTTATGCTGTATTGATTTGGTTAAATTTTAAGAGCAGAAGTAGCCCCAAAAATTTGAACATAATACTCTCAGTAGTCCTTGGGATACTGCTGAGATGCCTTATTGGGAATTAGCATTAACATAGTGTATTTTGATTTAATCTTAAGGCAACATTTAGTTTTTAAACATAATGGGAAAATGGGAAAATTTCCAGAACTTTCAACTACCTTAAACAAAATGGCTATCTCAAAATTTTGATTGGGGGTATTTGGGGAAATGGTGGGCGTGAGAGAGGCGTTAGTCGCTCTCCAATCACTTTCAACTATTAAAAAGGTACTAGCCCTTTCAAATTCCAATCAAATGAGCCCTTTTGAAGTTTCTACGACAACGCTTTCAATAAAAACCTTATATGCCACCAGGGCATAACTTACAACCCTTGCCCTTAGGGCTGGGGGGGTGTCATCCTCAAAGACCAAATTTCCAGAACTTTCCACTATGTTAAACAAAATGGCTATCTGAAAATTTTGATTGCATGTGTTTGGGGGAATGGTGGGCGTGAGAGGGGGGTTAGTTACCCTCCAATCCCTTTCGACTATTAAAAAGGGCACTAGCTCTCTCAATTTCCAATTGGATGAGCCCCTTTTAAAGTTTTTACGACAACTCTATCTATCAAAACCATATATGCCCCCAGGGCATAACTTACCACCTTTGCCCTGGGGGCTCTGGGGGGTTTGTCATCCTTAAATACATAATTTCCAGAACTTTAAACTACGTTGAACAAAATGGCTATCTATAAACTCTGATTGAATGTTCTTGGGGAAATGGTAGGTGTGAGAGGGGGGTTAATTACTCTCCACTCACTTTCGACTATTAAATTTAAAGGGCAATTTCAATTTCCAATCAAATGAGCCTTTTTTTAAATTTCTGCAACAACTTTCTATATAAACCTTATATGCCCCCAGGGCATAACTTACAACTCTTGCACTGAGGGCTCTGATGCGGTTATTATCCTAAAAGATGTAATTTCCAGAACTTTCAACAACGTTGAACAAAATGAATATCTCACACTAGCCCTATCAATTTCCAATCGAATGAGCCCTTTTTCAAGTTTCTACGACAAAGATTTCAATAAAAACCTTATATGCCCCCAGGGCAAAACTTATAACCCTTGCCCTAAAGACTTTGGGGGGAGTGTCCTGATCAAAGGTATAATTTCCTGAACTTTAAACTGCATGGAACAAAATGGCTATCTCAAAATTTTGATTCGATGTGTTTGGGGAAATGGTGGGCGTGGAAGGGGTGTTAGTTGCCTTCCAATCACTTTCGACCATTAAAAAGGGCACTAGCCATTTCAATTTCCAATCAAATGAGCCCTTTTTGAAATTTCTACGACAACGCCTTCTATAAAAACCTTATATGCCCCCAGGGCATAACTTACAACCCTTGCCCTGAGGGCTGTGGGGGGTTTTCATCCTCAAAGACCTAATTTCCAGAACTTAAAACTACGTTGAATAAAATGGCTATCTCATAATTTTGATTCGATGTGTTTGGGGAAAAGGTGGGCGTGAGAGGGGAGTTAGTTGCCCTCCAATCACTTTCGACTATGAAAAAGGGCACTAGACCTTTGAATTTCCAATCAAATGAGCCTTTTTTGAAGTTTCTACGACAGCGCCTTCTATAAAAAACCTTATATGCCCCCAGGGCATAACTTACAACCCTTGCCCTGAAGGGTGTGGGGGAGTGTACTCCTCAAAAACATAATTTCTATCTGAAAATCAACTACGCTGAACAAAATGGCTATCTCTAAATTTTGATTGGAGAAATGGTGGGCGTGGAAGGGGTGTTAGTTGCCTTCCAATCACTTTTGACTATTAAAAAGGGCACAAGCCACTCCAATTTCCAATTGAATGAGCCCTTTTCGAAGTTTCTATGACCCCAGGGCATAACTTACTACCCTTGCCCTGAGGGCTGTGGGGGAGTGTCCCCCTCAAAAACATAATTTCTATCTGGAAATCAACTACGCTGAATAAAATGGCTATCTAAAAATTTTGACTGGATGTGTTTGGGGAAAAGGTGGGCGTGAGAGGGGGGTTAGTTGCCTTCTAATCACTTTTGACTATTAAAAAGGGCACTAGACCTTTGAATTTCCAATCGAATGAGCCCTTTTTCAAGTTTCTACGACAAAGATTTCAATAAAAACGTATATGCCCCCAGGGCATAACTTATAATCCTTGCCCTGAAGACTGTGGGGGGAGTGTCCTGCTCGGTGCTATTTCCTGAACTTTAAACTGCGTGGAACAAAATGGCTATCTCAAAATTTTGATTGGATGTGTTTGGGGAAATAGTGGGCGTGGAAGGGGTGTTAGTTGCCTTCTAATCACTTTGACTATTAAAGAGGGTACTAGCCATTTCAATTTCCAAGCGAATGAGCCCTTTTTGAAGTTTCTACGACAACGCGTTCGATAAAAACCTTATATTCCCCCAGGGCATAACTTACAACCCTTGCCCTGAGGGCTGTGGGGGGGGGGGGGGGGTTGTCATCCTCAAAGACCTAATTTTAAGAACTTAAAACTACGTTGAATAAAATGACTATCTCAAAATTTTGATTGGATGTGTTTGGGGAAAAGGTGGGCGTGAGAGGGGGGTTAGTTGCCCTCCAATCACTTTCGACTATTAAAAAGGGCACTAGCCATTTGAATTTCCAATCGGATGAGCCTTTTTTGAAGTTTCTACGACAACAACTTCTATAAAAACCTTGTATAACCCCAGGGCATAACTTACAACCCTTGCCCTGAAGGCTGTGGGGGAGTGTCCTCCTCAAAAACATATTTTCTATCTGGAAATCAACTACGCTGAAAAAAAGGGTTATCTCAAAATTTTGATTGGATGTGTTTCGGGAAATGGTGGGCGTGAGAGGGGGGTTAGTTGCCCTCCAATCACTTTCGACTATTAAAAAGGGCACAAGCCACTCCAATTTCCAATTGAATGAGCCCCTTTTGAAGTTTCTACGACAACTTCTTCGATATGAAGTGCCCTGCTCTGAAGGAAAAAAATAATAAGCAATACACTGTGCCAACATCGTTCTTATATACCCCCAGGGCATAACTTAAAATCCTTGCCCTAAGGGTTGTGGGGGAGTGTCCTCCTCAAAAACATATTTTCTATCTGGAAATCAATTACGCTGAACAAAATGGCTATGTCAAAATTTTGATTGGACGTGTTTGGGGGAATGATAGGCGTGGGGGGGGATAGTTGCCCTCCAATCACTTTCGACTATTAAAAAGGGCAATAGCCACTCTATTTCCCAATCGAATGAGCCCTATTCGAAGTTTCTACGACAACTCCTTCGATACAAAGTGCCCTGGTATGGAAAAAAAAAAAAATAAAAAATAAACAATACATTGTGCCAACATCGTTCTTTACTTAGGCAGCGCAATTAAGCTGCCTATGATAATGAAGAGTATAGGTCTATATTAGGGACTGTTGAGAAGGCAACATGTTAAGAAAACAATTCTTGCTTCATAATATGCAAAATAATTGTAGCTAACACATTTTCCATGCAGCCCCGCAATACTTCATCCCCACCCCCTTTAATGTGCAAATAGCCCAAATTGTATATTTCCAATGCATTCTGCCATCAGTCACTTCTTTTTTTTCCGGTTCCGGTTTCGTCACATTTGATTGAATTTACGGGTACACGGGTTGAAGCAAGAGAGATGCATTTGATTTTGGCTATATATTTGCACATTAGCGGGAAGGGGATTAAAGTATAGCGGGCTGTATACAAAATGTGTTAGGTACAATTATTCGGCATATTATGAAGTAAGAAATGCTTTCTTAACATAGATCCTTCTCAATAGCCCCTAATCTAGGCGTATACCTCATGAAGTTCTCAGCTCTTAAAAATTTCAAAATGGTATAACTTATGAACGAATAGTTGTAAAAAAAAATTGATTAAACGAAAATTTTTTACGCTTCAAGGGTTATCGTTGGAAAAAAAACTTTTCTCCCTCCCCAAGCGTTCAACATAGCTTACTGTATTCGGGTGCAATTGATTTTCACCGCTATCAGCCAGGGAAAACCATTCTCTTCAAAAGACAATGGTTTTCATACGCCTTCAGTGATGAAATTAAACTCAGGGTTAACTCAGAAGTTGATTTTTTTTTTTTTTTTTCACGGGCAAACTATCTTACATCACTACCAAGAAAGGGACAAAGAGTATTCTCCGATTTCCACAACAGTGAAAAAACTTTAGGGGACACATATAATACTACTACTACTAACAACAACTCACTGGAGTACCAATCCGCCTGAGGCCAACACAGCTACGCACGCTTCTCCTCTATCCCAATCTATTCAAAGTATCCCTTTTTACACCTACCCAGGAAGGTCTCATTTCCTTAAATCTTTCCTTACGACATCTCCCACCCCAACCGGGGACTACCCGCTTTTCGCTAAGCCCTAAACGGTTGGCAGAAAAGGACAATTTTTTGGCAGTCTGTTATCCTTTATCGGCAGAACGAGTCCTAGTCATCAACCTTTCTTTCATTATAGTCCTAGAAAGCAGGATTGAACCATACTTTTCGTGTAGGCTGCTGTTTGAGATACCGTCAGTCAGCTGGGTACCCAAAACTATCCGTAGACAATTTCTCTGGGGGCACATATAATACCCACTAAAGCTTAGGGAGATCATATAATACCACTTTTCTGCCTCAGTTCCAAACACTGAGAACGAAATAACAAACTCAGCCAAAATCACGGACAGAAATGGCTTGTAATAGTAGATGGCAGTACCTTCATACCCATAAGAAAGCGCTCCAATATT
Source organism: Artemia sinica (assembly GCA_027921565.1). Classification (NCBI taxonomy): domain Eukaryota; kingdom Metazoa; phylum Arthropoda; class Branchiopoda; order Anostraca; family Artemiidae; genus Artemia; species Artemia sinica. Next base: position 36,565,934 of record CM051259.1, on the reverse strand, counting down.
GGGTCTATAATAATAGAAAAATAATTTAAGAAAATAATTCGGGAAAACTGAAATCACTCCCCTTGTACTTGAGTGTTCTCAATTTTTTGCAGTATTTACTTAAATATGTATTTACCAATACAAAAAAAGGAAAAAAGGTTGCAAAAACTCAAAACTTCTTTTTCATTTTTTTTAACATTTAATGACAAAACTTCGGAACATTTTACGTGACAAGGAAAGCTTTTTCCGCTGTGGTATAATAAATAAATTCTTGCAATATCTAATTTATTAAACAAAAAAAGAAATAAAACTTTCTTTTTCTTTCTCTGCTTTATATCTTGCACATGTTCTATATTGGAAGCCTCTCTCTTCCTGGAAGAGGTATATGCACCCACGTAATAAGGGAACATGTAGCCTTAAATTACAAATTGGTCATACTACAATTTGGCACCCCATTCAGATTAATTCTTTGAAGGCCATCCGGCCTCACCCCCTTTATTTGCGTGATTCAAACAAAATAGAAGATCGCGAGCAAATTTGTGAAGACAGTTAACAAATTTGTGGTAACAGCCGTCATACGCGAAATACAATATGAAACAAATAAAAACAAAAAGGCTTACTCAAAATATCTCATCGATAAAATAGATTTTAGAACTAAAACCATAAAATAAATTTTAAAAGAATCTCAGCTTCCTCATCTCACATTAGGTTGAGCCAAGACGGTCAAAAAAATAGTAATTCATTCATGCTGCCTGAGTTGATTAAAAATTGTCTATTGCAATGTTTGCTCTTGTTGCTGCTAATATTGTATTAGAGAAGAGACGAGTCAAATTTACGTGATTAGAGACATGCTTTGTATCTAAGAGATGAACCATGGATGTTTTTTTAAAATAAAACATTCATTTTTTTCTTAGTATTTGGCGTATAAGTTCCAAATTTCATTCCAAGTATTTTGCTACTACTTACTACTACTACTACTATCAACTCACTGCAGCACCAAAGCGCTTGAGGCCAACAGAGCTACACGCGCTCCTCCTCCAACCCAATCTATTCAAAGACTTCCTCTTTACACCCTCATAAGCAGTTACCATTTCCCTTAAATGTTTCCTTGTGACATCCTTCCACCCCATTTGGGAACAACCCGTTTTTCATTTGGCCCTAGACGGTTTGCCAACAAGGACAGTCTTTGGCAATCTGTCCTCCTGCATTCGCAGAACATGTCCTAGCCATCTCATTCTTTCTCTCATCATAACCATAGAAAGCGAGATTGAACAACATTCTTCGTATAGCTTAGTCTACTATTTGAGATACGGTCATTCAGTCTGGTACCAAAAACAATCCATAGGCAATTTCTGTGGAAAAAGTCTAGCAACTCCTCTTCCATTTTTCAGAGGGCCCACGCTTGAGACCCATAATTGACCACAGTCAACACTGAAGCCTCTATAATCTTGGTTCTAATCTTGGTTCACAGACTTATCATATTCTTTCAAACTTTCTTTAACTGTGAAACACACCCTAGACCTTGACTATCCTACTTTAAACATCTCACAGCACCCACCGTCTTCACAAATAATAGTACCTACGTAAGGGGAGCTGACCACTTGATTGATGTTTTCATTACCCAAAATCACCTCTTCACCTTAACTTATTCCTAGTTTTAGTGACTTGCGTCTTCTTGATATTAATTTCAAACCTATTCATACTGATCTTCTCTTAAAACTTTACCTACAGTAAGTAAGTCTAAAAGCATCATCATACTAAGTAATTTACTTCCTACAGAAACCAGGGTAATATCTTTATTATTATTATTACTTATTGAAAACCCGTCTTCATACGAAAATCAAATGACGGATCACTACAAAAAAAGCAAAAGAGCACTCTACAACTATTACAATGTAACTAGTGTAGAAGAAGTTGGTTCCAAACATGAAATCTTTCGGTTGTGTTGCTCCATAAGTTTAGCAACAGCTATAGTAAAATCTGCTATATGAAGACTATTGCAGATCTTTGAACTGCGTGTCCAAATTGAATATCTCAGTAGGTGTTTTGTGAAACGGAAGAAAGTGGAGTGGATTTTCAATTTATCAGCATTTGTAGGAATCTTTCAGAAAGGTGCTATGTAGAGGATGTGGGAGAAAGCAACAGTGCTGTTACCAGATAACGGCAACTGAAACGAAGCTTAGCAGAGACAATGAAAGCATATGAAGCTGATATGCGGCGTTTCATGCCTTCTGTTAGGAGGTGACGAGAGTGAGAAATCATATTTTCAATAGGAATACCAAGATAAACAATTTGGTCAGACGGACGGACCTTTGAATTTCCAGGTATAATTTTATCAAGAAGTAGACTGTTCCAGTTTAAACATATTACGTTGGACTTTTCAGCATTAAAATTAAGACCAGATTTTAAGTATTCTGTTTGCACCTTTTGGAAAGTTTCAGGAATTTTTTCCAGTTTGGTTAATGTTAAAATTTCATCAGCATTAAGTGTCATCAGCATAAGGCGCGGCAAACATCATGACTCGCCGAGGCGAGTGAACTACCTGTAGAAGAAGCATCAAGCAGAGTATTAGCAACAATCGTAAGAGCGTCTGGACATTCAATGCCATGTTGAAAACCAAATTGATGAGGAGGCGTGTAACATTTTTCTTCAAGCTCTTTTATGAACAGTAGTTCATAAAGCTTGCATAACCTGGTTGGTACAGTTATGGTTCTGAAAGATGTGCATTGATGGGAGGTTTTTCATTTTTTCTGGAATAGGAGAAATATTTCCCACACACTGTACAACCAGAGCCAGGGAAGGCATGCAAAAATTGGTCAAGCTCTTCAACGTATTTGTGTTCAAGTTGGGGGTTTTGATGAGATAATTTGGCCTCATAGAAAGAATACTAATCAGAAAAAGGAACCTCGGCAGCGGAAAGGGAAGTTTTGGAAATGCTTGGACGGACCGTCGACAAAAGAAAATGAGGGTTACTGTTTATTCTTTGTGCTCTTTATTCTGTGATTTGCTTGCGGTGGTTCTGGCAAACACTTTCTTTATTGCGATCCGGATGGAATTAACAGGAACGAACCGGGGTCGGTCGTATTCAATCCATGGATGTAGCCAAAACTTTGCTGAATCACGTGGTTGGAAGAGACTTTGGTTTTCATGCCATCTAGGAAAAGTTCCTAGATGGCGACGCTTCAAAGGAACTGCACGAGATTCTGCATATTGTAAAGCGTGGCCTATCTCTGCACAAAAAAAATATCAAGGAGAATACGTTTTTCCTCTGTGGGAAGCGGTGAATGCTTGATTAGCAGGACAAGCGGTACCTTAATCTTGGAAAAGATTGTAGAAACACTATCCCAATAAAGTTCAGTGCTGATTAATGCCCAATTACGTATATACGAAGGATTTCGTGTTTCGTCGGTATGTGAGACTGACTAATCGGTATGTGAGAGGTTTTATCTGGTGAGAAAGAAAACGACACAGGGAGGTGATAGTTACCACATACTTCCCACTATGATTACAACACTCATGCTTAGCACCTTTCTTATCGAGAGGTTTAATTAAAGTTCCCCTAAAATTGCGAAGTTCTTTCCCTTGCTAGGTACTACTTACGACGATACTAAAATGCGGGACTTATCCAAACTTCTCTATAAGTAGCTTTCAAACTCGTTATGGGTCAATTCACATTGTGTGGGTCTGAAGATGGGTATTCCTATAAAATTGGATTGACCCTTTCTCTGTAGACATAATACAAGAGAAAAAAGTATATTTTATGTAAGTAAAAAAATTTTTTTTAATCAAACACACTAAGTTAGTAAACCAATTTCCCCCTTTAGGTACACATTGTTTTTACATAATTCGGGAATTGTGGTGTTTTTTTTTACAGATGAAAAAAGTTTGGAAGAATAGGAAGATAAGTCTGCGAATCAGGATTAGAATACTGGAAGCTACAGTGATCACAGTGGTCAAGTATGGTTCTGAAGCATAGGCTTTCCAAAAAACGGAGGAAGATTTGCTAGATGTTTTCCAGAGAAATTGTCTATGGATTGTTTTGGGTACCCGGCTGACTATCTCAAACAGTAAGCTGTACGAAACGTGTGGATTCAATCCCGCTTTCTAGGGCGAAAATGAGAGAAAAGTTGAGATCGCTAGAGCACGTTCCACGGATGAAGGATCACATATTGCCAAAGAGTGTCCTTTTCGGCCAACTGTCTAGGGCTAAACGAAAAGCATGTCGTCCCCGGCTGGGAAGGGAGGATGTCGTAAGGAACGATTTAAGGGAAATGAAAAGTTCCTGGAAGGATGTAAAGATGGAGGCTTTGAATAGATTGGGATGGAGGAGGAACGAACGTAATTTTGTAAGTCTTAGGCGGCTTGGTGCTGCGGTGAGTTGCTGGTAGGAGTAGTAGTAAATCGGACAATTGAGTTGAAATGATTCAAATGATTGAGTGATGTTTTATATTTTCCTTGACTGTCAGTGACGTTTCAGTGATTCTTATGTTCCCTTCTAGTGTTATCCATAGCTCATTTTTAAAGCATTCCAAATAGTATTTTTATTTAACAATTGTATTGAAATATCATGGCAAAAAACTTTTCACCAGGTCATGAATGTCTTCAGTCGTGGATGGCTGAGTTGAGAGTCAGCTTTGTCTCAAATTCTTACCTTTAGAGTTAACGTTGCGCGTCGTACGTAAAGCGTACAATGTTGACGTTTAAACACGTTAGATGTTTGCAACCTTAAAAAATCGGAGGAGGACTATGGAGGACTTAGGGTGGAGGGCATATGGCCCCGCAGGCTTAGTTTATATCCTTGGCTATACCTCTCAGTCACTTTTTTAGGTTTTGACTGGGGATAACCTATTATAGCGTAACTAAAAGACTAGGGAAAACCAAAAACTTAAGTAAAAGTACAAATTTATTTAAAAGCAAATCTAAACAGAGAGATAAAATGAAAAGAAAAATCTGAGTTGGTTTTCCCAAGTCTTAGAGAAAAAAAAGCAAAAAGACACTGTGCGCACGCGCAGAAAGATGATACGTTCTAGTCAAATATCTCTTTAAAGAGTATATAGCATTCAGTATCTTTTATTTGTTGACTGAATTCAATTTTGGCTTAACCTTTGCACAAGCGAAATTCATTTTACATTTTACCCCCTTTTTGTAGAGATTGGTCATCCTTTCCTGCGTAATTGGTCGAATTGAAATTTTGGAAAATTGTAGACCAAAATATAGTTTCTAGCATCCATCAACCCTCCCATCCGTGGCAAAATATTTAAAATCCCAAAATTTCCACTCCCTATATCCGAGAATTCTGATCGTACCATAGATATAATACAATAAAAAAAAAGAAACTTCGAGATATCTACTTCAAATTCATTTTTTGAAGCATTTCATCTAGATTTTGAGTGAAAGTTCGGTGTCTGAACTTTTTATTCTATTCATAGGATAACCAGTAGAACTCAATTTAAGTGTGAGACTTATATGGAAAAGGCCAACGCCCATTCGAACTCACCTAGGTATTATTCGTGTCTATTAAATATCTTAATTTACCCAGTTTCAAAAGCAGAGCCTCCTTAAATATCATAAAGACCTCGGAACCAAGGAAGTGGGAACATATTCTTAAGGCATATTTTCATAATTCGTAGATAGGAAAACAATCCCTTAACGGGAAAAACAGATTTTACAGTTTAGGCCTGCCTCATTAATGAAAAAAATGTCACTAAAGGATTACGTTGGTTCAACCTTTTTCAATAAGGACATGACCAGGACTTCGTTTCCTAGGGTAGGGCTGGGGATTGCTGTGAAAAGATTTCATGTTGCCAATATATTATTGAAAACTAAGACTAGATTTTAACAATCTTAACACTTTTTAAAAAATTCAACACCAAGCTCCAACAAATGCTTAAGAAATTGTCCACAATTAATTATTTATCCAGGTTCTAGCACTGAAAGATATCGTAAATCATTTGCCTGTTGTTTTAATCAACCCCTTTAATGATAAAGCTCAAGGAAGTTTTATATGTTTAATGTAGTTTATAATATGGTGTGTGTAATGTTTTTGTGAATGTTATAGTTTTGATCTGATTACATACATGATGTAGATACGTTAGCGTTTGCTATTTCGGTTAATTCCGCATCTTCACCTTTAAAATACGATACTTTTATAAAACTTTGAAAACAATTAAGGGAATGGATCGTATCGCTGAGGATTAAAACGGTCAAAAATATGCAAAAAAAAAAAATTAAGAATGAATAGTATTTCAGTTCCGCACAACATAATTGGCTTAAAATTTTATAAACTTCCTTTGTAATAACACTCCCATGAAAAACGCAAAAAAAATTGAAATCCGAGCCCTAAGCCCACCGCCTTTCCTGGGCATTTCCCTGTTACTAATCATTTCTGCGTCACTGCCTTTTTTCTTTCCCAATTTTTAATTAAGTCTTTTTATTTCCTTCTTTTTCAGTTTAGATTAAAGTTTAAATTCCAGTTTAAAACTAGAGTTTAGATTCTTTTCAGCCTCTGATACTTCTTTATGGAATAAACTTTATTCTGGCGTATAAGACCTTAAATATATATTGTATATCGTATGGAGTGACCGTATTTTATTAGTGTCTCACAAGAAATAAACTTAAAAAAAAATATGCTGATATTGCTTGTTGTACCTGTCGTTTAATTTGTAAAATTTAACGTAGTAATACTTTGTTGAATATTGTTAAAGTAGCTTTTTTTTTTTTTCTCTCATTCGACCAGGTTTCAAGATACTTTGGTTGGTGGTGTAAAAGTTTACACCATCTTGAACTGGCACATCAGACTGTGTCCAGAGGCGGTTTAAGGGGAGAGACAAAGGGAGAACCTGCCCTGGGCGCAGAAATTTCAGGGGCGCAGAAATTTAAAATAAATTGTCTAGCGGTTATAATCATTTTGTTATCTTTGAAATTTTATTTTTATTAAAATAAATTAGAGCACACAGTTTTAATAAATGAAAATAAATACAAAATTATCAATTAATTGAAATAATAAAAATAAATTTAAAAATGATTAAATTAAAATAATAAATAATAATTAGATAATTTACACAATAAATTTTAAAAAATAATTTAAAAAATTATTAATGAGTTATTAAATCAAAAATAATTTGTTAAAAATGAAAATATTGTTAAAATTTGGACTGAAAATTTTGTGAGAGACAGGGAAGGAGGGGCTAATCAGAATTTTACCCTGGGCGCAAGAGGGACCAGAACCGCCACTGACCGTGTCTACATCATATTGATTGAGCGTGTTTTACTGCTGTATCACAAGAAATGAATTAAAAAAAGTTTATGCTGATTCTGCTTGTAATAGCAGTGTATTTTCTTTTAAATTGAACCTATTAAGGCTTTACTGGATATCGCTGCATTATTTTTTTCTTTTGTTTTAATTTTTTTTTTTTCACTGGTGCCATTTTAAATGTTTATAACCTAAGTCGAAGTTCTTTCCAGTTTTCAATATTTTTTAGTGGATGGGGTAAACCTTGGTGTGATGTATTCACCTGTATCAATATTACTAGACCGTACTACATCTCCACATCAATAAGGGTGAAGGGGAAAAAATACAAAACGTGCATAGGTGGATCCGTAATAAGCATATAAGCAAGAAAGAAAACAATTAAAAGTAGTGGCGTAAGTGACAAGAAGAATATGTGACTCCAGCTTGAGAAAACCAACTCCAAAATATTTCAAACACAAATTTACAATCAAAAACACAAACAAAATAATTACAGAAGCAACAAACATGATATAAAACTTTTAGTTACATCGAGCTTTAAGACAAGAATCATCAGAACTTCTCTATCCCCCCCCCCCCCCCCCCGTTCGATTCTATTTATCTAAGAGTAAGCCAAAGAGTATGGCTAATTTATAGGAGGGGAAAGTCGTGCTAGTGTCGAGACAAGATATCAATGCCATCTAGCGTATGGCGTTCTTTGCATTTCGTTGCATGTAATAATAAGAAGAATTAATGTAATTATTGCAATCGATAGAATGAATGTAGCAATAATTGTTTAATTTCAGTTTTTTGACAAAAACAAACAATTACAAAACTAGAAAAATGTCAAAAGGCACCAAACGCTAGATGGTAATGATGTTTTTTTTATTGACACCAGCCAGTTTTAACTCTTATAAGTTAACGATACTCTGAAGTAGGCTGCAACCCTCTTTTTTGTCTTCTGCAGTTTCTTTTTATTCTCAAGTGCAAAATAGCTCTATCCCACTGTTTCAGAGCTTATAATAGCTTTTTCGGACATAAAATTCACTACATTATTTAATTAAAATGTTATATTGAAGCAATTGAATTTGGCAAGAAAGCATAATAGGAGCAGCGATAATGGAACGTGAGTGCAGCGTGAAATATGATTTCAATTTAAAAAGCTCCAGAAAAGTGAAAGTGAGAACAGAGAGGACAGAGAGGAATAGTGGAAAAATATTTTCCCTATTATTTTTAGCTTTTTGGACATCAAACCGTTCAGAATTGTTAACCAAACCCCAACTTCAAGACTACATTTATCCGATCCTCGTTTTTAATGTGAAAGCTGCAAACGTTTTTTTCCTCATTCAAATAACTTATTTCATTTGTTCTATTTTGGTAATTTAAGATTTATGTTTTTACATGCAAGTTTTGTATATTATTTCGGCACTTTTACTGTTCTATCCGTCAACATAATTGCGTTTGTGAACTTTATTTTTTTCTTTTTATTACACATAATAAATACGTAGAAAAAATGCAAAACTAAGTAATTTTTCTATTTTTTAAGAAAGTTTCGATCGTCTTCTAACAAAAAGGCTAAATAGTATCAGAGTTCTCTGAAAAAAATATTAATATTTTAACTATAATAAAATGGGCATCAAAACAATCAAAACTGTAAGCCAAACCCCGGATTCAAGATGACATTACGACACTTCTTTTTTTTAATGTAAAAGGTGCAACAATTTCTTTTTCAATTCAAACAATCATAGTTCATTTTGAGCTACTACTGATAATTCAAAATTATGTTTTTACATGAACATTTTCTATATTTTTCCTGTTGTGATTTTTACTACTTTATCCATCTATACAGCCGCATTTTGAAACTGACTTTGTTTTCTTTCTTTTTTTTAACTGAATAATACGCAGAAAACATTCAAAATTGATTAATTTTTCTATTTTTTAAGATATTTTAGATAATTCTCTAAGAAAAAGCCTAAACAATATCAGTCCTGAGAAAATTATTAGTATCAGCTAGCATGAAATGGGCCTTAAAACGTTCAAAACTGTATATCCAATTCAAGATTCAAGATGAAATGTTGAATCTTTTTTTCAATCTGAAAGCCGCAATAGTTTTTTTCTGCCCCAAGTGCAAGCTAGGTTACTTAACCTACCACAGAGCATGTGAAAGACAGCCTCTTTGAAAAATAAAACAGCTTCTTTTACATTTATCTTTTTACATTTATTCCAAAACTAGAAAGTTATTAGAACTATATCACATTTTCACCCGTGTCGCCACCTTGGAAAAAGATCTTCCGTAAAAATTCAAACATCAACGATCTTTTTACTCCCAATCGAAACCTTAAGAAAACACCTTCAAAGGAATGAAAAAAAAAACTTTTACTTTTGGCATGCTGGCCAATGGTCTGCGCAACGAAGGTACCAATCTCCTAATTCACTGCCTTCAACTGGGAGTGCAATACTTGGTTGGGGCAAAATCGTCCGATACTTCCCGTGTTTTTTCCCTGGATTTGTCCAAGTACCCATTTAGAGTACCCATTTTCCATCATATACAAACCAGTGGTTTTCCCCGATGATTGTTGAAAAGATTATGTAAGCGTTATTTTGGTTAATAAAATAATTCTCTCTCTCAAAAAAAAGAGAGCTGGGTCGACTCTGGCTGAACTTACAAAGTTACACCAATGACCCCCGGTCCAAATCAAATAAACAGTGACACCAAGACTCGAAACCCCATAGGAATGAGCTATAAGGAATAAGCCTTCTTAAGTTGTTTCATGTAGTTGCTTGACTTAAATTAATTCGGTTTGAAATAACGCTTTAGAATAATTCAATTAAGGTAATTCCAAAAAAAGACTCAGAAATTAATATTGAAGTTATGTAAGTAAATATTTTTTTTCTTTTTGTATTTTTATGTATTATGTATTATTATGTAAACATGTATTATATGCGCATTGCATAGTAAATATTATTGTATTTTTGCTAGAAAAGATTATATGTAGCTGATAAAGACGCAGCGAGTGCCAACTCGAAATACGATCCGTAATTCGTAACCAACTAAAAAAATGTTCTGAATACGATATCAGTGAATTTAAAAAAAAATAGACTTTCAAAATAAGTTCATTTGACGAATCCTTTTGGCAATGACTAATAATTATGCATGCGGATCTAAAAAAATTTGGTCTTCAAATAAGTTTTAATTCCAGACTTTCAACAGTTACGTCAGTAATTTTATTGTTATTTTTAGGTATTTACATCCTTGAACACCAGACCTTTTATCTACTCTCAAAGATAGCTCACAATCTTTTTTTTTTTTTTTTTTTTTTAAGTATTTACAAAACTAATGAAAAGACAAACAATCTGAAAATTGAATGTTATGTTTTACTTTCTTGTGCTAAATTAGAAATAATATCTTAAAATAATAAGCTCTTATTTAACAATAAAAACAAGTTTAGTATTGATTTCAATAATAATTTAATTACTTAATTAGGGTGATTATTAATGAATTATTTAAACATTACCTTTGTGTTGATATTTAATATTAAACTTTCGTCTCTTAAAATTGAACTAAGACGTCAGCAATCACTATAGAAGAAATAAGACTTTTAGTAAAATCAAATTAAATTTTTCGATACAGCGTAGAAAAATATGCCGAAAAGATTAGAATTTTTTTTAAACTGAAGGAAGGGTGGTATTTTTGGAGACAATGTTTGGAATCTAGTAGTTTTGTTAAAAACGGTTCTAGATACCGAAATTAAACAAGATACTTCTTTTATGCCTTATCAAAGTGCTGAGGACAATGGAAGTCAAATCATATTCTTTGAATTGGTTACGTGAAAACGACATGACCCAAGGCCGTATCCAAGATTCTTGTTTAGAGGGGGGGGGGGGGGGGGGGGGGGTGCAAAGTTAGGGGGAGGTTCAAGACAAGTAATATTCTCCTGGACACGGCCCTTATATGACCATATACCTATGCAAGATAACGCAAAATTGGAACTTCATATTTTAATTAAAAAGACCTCCATGCTTAAAGAGTTTTTGGTCCTAACAGGCGTCAAATTTAAGGAAATGAAAAGTGTGTGAAAAAAAACAGCAAAAAAAATCTAAAAACACATAGGCTATTCAAGTTTGATTTTTTATGGACGAAAAGTGTCTGGAGCCATCCTAGCTGAAAGGTTAGCACGCTAGATATGTCCTTAGATATGTTTCATTTATTTGGCGCAACTATTCGCCTGAATATTTTCCAAATGAAGTCTGCCCTATTTTGGAAAACCTATATACTAACTGTGAAACCTCTCTAACAATCGGGTTGATTGAACCTACTGAGGGCAGGGGTTCGAGTCCTTGTGTCACTGGTTATTTGGTTTTGTAAGGAGGTCAGTGGTGTGACTATAAAAGCTCAGCCAGAGTCGACTCAGATCTAAATGGGTACCTGGAAAATCTGGTGGAAAAACACGGGAAGCGCCGGGTGATTTGTCCTCAACCATGCACTGGACTGCCGGCCGAAGGCAGAGAACAAGGAAATCGGTACCTTCTCTAAGCAAATCATGGATCAGTATGCAAAAACGATAAAAATTTAAAAGCGCTGTCAAATTTAAGGAATAGATTTTGCTATTTATGTTCTCAGTTCAATGTTTCAATACTGACAAAATATGATACTGCCTTGAATGGAATATCTTAGAAAATCCTGGTTTTCAAGTATCAATATTCCTAAGATGAGGCCATGGAGCGGGATTGTCTCTTATTCATACTCTAAAATAAAACAGGAAGAGGAATTCATTTTAGAGGCACAAACCGCCTTCGCGAAAGAATTTTCGAGCCAAATTCTAAGCAAATATTCCCCAAAACAGGTTCAAAACTCAAGCAGACAACATAAGACACAAAACATGCAAAATTCACCAAATTTCCGTATTACCTGAGCTTAAAAATGACGGTTTTTCGCTTGAATTAATTGCATACTGAATCGGACGGAAAAGATTATTATTGAGTGGCGAAGGGGAAGCTATCACAGGGCATGCTTGAACTGTTTGCACTTGTCGCTTGTTCACCAATACTTGAGGTCCATACGACCTTCGTCCTAGCAAATTGGGATTGGTAATAGTTGGTTTGGGCCCATTGGCTGAAGTCACTTCATTGACTCCATTTGTGGTGGCCGTTTCTGTAAAAGGAAAATCTTTAAAAATAGTATGAATCTAAGATATCAGGAAGGGAATTCAATTTTATTTCAGAGAGGTTAGGAGTTATATTTGGTGTGGAGATTTTTGTGGCTAATGAGCTATTTGAAAGGTTGATGACTTCTTTGGTAGGGAAGCTACGTTAGTGATTGAACTACTTTACTTCCTTACCTACTTAAGTGTCGTTCATCATCAAGGAACGTATTGGGGCATTTTTCGAGGGTATGGGTAAGGGCTTAATAATACAACGTTCATCGACACAATGTTCGTCTTTGACATTTTAAATACAACTTCTCTGGGGTCTACATTCTAATATTACAATGTGTTTTCAAATTTAAAGACTAAAGTTGTAATAGGTTAGGTCCTCAAATACTCTTTAAAAAACATAATTGTCCGACAAATTGGTTACATTTCTCAGGTTACATTCACTGAAATATTAACCAGAAGAACAAGAATAAAAACATTCAATACCCCAATAAATCGTTTTACTCAAAATTAAAGGGTTTGGCTTACACCTTTTTTAAAAATGGACAGTTAGAGACAAGTTGGAATTGTGGAGGCACATTAGCTCACAAAAAGTGGAGAAGGCAGGCCAAGACTTGAAAAAAAAAATTGGAATAATTTTTGCTTAGAATTGCTAAAAAAAAAAAAACAGTAGGATTTTTTATCATTAATTAAGTACATTTGACTGACAAATTTTATCCTTTTTATTAGTTATTTTAATTAGTTATTTAGTTATAGTAATAAAAAAAACGGCGTTTAAACCCATTTGTAGCTCAGGAAATTTCAGCCATCAACTGTTCAATCAAGCAGTGTTTTGAATGGTCCTTTATCGTGTTATCATCGTTTTCAGAAAATATGTACGAGAAAGGGATAGAAAAAATATAAGAAATATGAAATAATAACAAGGAAGAAAAGCAATAAAACAGAAATGTAGAAAGAAAAGAAAGAATACGTTTTTGGACAATCTAGACATTATCTAGACACGTATTATGGTTTAGTCAGGTTCTAAAGCCATTTTTTTATATTTAATCTTAAACTTGATCATATTAATCTGAATAGTAGTAGAAATATTCTATATGAAAATAGATCATGCTTTTCAATTCCAAAGGGTTATGGAATTACACTTTCTCAAAAATGGGCTATGTGTTTACAGACAATTCGCCACAGCGTGCATCTTTAGAGGAAGATTCCTTTATAAAAAGGCAAAGAAGACAGGCTAATACTAGGAGACAAACAATAGGAACAACTGTTGCTAATAACTGCAAGAAAAAAAAAAGAAAAAAATGAGACAGCATTATTGACCAAATACATCCCTGATACACAAAAGCTTTGACGAACCTACAGAGATGATTTGCTCATTTTTCACTTGACTGATTTTGAATGCTTACTTGTTACCTTCTAATTTATTTGACCAACGAATTTTCTTATTTTTAATTATTTATTTAATTAGCTAATTATCTAGTATAATTAGAAGTTGTTTAAGCTCACCTTCAGGTTAGTTTTTCACGCAGCAACTGTTTAATTAAGCAATACTTCCACCGGTCCACCAATTCGACCTGTAGTCAGTGTTGTCAGTGATTGTATCCAAGGCTTAGTAATAATTTTGTTGTTCCTGTTTTGGCAAAGGATTTAAATTTAAACAAAGTTGAAATATTGCGTAACTGAGCAATTGATGCCTGAGAATTCTTCACCGTAGGTTAGTTTAACAAACCTCTTCTAATTACGTCCAACAGCCAGGCTAGGCTGAGGAAGTGCATGTTAAAAAGCTTGATATTCACTTTTTAGCGATCTTTTTGTGATTAGCGAGACTTCCTTATTTTAAGAATTTTGCTTTTAAATTTTTGACTTACTTACCAATTAAGTTCAATTAGGTTGTATATACTTCGCAATTTTATTTGCATCGATTTTTTTTCTATGCGTCTTCTATTATTGTTTTTTTGTCGATATTTCTGTATTTTCCAATTTTTATTCTTTAATGCACCTTTTTTTTAGAGTGAAAGAGAAATACGACATCACCAATGTTTGCTTGTGGGAATCATTTATAAAATAAAACTTTATCCTTTTTTATTATTGACTAATTTTCTTGGAAAAATAAACCCCGAAGAATATATCAGAACAGCTGAAACACCAGGCCCCACCCGTAGCACAGTTGTTTGTGTTCGATTTCAAATTTTCCTCAAATATTACCAAAAAATTAATATAGTCATTATCGTAGTAAATATGTGTACCAAAGTAATTTGGCGCCTTTATATTACGAAGATTGTATTTTTCGTAGTTTTAATTGCATTGAATTTATTTTTTCCAACCGAATTTTATTATCATTTCTTTATCGAGATGTGAATGTTTTTCAATTTCTGTTTTTCCTTGCATTTGCATTATTTCCTAAGCGATATGCAATTGCGGCAATGTTTGCAAATGAGAAAAATTTAGAACATAAAACCTAATTCCTTTTCCTTTACTATCTAAGATTAAAAAAAAAAAAAAAAAAAAAAAAAAAAAAAAAAAAAAAAAAAAAACCACTAAGAATATATGCGGAGCAGCCGGAGAGTCCCTTCCTCCTTCTTAGACTTGGCAAAGCATCCTTTTTTTTCATTGAAAAAGAAATGACCCCTGCCCCAGGACCGTTTCCAGGATTTTTTCCGGTGGGGGGGGGGGGGGTATTTTCAAAAATGCATAACAAACTTGGTTATATGCATTTTTGTTCCGTTTTTACGAGTCGGACTAACATTTTGGGGGGTTCAAATCCCATAGCTCCCCTAGATACGACTTTGCCCTGTCCCCTCTAGATTTTGAAAAACGTCTTTTATGCATCTTTATTAAAAATAAAAAACACATATTCACCCTGCCTCCCCCAGCATTTTCGTAAATCGGCGTCCCTTGACTACCTGACAACTTTATATAGCCTACGACATAGAATAATGGAGTCGTAGTTTTTCCTATAGTTTTTATTTACTTCAAATATTTAAACTCTAAACAGAAGCCTTTTATGCGTACTTCAAGATTTCATTTTTGCTTTTCTTTAAGGCTAGATACAAAATTGGATATCCAATTTTTTATCTAAGATTGTTGCCACTAGAGGTAAATATAACAAACTTGCGTTGGTCAAGCTCTACCCAACTTTTTGTGCCCATTCAATTCTTTTTGCTTCTGGAATTTGTCCCCTTCTTAAGAAAAAAGAATTTAAAAAAATCCGGATCAATTATTTTAGAGTTTGTATATTTTTGTTGTTTCTTCCTCTAAGGACAAAAAAACGGGTTTCATTAAGAAAATTTCGTTCCTGATATTACTAGTAAAATTGGAAGTACTAAACAGAAAGCTTTCAAATACCGCTTGTATCCGTATTTCTCCGCACCACCGCCATATTAGGTTTTTCTTCAGTCGTAACTATGTTTTCTTTTGTTACTCCACGTTTTTTACTATAGTAAATAGAGGGTAAAATTTAAATAATAATAACAATAAAGACAGCTTGTGTATTTCTACTTTGCTGCTTTATTAGATTTTGTAAGTTGTGTTTTTTTGTTTTTAATTTCTTTTTTTTTCTCTCCTTTAATATTTTTTCTCTTTTGTTTAAGTGTCTTGTATTTTTGATGTGTTACTCTGTAACTGGTTTCTATGGGATTTCTATTTTGATTTGCATTGCATTTGTATGCTTTTTCTTCGTGTTACTCCACGTATTATACCTTTGTATAGTGTGGGTCAGCAATGAATAATAATAATCATATGTCCATTCACTTTAGGCCTATGGTTTTCACGCCAATAGTTTACACTAGAGTTGAGCAGGATTCAAACATGTCTACATTCGTCTCTAATGTCTGTTTTGAGAGGGGAGTGTCTTATATTCTGATAATTTAAACAACAATGAATGCATGGCATACATATCCATCACAATATTGCTAAGTGAAACTGTTTACTAATGTCCTTACGACAGATTTTCTGCTTTCGACCCTTTCTCCCAGTTGATATTTTTACATTTATGTCAAACATCATCCCTGCAAATTTTTGCGTACACTAATACTACAACTAACAACTCACTGCAGCACTAAGCCACCTTAGGTTAACATAGCTACGCACGCTCTCTTTCCATCCCAAACTTTTCAAACCTTCCCTTTATACCCCTCCCAAGAATCTCCATATTCCTTTAAACCGCCTCTTCCCTCCCCATTTAGGAACGATTTGCTTTTCGTTCGGCCCAAGAGGATGAAAGAACTAAATTAGTCTGCCATCCTTCATCCTAGCCACATCAAGCTTTCTATTATAACAGCCCTAGAAAGTGAGATAGAACCACATTTTCCGCAAAACTTGTTGTTCGGTATAGGTTCCAACAGTTACCTGAAACTCTGCTTAAAAAATTCTTCTGAAAAAAATCGAACGAACCCTCTTCCGTCTTCCGAAGCACCGCATTTCAGAACCATACTTTATCACTGTTACAACTGTAGCTTCTAATTCTAACAACCGTCTAGGTCGAAACGGAAAGTAGGACGTCCGCGGATGGGGTGGGAGGGTGTCACAAAGAATGATTTAAGTGAAACAGGGACTTCCTGGGAGGTTGCAAAGACGGGGGCTTCGAATAGACTTGGATGGAGGCGGAGCGTGTGTAGCTAAGTTGCCCTCAGGCGACTTGGTGCTGCGGTGAGTTGTTAGTAGTAGTAGTAGTAGTATATAATTAGCAACTTAACATTTAAACCTCCGAAATAAAAAATTTACCCCACCCCCCCTTATAAGACAATAATTTTGTGAAAATAAATCCATGATCATAACCTTTTATTTAGGCGGCAACAGGATAGCTAATCACTTATATTGATGATAGTGGGCTTGGCATTGTAACCAGTATTTGGCGTTCTAAGCCTTTCACCTTTCGAACTGATCAATTCACAGGCTAATTATGTTTTGAAGGAGTGTTGACTCAAATCTTAAAGATAGCTTCTTCACTTTGTTACTCCCATAAATTTACCAAATGGTTCCATTCCAGAAAACTAATCCATCAAAGTGGATTACATACACATCAGGTGCGTGCATAGGAGTTTACTTCTCAAAGAGTGGGTAGAATTCTTCTCCTTCTTTCTGATTAGTAGGAGACGCTAATACATAACCTGTATGAAATTTCAGGCAAGTGTATAATTAAAAAGGAAAGGGAAATTTGGCTAAATACCGAAATACAGAAAATTTATACGAATATTAAAACAAATAACATAGAAAATCATAAAAAAAATTGGAAGATTTGGCAGAGAAGGTCAAACACCACCCAACGTGTATGGGTCAAAGACAAATCAACTAGCTTATTTCAAATTAAAATATAGAAAATATATTTTTTTTTCAAATGAAACCAAAGAACGACGTTAGAAATTGAAATGAATGAAAATTATCCAGTACAAAAGGTGGGGAAGCCCAGCGCTCCTTCATTGGCGTCAATTCTCGGTTAAATTAGGGGAAGGGGGCATATTTTGAAATTCAGGAGGGGGGGGGAGAAATTATTCGTTTTTTTAATTTTTTTAGCTGAAGTATAAAATATAAAGGACATTTTTCAAAATTTGGGAGAGACCCAAAAAATCAATAGTGCGCAACCCCCCCCCCCTCGATGATGGTGCTGCACTCTTTAAGCTGAAGTTTAGCCTGTATTTAATTTGCATGTTGGTCTAAATAACTTCTCATAAAATTTTGAAAATTTTGGGGCAAAAATGCTTTTTGACGCTCAAGGTACCCCCCCCCCAAAAAAAAAAAAGATTACCCACAGGCTACCTCCCATAGTATTTGACATGCAGCTATGAAATCGTACTTAACCATTAGTATTAAAAAATCAATGGTCTATTAACAATCGCTCATTTAATATGAAATCGTTTTTCTTTTTAAGCCGATTAGTAGTCTTGCCGATTATTTTACAGCTCTAAGCCCAGTAGCTGGCTTGAAATTTCCACTCAAAAATGTCTTGGACCCAGTCGAAATCCTATTTAGCGGCACAAAATGGCCGAAATCAGAAATTTCATGGGGGCAATCTCTTTTTTTTTAAGAGTGCAGAAACTTACCAAAGAGTGAACCTTGGTCAACTTTGGTCAACCTGCCTGAGACTCTAGGCAGGCTGTCGTGCCTTTCCAACAACTAACAAACAAGTATTTGTCCAATAAGAGAGTCATACCTACTCCCGTCATTTACCCGTGCAGCCATTAAAACATTTGCCTCTCAATTACTTGGACTATCTATCTTGACTTTTTTTTTTCTACAATTAGCCATGTCTTGATGCCCTACTGCAAAATATTTGATTTTCAATTGAATTCGTACCAAATAAAGTGAAAATGAAATCTGATTGTTTGAATTGCTTAAGCAGAATATTACACAGCCATACGAATCTTTTAAAATTATGAGGAATTGGAACTTCAATTTTTAATGAAAATAAAACTTCATATTCACTTAGGCATTTTTCGGTAGTAACGGGCACCAAACTTAAAAAAAAAGGAAATGTGGGTGGAAGATCGGCAAAAAACATCTATAAACACATGGTACGTAACAGCCTAAGAAAGTATAGCTTTCTTTTGAAGGTATAGCTTTGTTTGGGAATCAACAGATTGTTAATGTTTGAGTGTTTACGAGCGAAAACCATTATCAATTTCAACCAATTAGTTTTAATTGTTTTTTCATGGTTCATCGTGACAACACTGACGAAAATGTGATACTGCCCCAAAAACTTCCATTTTTGAAACAATCGAAAAAAAAATCTTAGAAAATTGCGGTTGTCAGGGATGAATAGACCAAGATGCGTCCAGGGTTACCAGTGTTGGCACGTTGGTAAAATTTACATTCGAAAGATGCCTATTCGAATACTTAACGATCACTGGGTTGACGCGATCAACTATGGTGGAAAAAAACGGCAAATAAGCAAAAAACATGCATCCATGACTATTCTCCATTGTAAAAATTCCAAAATTTGATATTTTTGGATTATGGCGCTTGAAACCTCCGATAGTGTTTTCACTTTTTTACTTGTTTTTTTTTTTC
The DNA here is from genome assembly GCA_027921565.1 of Artemia sinica. Taxonomy (NCBI): domain Eukaryota; kingdom Metazoa; phylum Arthropoda; class Branchiopoda; order Anostraca; family Artemiidae; genus Artemia; species Artemia sinica. Next base: position 36,546,569 of record CM051259.1, on the reverse strand, counting down.
TAAAATTATGAAATGTTATTTGTCTGATACCTTACGATTGTTAGCTTTAAACTTGATAAATATTACATATCTAGAATAAGCATTTTACTCTGTTGATGTGCATGTTGCTTACAACCTCCCGTTTTTTAGAGTTGTGACTTCTATTGTCGAAGATCGTTCCTTACTTACCCTTAATTGAAATTAACGTTTTAGATGTAAAAAAAAAAAAAAAATCATCAGTCAACTCATTATTTGGATTAAGGAAACGAGACAAGGATTTTTGGTGATGGACAGAGAATTGGGTGTATGCAACAGAAAAACCGATTATTCCATGATGTCTTCCTTCTTACAGATTTTATTTTTTTTTTCTTTCATCAGGGGGGGGGGGGGGGGGGTAACGCTGCACTGATCCTCCATTAGATGGTGACCTGGATACAAAGAGTCATTGTATTTATTCAATAGCCCCAGACAGGTTCGATTACTATTCAAGATTAATAATTAAATAAGGTATTGAACAATTACTTTAAATAAAATTATTCAGGAAATATCGTCAACACCTGTTTATGTAAACCAAAATCTAAGGGGTAAAGGTTCTCGAAAATAACTGTCCTTGTCCATTGTTTTTAAAATACTAGCATAAAAACATCATTCCAATGTAATACGCATAGATCTTGCATTTACAAAAACTGAATTAGAAAAATTCTAAAATTATGTTTAGTCAATGGTGAGGTTTAGACATCCCCCCCCCAAAAAAAAAAAACTGGGTTTAAGTGCTATAAAAAAAAAAATTAAAAAAATAATAACCTTTTCCAGAATTTGAATTAAGTCTCTCCAAACGTTTCAGCGTATTGTTACCCATCGGTCTTGCAGAGAGTGGCGTCCTACCGCTTCCAATAACTGTTTGGGAAATTTTAGATGGCTCTGCTGAGAAGCCTTGTGCAACAGATAAACTTCGATTGGCTTGCTTGTAGCTATCCGCTCGTTGTAGGGCTGCAGATAATCGGACTCCATTGGTTGCATGCAGATAACTTTCAGTTCTTGATCGAAAATTTTCGTTTTCTTTACAGGATTCACTTGAGCTTAGGTGAGGATCTTTTCTTAGGATAGTCTGCACTAGTGAAGTACTTTTTAAGTCCTGATATCTGCCCATATCTGTGTTCAAGACAGGTTTCGTATTAACGGCACTTAAGGTATGTACATCCCTAATATCATTGGAATATGTCTGTTTATTGGATGATTGACAAACTGCAGCAACGTTTCCCGCCCTCTGTGCGGTAATACAATTTTCATCATTTGCACAATTAGATGGTGATACTGTTCTCTTGGAAATATTTCCAACGTTTTGTTCTTCTATAATTGATACTTTCCCGGGAGACATTGACCTTCTCAGCTGATCAGCATTTACTGGCAGGTGATCAGCAGAAGTTTGATTCACACTATCCATCATGTGGACAACAGCAATGGTTCTTGCTTTAGTAGGTACTTTTTCCTTAATAGAACACCCAG
>CM051259.1:36510084-36540084 GCA_027921565.1 Artemia sinica | reverse complement strand
CTCTCTCTCTCTCTCTCTCTCTCTCTCTCTCTCTCTCTCTCTCTCTCCTCTCTCTCTCTCTCTCTCTCTCTCTCTCTCTCTCTCTCTCTCTCTCTCTCTCTCTCTCTCTCTCTCTCTCTCTCTCTCTCTCTCTCTCTCTCTCTCTCTCTCTCTCTCTCTCTCTCTCTCTCTCTCTCTCTCTCTCTCTCTCTCTCTCTCTCTCTCTCTCTCTCTCTCTCTCTCTCTCTCTCTCTCTCTCTCTCTCTCTCTCTCTCTCTCTCTCTCTCTCTCTCTCTCTCTCTCTCTCTCTCTCTGTCTTTCGACTTCACGAAAGTTTTACCTTTCAAATTGGCATTTCTTGGACACCCTTCAACTTTTATTTTTAGAGAGGGTACAGTATCAATGATACTTAGAATATGAGGGTTTTTTTAAACCGTGCGGATAGTTTCTTGTAGACAGGCAATTCTCTTTGTTGACTCAAATTGACGCTTCTTGGACACCTTTTAACTATTTTTATTGGAAGGGGTACAGTATCAATGATACTTAGAATACGAGGGTTTTTTGCAACAGTGCTGATAGTTTCCAATTGCTGATAGACAGGCAATTGTCTTTGTTTAGTCTAAGTTTTTGCATGCTCACACAAATACCAAGTCAGAGTCAAGATAAACATCACGTTATATACCAACAATTGTCGGTTAATGCCAGTTTACTCAAATTACAAAAAGACGAAATAAAAAACGGTCATCTCGAACTAGACAAACCAAACTTTATTATTTTATTTCACTATCGTGAGATATCTGTCGGTTCCTTTTATGGTATAAGGAATTAAAATTTAGAGTCACCAGTGTTGATGTACAGTAGCAATGAAATAAGGTTTTGTACAAGGGGCTACGCATTAGCCCGTTTCATGCATACCAGAGGTATGAAAAATCTGATGCACAAAGGGAAGTACGGATGTAAAATTAAACCTGGTGCAGTATGCAGGGTTGATGACGTAATGACGAGATCAGAGGCAAAATCAAAGGCAATGTATCTGGGGCACATGCAATATGTAGTGTGTCACCCCTCAGATTTGCATATTACACTAGCTGTTTGATTACGTTGTTCTTAACCATTATCATAAATCTTTCCATCCGAAAATGTAAATTAGGTGACAAAAACCGCCACGCAAGACTTAATGGTTGACGCAATGATAGACGCAGAAGCGGTACATATCATGTGCACAGGGTGGTAGTAAAAATTCACAAAGCATTCTTTAGATACAGAATACACTAGGGCAGTGGTTCTCAAGCTGTGGTACGCGTAACCCTTGGGGGTACGCTGAAATTTCTAGGAGGTACACGGCCGGCCAACAAAAAAAATAAAGCAACCCTTTAACTCTAGGACTGGCAATTTTATTTATATTTTATCTATAGTTCACTTAGTACCGGTAACTGAGAAGGGGTACCTAAAATGTTTTGTGGGTAAAAAGGGGTACAGTGTCTAAATAAGTTTGAGAACCACTGTACTAAGGAATGAGATTAGACTGTAACAGGGCGGGGAGGAGACTCCTTCTCTGGAATGCGTCAGAAGACTGCTACTAAGAAGGTTTGAGGGAAATGCGCAAAAACACCAACAGATTTCAATCTTACAGGCAAGAAACACACTTTTGAATGTACTGGTTCTGCTCGTAAACACTTTGATCCAGTCTTATGAATGAAAAGGAATTATCCCCTTGTTCCATGTGGCTATGCATCAGAAGGAATATTCGATACGTACTTGGGCAAGGCCTTTCAATATATACTGGCAAAGGTTTGAAGTTGAAGAAAATATGAAGACACCTACGCTCTAGACGTTTTTCAGAGAACCTATCTGATTTTTAGTTTTATGAAGTTGTTTAGGATGAAATTTGCGAAGAAGTGTAGGAAGTCTTAGGAAGTAGTCTAATTAACTGGAATTAATGAGTTGTACAAAAGAAAACGAGCCCATATTTGAGGGTGTAATGAAATAAAAGTCAAGGTGGTTAGGTCACGATTTACGGATGAGGGTTAACATATTGCAAGCAAACGGTACCGGCGTGTCAACTAAATTCCAGCTGGGGTTTAGGGAAAAGCTGGATGTCCTCGAATGGGTAAGAAGTATGAAGAAGTTACAAAAAAATCAAATAAATAGGAGCTTCATGGAAAGAAGTAAATAGTGAAGTTCTGAACAAGATTGGCTGGAGGAGTGTGTGAAGCTGCGTTGGTTTAAGGTGGCTTGCTGCTGTGATAAGCTCTCACTGTTTATAGCAGCAGTTTGAAGACAAAGCTAGATGGCATTACTTATGGTTTTCATTAAGGAGGGAAAACTTTGGGAGAGGGTACCTCCAGGTGGAAGAATTTATTCCGGATGTCAACCGTGATACTTTCGAGGGATGGTGGACCTTAATGTCAATCGCTCATTAAATAGGAAAACCTTTGGGAGAGCCAAACCCCTGCATATGTACCTTGACAGCTATGGTTAAATCTTTTTTCGGTTTTTATCAGCTACGGGAGAATTCGAATTGAAAGCCCAACTAGATGTAGCTTTGACAACAATGAATCTCAAAAGTCGTAAGTTAAGGGACTTAAGGAGTATCTCAGGATGATTGCTCTAATGTTCTTTAGGGTAGTTTTTCACTCGAGGTGCAACCTTTGGGCTTATAATTTTTATCTTTAAGCAAAACTTTATTTTGTTTCCTAGTTCCTGATTTTTATTATTTTTTTTTTCAAGTAAGTTAGCCAATGAGCCTCTCAGATGATAGGTATAAAAAAGAAAAAAACAAGTCCCTTTACCCCCTCCCCACAAAGGTTTTCCTAAAAGCACCGTCTCAACCCTAGTCATGACAGAAAACAGGGTAACCAAACTACGTCTAAAATCTGTCAACTTTTAATAAAACTTATGAATACATGCAACCTATATAATAAGAAATAATTGCTTGCCTTCAGGCACAAAAACGCATATTCTCTTGCTAGGATTGAAAGCCAATTGACTCTTATTGTAAAAGTACTCAAGAGGAATACACGTCAGATACTAATATGATAATTTGTGATTGCCCCAATATATATTTCCTCACCTCTTGACACCCATTATATAGTATCACGTGATTGTTTTCTAGTTGGTGATGGGGTTAGCAGCTACAGAAACTTACCCGGTATATAAGTAATATAACAATATTATACTTTCATTCTCCCGAAGTAATTATCCTCAGTAAGCCACTTAGCCCCCCTCCCCAACTGTTCTAAACTTAGAGTTTTACAAAAAAAAAAAAAAACTTGACGTCCTGGCGGTAGGTAGTATGTTGATAACGTCGCTGTTACATCCTAACAGTAGAATCTGACATTTTCACACTTTTGAGGTACTCGCCAAAAGTCGTTAGCCAAGCTATTCTCAAAGGGAAAAACAACAGAGTAATTTAAATCAGGAGAATCAAAGTGTTCTTGAAGATACATTACCCTGTTGATCGTCCTTTGAAATACAGCTCAGCAAACGGTTTTTGGCGACTATTCAAAAGCTTGAAAGTGTCCGATTCAAACTTTAGGGACAACAGCAACGGTAAGTTTGTTCACTAGACGGCAATGCCTTCCCGCCACAAGATGTACATCTTAGAAAGTAACGTGTGGACCAGAGTTCCATCATGCTTGTCACAGTTCTACCACGCTTGGCACAAACTGGAAAACCCTTGTCGTAGTCCCCAAAACGCTTGGCACAGTTCTGTCACACTTGGCACGTTCAACCTGGTGTACATCATTTCTGAGAGACAGCAACCCCTCGTTATTACCAGTAAAATGTAGCAGGTCGGTAACAAGTACGTTACCCTTATGTAAAAATAGTGAATTTTTCAGTTGTCTATCTAAGTTATGTTTGCCATTGAACAGTTTTATCTATCTACCCGATCAACTACCATTTCTTTGTCCTTCTATTTACCTTAAGGAAACAAATTTCAAATTCCTTAACACCAAAAATTAAATTTAAACCCCTAGGATCATAAGGGATTCAGGTTTGCTTGGCGGGCTATCTTTATGATCAAAGGGTCCAACTGTAGGAGTAATGACAGGGCATTAAATTTTTTAACCTGTGAATGAATAATGGTTTAATGGGAAAAGTAGGGGCCACTTTAAAACAATGAAAGGAAACATTAAAAGAACTATTTGCAACGTCTAAGATGTCATGGTACTTCAAATACAAAGTTTCGAAGTGTTATAAATATTATGCTTTTTTGAATTCACTCTGTGGATTTGAAAAGGCTTGAATAATGTTGTTTTATCTTTTTTTATGTATCTATCACTATAAGCCATTTTTTTTATTCCTTTTCCACAAAATACGTCCGCACGTGACTTTCTTTATTATTGGAAATACAAAATTAATAAAAAAGAGAATATATTAGTGTGGTGAAAATTCGGTATTGGTTTCGCGACTTGCACGAGGACTTCAGCTATGATTCCCTTACAGGAAAACGGTGCCGTTGTCCAGCGGTCGTCATATGACCGTTGTCAATAACGATCGTCCTTCCGGTGCACATCCTGAGGTTTTCTTATAGTGCGATACGACCGTTTGTAATCGTAGTCGATCATAACTCGAGCGGTGTGTCGTGCACTGGTGAAAAAGAAACGATTTGCAATAGCATTATTAATATATTTGGGTGACGAATCATCGCAAGACGAAAAATATTCTTTTTTTTTCGGGAACAGGTACCCGTTTGACTGGCCGCATTTCGAACAGTAAGTGGAAAATGTGGTTCCATTCCGCTTTCTAAGAATATAAGAAGAGAAAGGTTGAGATGGCTAGGGAACATTTTGTGGATGAAAGATGACATATTGCCAAAGACTGTCCTTTTCGATCATCTATCGAGGGCAAAACGAAAAGTAGATCGTCCCCGAATGGAATGGGAAGAGATGATGAGAAAGCACTTAAAGTGTTAGCAGTTGTAGTAGCAGTAGTAATAGTTGTAGTATAGCTTTACACTGGGTTACAGCTTAGGTCTTTTTCTTGATTTGCCAAGTATCTCTGTAGCTTCTAATGACTGTAAATGCATCAATAAATGAACAAGAATTTAACTCTCATTCACTGTAGGCTATCAATAAATAGCCAAACTCTGATTAGTCGCTCATCATGTTTGTTAGAAATGTAAAATAAATGAAATCAACCAACCGTGGGTAAGGCGCGTATTTCTAACAAACATAAAGAACTCCCCAATATAGCTCGACTATGCATCCATACACCAGATGACAACTAATTTCTTTTTCTTAGTTTATTGATATACGTAGTTACTGGAAGCTGCATAGTTACTTGGCAAATCAGGAAAACATTCGTAAAAGCCAGTTTAAGTCACGAAGCCGATAACAAATTTTCTTCCTATCTTCACTTACAGGAAAATAAACAGTAATAAAAGTAGTTCCTTAGTGAATAGGTTTTTATCTCTTCAGTGATTTTTTTTAATCTTAGCACCAGTTCTTCCAGTTAGGGATTTCGGCCTTTTCATTAAGCATATCCCTGTTGAGCCTTAGCACTTACATGGCAGTGATTGCCTGTGATTCCCACAAGTCTAGCTTATTCATACTGTCACTTGGTGTTTATGTCCTTTTCTTGCTTATTTTCCCCATATGACACATTGACGTAAACATTTATTGTGGCATCCAGTCGCAACGAATTATTCATTTTTTGCTTCAAGGACGAACGTACGAGTAGGGAGGGGGAAGGGGGTGGGACCGTGGTCCATACCCCTACCAAAATCACATATTTACCAAATGTCTTGGGTACTTCTTATTAAACTTATGAAACAATTTTTATTTTAGAATTGGACTCCCCCGAAAGAAATTCCTCTGTGCGCACCTGCTATGTTCATACCGAATTTAAACTAGAACATCACTAATTCAAAACAAAGTGATCCACTCAGGCACGTAAACCAAATAATGGGAAGCCATGGGTCCGTTCTCCCTAAAATTTCAAGAATTCCACGCTTTTCCTCAGAATTTCCTATTTTTAGCAATATTAACCTATTTTGCATTGTATAGATTTAAAATAACCTTCCTCCCCCCCCCAAAAAAAAAATGTGTATTTGATTGACTAAGTGACTGTCTTTATTGGTAGAGAACACGGAGTTTGTAAATAAACAGAAAGATAAATCTTCGCTTATGGGAAAGTAAACACACGGCAATAAAAGCACACACTAAGTAAATAGTTTTTTTTTTTTATCTAAGTACTTTTGTATCATCTAGCATAAAAACTCAATCAGTTAATCATATATCAAATGATCTTAAAATACCAAGGACAGTGAAATTAAATATGACTGTTTGAACTTTTTAAGTTGAAACTTACAAAACATTTATATCTTAAAAATTGGAAAAAATCGGGAATTCGATTTTTGGTGACAAAAACCTTCATATGCAGTGTTTGGAAGTAGCGGGTGCAAAATTAAAAAAAAATGGACATGGGTGAAAATTCAGCCAAAAATTAACCAAAACCAGATGTCACCACACAGCTTAAAAGGGCATAGCATTCCTTTGAAGGTTTAAGTGTTTTGGGGTTAAAAAATTTTTAATTTATGACTTTTTTTACGGCCGCAAAGTGTCGGTAAATTTGCTACACGTCTGAAGTACGTGTACCAAATTGTGTCCTAAACACATATAAATATCTAAAATACATTCAAGAAGTAGGCTGTGTTAGATCTGACAATAACTGGTTCACCTCCCTGAAATCGGTTATGATTTGCTTATTTTGAGTGAGAAAAACAACGATCTAAATCTATTTTAATGAATTATTTAATATACACAGGTGGTTAGGGGTTAGGTTAGATATTTAATATAATGCGTTCTGCACGGCCTACTTTCCATAGTTCTATCCCGTAGTTTCCATAATTGCGTTTCTAAAGTATTATATTAGCATCATGTTTTGGTATATTTCATTAGAATTAACCTAAGTTCAGTTCTTGGGTGTGTATCGTTTAACAGACAAGTACCGAAAATTTAACCAATTACTTAGGAGAGGCTTTCAGTTGCTGACGGAAATTTAAGATTTCAGTCTTCACCGAATTTAGACTGATATCCTACTAATTCAAAATCATTTCCTGTGACTCTATTCTCATCCTCTAAATAGGAAAATGTGCATATTCGTCTTGTTGTCCTCCTGCTGGGCCAGAAAAGGCCCACGATTTGGGAGGGGGAAATTAACCCACTAATTAAAAAAAAAACATCTAATTTTGATGTCTTCATTTTTAAAAAAGAAAGGAAAAAACTACCCTCCTCCCTATATCTTAAAAATTATTTTTTTGTATCATTTTCAAAAATTAAAGAAAAATCCTGGCCCCTTCATAAATTTTCGTAGATTAGCTCCCTGCCAGTGCCACTCATGGAGAAAAAGGATCCCCTTGGAGAAAAGCTTCGCAGCCAGTATTTTCTATCAAATTTTTCTAAATTGTAGCTTTTGACCTATTACAATTGAAAACATGCCGCCAAATGATCAATCCAGTAATGGCAACCCTTTAATCATTAATTCCGCATGCATAATTAAACAGGGCGCCTCTCGGAAAATAATACCCGCATTTTCCACGCTTCTAAAAAGGGGTCAGAACCTTAATCTTGCAGAATATGCCTCAATACGACATTTAATGACCATGAGAACTTGCAGGAAAAAAGGGGAAATGATGAAGGGGTTTTGGTTCACAACGGGTGAAAGGATTATATGAATAATTCCTTAGATTACATTGCCTTTCTGCTTGTAATTAAATGAAATGAAAATACACTAACCAGTGACTTTTAATTCAAACAATTAAAAATTGGAAAACAAATTATATGTGTAGGCCTATGCTTATAAATGTCCGAATATTTGGGCTTTACTTTCAGAAGTCTTTATCAATGGAAAAAGAAAGAAACAAAAGAGAGACAATAAAATAGATTAAACAATTAATACTCGCTAGAAAATAGCACGAAAAGAGGAAAAACGATGGAAAATAAAAGAGGAAGGATAAAACAGGGTATAAAAGATTGCAGCCTATAGCATTTTTCCATCTTCTTATGTTATTTTAATCTATTTTTTTCTCTTGTTTGTGTTTTTTCCTTCCGGATGTGAAGCACAAACACTCGGAATTATGTTAGTACATACTTACTTTTTTCATTTTCCATTGTTTTAATTAATGGTTTAGTCTGTCATAATATTTTCTATTTTTTATTCTAACTCACTTTTAGTTACGAATATATTTTCATTTAATGCATATTTTAATTTGATGTTCTTTTTCAGTTTTAGATTTGTTTCTAAATAGTCAGGATAAAAGTCGTCCTTGAATAGTTATTCAGTAAAGGGCTACCGCACCAGCCCTGGTTAACCCATCCCGTGGATACGGCCCTGGTGTAAAGTCTCTTCCGTATTTAAATTGTGTTAACAGATTAACCTAGCTGTCAACATGTGTTGACACATAATTTCAATGTATTTTATCCGAACATTAAGGTAATTTCCAGGAACTTATTTATAACAGGTAGTAGCTATTACATCCGCTCACATTTCCTTAAAGTGTTATCGATAATATATTAAAACAAGCGGGATAGAACCAGATATATATTGGTGTGTTTAGTCCTTAGGAGAGAGTCGAACTTATGCATTGTACGTTATAAGTATGTAGTTCAAGCTATGGCTTTGAGATAAATAAAGACTGTTTATATGAAATCTCTATTGGACTTGAATATATTGCTCTGCAGAATGGTATACTAGTTGTAAGCACCATTGGATGGACTCGCCCAACTATTAGACAACGAAAGTAAAGCTTACACTGGTCTCTTGAATGGTACTGAAAGAAGGGGGGTCTCAAGACAGACCACAGTTTATATAATTAGTTTTTACTAATTATATAAACTGTGAGACAGACAAACACTACTAAAAACCAAGTGAATACAGCACGTTCCTCAGGGAAAGACATAAGACATAGAAGACATTATGTCAAAATAGGTTGATCCAATAAGCATGCGTTTGGAGCAAGTTTAATTAACGCAAACTTGGGTTAATCAAGTAAATTACACTACTTTATACTACGCTAGGGGGGAGGGGGCGCCCCTCTTGCCCCCCTCCCTGGATCCGCCACTGCCCTGAGCAGCCGCCGATTTCTATTGCATTTCTTCGTACATCCCCAAGAAGGTTTCAAATTCACAGCAAGCAATGAAATTTCAAGCAGCATACATCTATATAAGTGACCTCTCTTGTGAGTTCAAATCCGTCACTACACTAGTTTGATCAGTTACTTTAGCTCTGAAAACTTAAGATTGAGGGCTGAAGACCTTCAGTTGAGGGTTTTCGACCAATGTGATTCTAGTAGTATACTTTCTTTTTTATCCACCAACGTTATCCAAGGTTTTGAAGTTCCTTTCAAATATTCCCATAAATTTGTTCTCGTCATTACTTTTTATTTTTAAGTTTAACACGGATAAATAAATACTATTCGTATTCGTAGTACGGATAAATAAGTAATATGCCGGGACCATTTATTAGTCTTAAAAAAAAGTAAATTTTTCTGGGCAGGAGCGATTGTTTTTTAGAAAAGCAGTTTCTTCGTGCGGAGCAAAACGTGTCATTGAAAATCGAAATAGCCAAAATACTAATAATTAAAATAATTAAAATGATAACAAAGCTGGTAGCGATAGGAAATAGAAATTTAATAAATATTATTTAATAATTACGAGATATATCTAAATAAAAACGGCTGAAATGCTGAAAAAGGGCCAAAAATAAAAATGGATTTGACAGACTTGAGCGGATGACATCACTTAGTCATTATTAATAAACTAAAACCCTATTTGATGGAGGGGTGATCATATAAATTCCTTCCTATTAGCTACATCAATTATAGGAGGGGGCTATTCCTCCCCTTGGACTTTGAAAATACCTTGTTCTTGGTATTTTCATTGAAAAATGATCTTTTTGGTATTCTAATTTAAAAAAAAAAACGAAAAAATAAAAAATTGCCTACCTTGTAAGATTAAAAAAAATACAGTTTGCCCTCCCCCCCTAAATTTCCATGAGTTAATGCCCCTTTCATCCTATGTCTTAAATTGGGCTGTTGATTTATTCCCAGAAGTTCCACTTACATTGTATATTAACTTTCCTAGGATTCACAGGGGGGAAAGTAGAGGTAGGTGCTTAGAAAACATTCCCGGGGCATAGATTGTGCAAATAATTTTTAGCCGGAAGTCTCATTTATTTAGAATAAATTGGTTACAATCTCTAGGGAAACCGCTTCCCCTTTCTATTATGTTTTCAATATAAATGTCAAAACACACGCCGCGAAGACATAACTTATTTTCGGGAAATTTCATTGACATAGAATTTACAACTTGCCAAGTTGTTAATGTGCTAAGGCGGAAGAAGTGGAGGCAGGAGATTAAAAAACCTTTCCGGGGTCTCAACTGGGCCATTTATTTATTTTTGTGGAAGTCTCCTTGATTCAGGACAAACTGATATATTTCTCAAGAGCCCGCTCTCACTTACTATTACTTTTGTTTCACATAAATGTCAAAACATGCGCCACAGAAACATAATACAACCGGTATTATTCCCACTCTTCGTCAGAAATGTCACAACAGCATATTTACTCCTCATAAAGGAGACAGAACCTCCAAAAAAATGTTAATTTTATATTTCACGCTTACATTAAATTCCAGATGAAATCTGAAACTTCGCAGAGGAGCGCGTCTAGAATGAGAGATTTATGACCTATTTGGAGGCTGCATGAAGCAGAACTTGCAAGATCCGATTGACCAAGTCGTAAATTGGTAGCGAGGTATGTAAAGAGAGATTCAGACAATGACAAAAAACAGGGGTGGTCGGACTTGCGGTGGCCACATAGGATGCGGTTGAGACCAAAAAGCACAGAAAAGTGGTTGTAGGTAAAACTGGTGCTAATGTGAAAAAACACTAGCGCCATCTAGCGTTTGGCGCTTTTGCCTTTATTTTCGTAAACTAAGAGTAGATACTTATTGAAAAAATAAGCCAAAAGCTTCTGTTCTGGAATTTAAGTCAAATACGATTTTGGAGCATGTTCCAAAGCTTCTAGGCATATAAGGTCTTTTAACAGTTTGATTACCCTAAATTGCAGCAAACTTTGTCTTCTCAGGCACTTTAACGTGAGGAACAGGAGACCGAATTATTACTTCTGTCTCAAGTCATTGTTGTCAATACGGGAGAGGGGTATTTTCCCCTTAGATTTTTCTCCCCCCCCCCCGCCCTGATTTTTAAATATTTTTTGTATTTTCATTGAAAAACTATTTTTGATATTTTCATAGAAATAAACAACAATATTGCCCCCCTCCCCTAAATTTCAAAAACACATTCCTCCCCCCACATTTTCGTGAATTGAAACCACTTTCGCCAGTACGTCCAGCTTAAAGTCAACTATTACAGACCAGTCAATAATCTTCCACGTTAACCTATGCCTACTTTTTTAAGTAAAAAAAAAATGATATCTTGAAAACGAAAGAATTCTGGTTAATCATTATTTCAAGAGAAAAAATTCAGCTTTAATCCAATAAGAACGCAGGTTCATGTTATCAAATTTTCTTTAAAATGCTAAACCTTCTTAATGTGGAGGCTTTAGTACAGACGGACCAATTAATTTTCTAGTCCATTACTGTTGTGTACATTGGCACCCTGAACTACTGCAGACTTGGCCCTCAGGCACTTTAAAAATGTAGGAGAGTGTAAAGACCCCTAAATTCTGTTACCAGAATGAGGTTAAAGTCAGCTTGGAAACTAGCCAACTTAAGTTAACTTATCAAGATTTTCTAAGCTCACCAATGACTACTTTGTACGGACTGGATTTTGAGTGAAAATCATTCTTGATAAGAAACGAATAAAAATGGATAATCTCAATTGTGCAATTTTGAGAATGCAATTTTGAAAATGGACAATCTAAATTATGCATTTTTTCTTTTTTTTTAATTGTTCTACGTTTTTAATGAAGTCGGAAGTGCTGCTGCAAAAGAGGTGCTGATTTTTTTTTTTTTTTTCATGTTCAATCGCCCAAGATCTGACCCTTACATCCCTTCTCCATGCTCTTTGGGTCAGACGCTCGAGAGCCACAAGCATGGGCGTACGTAGCTTCTTCTCTGGGGTGGGGGGGGGGCAACCGATTCTGTGATGAAGGGTGGGGGTTGAAGTTATATTGTCAGTTCACAAAACCTTACATTGCCAGCAAGTTCTATTATACCTCTGAAATCTTTATTAATAAGTAATCACCAAAAATCATAAAATCATCAATAAGCTTCAGCATTAATCAATTTCATAATCCTGATTATGATACCAAATATGAAAGGAAAACAAATAAATGAAACTATTTTTTTTTTCAAAAAATAGTAGCGACCAACGTTAAAGCTTAAAACAGACAGAAATTATCGTATATATGAATGGGGCTGCCCAGGGATAAAGATTTTTCCAGGGGGGTTATAAAAAAAATTCGGGGGCTTAACAATAAACAATCAGGGATGTTTGGCAATATTAAAAAAAAAACCATTCGATAATTTCTGAATAGCAATTAGGTGCATTCTTGAAAAAAGTACTTGGAGGAATCTGAAGATTCCTTCCCTCCTTGCGTAGGCTACGTCTCTGAGCGTTGTATCTAATATGCTGCAAGAATATGACGGTTTCTTGATTTTCTTGAAGCATTGCAATGCAACAGTTAAATCTTAGCGCTAAGAACGGAGCCTTGAGGGGGAAGGGCAGTAGCCCCCTTGTGTTTATGATACTCCTAAGTATGATAATGTGGATAGAAAATAAATAAACGAACTAAGTTTTCTTTTAACAATAGGTAAAAGCAACGTTTAAAGCTAAAAACGGGCTGGAATGATCCTATATGTGAAGGGTGCTACCTAGGCACGAACCCTGATATTCTTCTTGAAAAAAAATTCGAGGGCACAATAATAAAATCTGGGGGAGTGGCAATAATAAAACAATTTATTAAATAATTAGAACAAGTCTCAACAAATTCAAGAAAATATAGGAGTCGGAGCGCCCTCCACCCCGAGGCCCCCTAGGTACGTCCTCATGTTCATTGGGTAAGTCAATCATATTCTTTGTGGGTTATTGAAAATTTCAGTATAAACCATTTAGTCAAAGAAATTGAACTTTTCTTAAAGTAAAATTAACTTAGTAACATTCTTTTGTAACACACTTGTTATTTCTTTTCATCTCTTGGTGAAAAATCAGCTGGTACTGGGTTATTAAAATAACACGACCTTTTATTAGATAGAGGGGCGAGTTATACAAATTTTATAAGTTGGGTACAAGAAAAAAAAATACGCACTTTATAGACATCTTTCGTTTTCTGTACACATTCTCAGAAGGTTCTTCAGCGTCAGAGAACGCTGACGCTTTAGTGGTATCTCTTATCGGGCTGGAATATGCCTATTTTGACGAGAAAACACATCAGAAATTCTTCTGATGGCTCCCACATTGATTATTTAATTTGGCTCTCCATTTTTACTTCCGGCTAATATGTTCATCTTCAATATAGATTTGTTTAGAAATCCCTAATGAAGAGAACCCCTTTCACCGGATGGAGGCCTTCGTTCGTTTCCGAGAGAGGGTGTAGAAATGTTATTAAACCATTTGTTTGGGAGCATATTTATTAAAAAGGCCCTTCAATCACAAATTCAGACGGGGAAAATCAGATTTTAGAATTGTCAAAAATGATAGAGGAAATGCAAGAAAAATAGTAAAGTCGTAGTGATAGGCTGACGCCACCACGACTTACTGCACATCTAGTTTTATCTTCCTGCCTTAGGTGTAGATGAAGCGTCCTAACATGCTGCCCCTTGCCATGACAGTTTGTCCCTTATCAGTCAGCAGATCTGGTACGCAGGAGGAAGAGACCTTCGGGCCTGCCCCGAGGGAGATTCCTAGGACACCTCCTACATGTACAATACGTCGCTTTTTTGTATTTTTAAGAATTTTCACGGGTTCACTTTGATCACGGACATGCAAATGGAGGCTTCGAGACACTTCCCCCCCCCCTCAGAAATAATGATTTTTTTCGAATTTCTGGGGACTTTTTACTCAAAATATTAAGTTAAATTTGGCTTTCCCCCTCCCCCGAAAAAAAGTCCTGCGTACGTGCCCGACTGTGGTCCATTGGTCCATCTGAGCCCAATTAGCAGCCATGTGTCCACTTTCGTCTTGCAATCATAAATATTGAAAAACTTTTCATGATCCCTGTTTAAACAAGATGCAACGTTCCTACTTGTCCATCTTCAAAAAGTTGGTGATGAGGGTGGCTAGGTTGGAAGCGCTGAGGTGCCACAGGCACATTTTATCTTCAAACATACATGATTACATTCCTTGCATGATTCTGGGTCTAAAAGGTGCAATGTGCCTACCTAAGTCCCAAGAACCTGGCAGTTGGCTTGGTGTCTTTTTTTTTACCACGGGCCACTCTTTTCCTCTGATTCTAGTGACTGAAGATCCTTGCATGCTTGCGGTTTAAGAAAAATACAATCTACCTTCCTTTCTCCTATTTTCTCCTATTATTTCTCCTATTTTCATAAATGTCTCTTTTTTTTTAGTGCTTTATAATAGTGTCTTATTTGTTTTGTTGGCCCTGTACAAGCTTAGCTTCTTGGGCGTGTTTAAATTTTTAAGTTTGTAATTGTATTGTTTTTTTTTTAGTATTAATAAATTGATTGATTGATTGATTGATTGATTGATTGATTCTGCTAAAAATTTGGAGGGTTAGAGGGACCATGGCTCAATTTGGTCTCCAAAAATGCAGATTAAAAATACTTGAATAATTCAAGTTTAAAACGAGGTTTGCAATGCCTACATTTCTGACAAAAGTAGGTGCTAGCGAGTGTCAATAGGTATTGGAGGGTTATGGGCCCACTATCAACTGCTTCCATGGGAAATCTATATCTACACGTGTGCAAAACTGCAGGTCAATTAGACTATAAAAAGTGGGTGAAAAACTGATTACAAGATTAAAATTCCCTCCAGATAAGGCAAAGTTAAATAAAGAATTTTAGGAATCAAATTCATTTCTGACTTACAATTTAATTTTACTTTATGAAGAATAAACAGTCAAGCTGGGTCTTTAAATAAAAATTATAAGTCCTAAATAGGAATGTTCAAACCTCACTCAACACTACTTACCAGCAACCATTGTTTTACTCTGGTCCCCTTGGAACCTAGAACAGAGTTAATTTTCCTACTATTTTGACGGCCAAGAATGTATGATGTCTTAGACAACCCCTTCTAATCAACATAATGGCATTTTTTTCTAGAAAGGAGGGTGACAGGCCAAAAAGAAAATTTATTTTGTTTCTGTTTTGTGTTATTTCTTTTTACCTTGTCTACAGATTTCTTGACTATAAAATGGATTTTCAAGCAATAATTTCAACAAAACCTGTGTCACGTCATCAGCAGAAGTGACACATGTCCTATTACGAATTTTCATTAGGTCCTGGACTCATTTTTAATTAGATCGTAGTTGTCTGAAACGTTCTCAAAAATAGAAGGGAAAAAAATTAGGAAGGAGAGGGTCTGAAAATTGGGAAGGAGTTTAAAGACGTAATGCATGGTTGAATTATAAAACTGCAGCGAGATGTGGTTTTTCAGTGCATTCAGGTTGGGCATAAATTGGATATAAATGCCCCTTTCACGGGTCAAGGTAAACCAATCAGACTAAATATCTAGTTTATAAAAGACCAAGATTGCGATCAGATTTGAAGATATGTTAGTGTAAGCGGAAAATTCAACAAACTATTATCTAGAACTTATGAAAAGACAATTTTGATTTTAAATATCTATTTTGAAGTAGTAAGGCAGTTGTACACAGTGGTTCAGGAGGTCATGTCGAAAACCTCAAATATATTTGTGAAAAAAATTATCAAAATAACAATCGGAACTTTCCACAATATCGAACAACTTATCTATCGAATAAAAAGACCAGAGATTTTCTACCCTTCTCCCTCTCGGTATAAATTTCTGGGTACGTGCCCGAGACAGGCAAGCGGATGATATTTAAAGCACTAGTTTCAACCTGACTTAAGTCCCGTTGTTTTCAGGTGTGGCATGGGTTTTTAGGGAATCGGCATTAGGCCAGGTTCAATATTTTCAGTGAGTCATGTAAACTATTTTCAGAAGTTAAAGTACACCTATGTCAGAAATTAGGGAATTTTTACCTGGAATGTGGGCAACTTTAGGTCTTTGGGTATTCTCCTCAGAGAAGCACCCAGAGTTCCAAATTCTCTTTCTCCCAACACTTCATACAGACTGTCTCTTGATGGTCCGTCCTCAGTTTTTTTCTATGTCAGCAATACCAAACGTCTGCAGCTTTCCATGTCGTCTTCTTGCGGAGTCTAACCGTCCATCGGCACTCATAGCTCTTCTAAAATGTGACTCCAGATTGATGTCAGATTCACTGGCATGGGATAATCGGTCGGTGTTGATAGTTGTATCAGTTTCATCAGTCAATGATGTATCAGCCAGATAATTATGTGACATGGACAAGGGTTTTGTTTTCTGTTGGGAACGGGTGCTTCTTCGTAAACCAAATCGTTCTTTGATTCGATTTGTGATTGAGAGTCTTGTGTGGGTTCCCCTAAAAGAAAAACCTTTCGTTATCAAGGCACTTATCTACCGTCTGGTGAAAATGGCGCCATTTTGTCGTTAAATAGCAGCGACGCTGAAGCTCATTTTCGGCAAAATTTCTCTTTTACCATTAAAATAAATTTAAAAACTGTGTTTTAAGAAGAATTGCAGGAAAAACTATCTACATTAATTTTAACAGCCTAAGTAAATCCTAATAGCTTCGGGAAAGTTGGCCTAATAATCCAAAGTTTCCGATATTCAAAAAACAGCTGGAATCACCATGTTGATTTCACTGGTATTCTTTTTATTTCGATTCTCCACCCTTTAGAAGGGTTTTGGCACTCTCTTACAGACTTATCATAAATATTTTCGTCACTGCTTTAACTTTACTTTAACATAGAACTCTTAACACTTATTTTTAACATAGAAAATAGTTATTCGTCTTGAATCACCTTTAGATGAAGGTGATTCAAACTAGACAGTAATTTTTCAAAACGAATTTGTTTTCGGCTACTATGGGCTGTGATTCGCTCTTTACTAGTTAGAGCTACTGCTGTAACCATTGGAAGGGGTATCCGAACTGGTTTTAATCCATATAACGACAATGATAAATTTAAGTAAGTTTCATGTCAGAGGGCAAGGATCCTATGCTAAGTAAAAAGGACAAAGAAAGAGAATGTAGTAGTAGCATACCTACATATAGGGAAGTGAGTGTATTGTTTTTGGGAGAGTTTGACCTTAACCCCGAGGCCTGCGTAGGAATTTATTCTAGGAGAAGTCTTAGTTGGGGTGGGGGGGGGGGGGGCTGGAAAAACCCCAAATACCAGGTGGTCATACAAACATCTGGGGGAAAATTATAAAAAATGAGCTTAGACATTCGGGGTGCCTTCCCCCCCCCACTTCAAGGATTGGACGTGTATGAAGTTTATCTATGATTTATAGAGCGATGCTCAGTATGAGGAGGCAGGAGAGAGAGTGTGAGAGAGAGGGGAGAAAGAAAGAATGAGAGGGGGGTGGAAAGAGAAACAAATCAATAACGGAACTATTCGAAATGGAGTTCTTTTACGAAAAGCACTTCTGCCGTAATATTCCAGCTATAAGAAAATAAAATAAAATGTAAAAAAATAACAGAATGTGCGCACAATTTTAAGTATGCTTTCAGATTGGTCACACATCTTCACTAAATTCTTTGACTCAAGAATAGACTGGTAACCAGTAAAATTATATAATTTTACTTAGCATAATCGTACTGCACTATAGACAAAAAAATGTAGGGTTTTTTAAACATCACATGAAATGTTCTTTGCTGAATTAAACTATCATTTTTTATTTATTTTTTAGCGTCCGTGCTTCATAAATTCAAATATTTGCCATAAAATTGACGGTTCTACTTTTTAAGTCATGTTGGGCAGGCAAGCACACAAAGGTTTTCCCGGGGTGGGGGAGGGGTGCTAATAATAAAGAAGATCTTGAAAATTCCAATAGGAAATGCCAAATAGAAATTTGGAAATATTAAGATTTCGTAGGGGGCTGCGGTCCAAGGCTCCCCTCTGTGTACGTGCCTGATGCTGGAGTAGCAAACGTATTCCCCACCTATGCTTGGATAAAGCCCCTAGTTTTTTCACTCCTTGTTCAGGAAGTCGGAATTTTTTGGGGAAAAAGCTTTCTTCACGCACTGTATCCACAAGCATCGCTTCCGAATACTGAAACCTTTCAACCGACAAAGAACATCTGCAGCTTTACGCGATCACATTGCTCAATCCCTTGCAAGGGAATTCATTGGGGGTTATTAATGCTGACAATATTCACGACAAATTGAAAGTAGAACGCAGAAAGGGTGTCACCTTCACTTATATACTTTGGCAGTAATTTCAGCCCGACCATTAATCAACTATGGTGTTGTTGGACCAGAAGAATTTTAAAGGTTCTCGTTTTGTTGGAGAAAAAGAATGGGAGCCAATTTTGAGGGGTTTGTGCATTAAGTTAGACCGTGTAAATCGGAGATCCTGACTGAGCCAGAAGGGAGAACACGGAAAACCCTAACTTAGATTCGGGTTTATACCTACCCAGGATCTGTCTGTAGGGAAGGGAGGGTTGGTGTTAAAGCGAAATGTAGACTTGTAACGTAGGTTGTTAAATCTGCATTCAAAAAGTAGCGAAATCGAAAATCTCAAAACAAAATTGTTTGTGTTCCTTATGTATGTGTTTTTATTTTTATTTTCTTTTGTTACTCCCCTTTATTATAATGTTAGTGGGTCTAAAATAAATCAATATCTAATTGCAGTTAAATATAGTTTTAACCGGAAGTTAATTGAAGTAATCAAGATCGACAATTAATGAAATGGCTTTAAAAAAAGCATGGTGTAAAAAAAAGACCATTGATAGGGTCGTCAATTCGTGAAATTGTAGGAGGGACGTATTAACCAACATCTAGGGGGCAATTTGTTTTTTTTTATATATTTCTGTGCAATGAAACTACCAAAGACTTTTCTCAATGAGAAGAAAAAGGGTATTTTTCAAAATCTAGAGGGAAGGCAAAAGATTTAGAGGGGAAATTGAGATGCGTGGCGATCGAGAGTCAAGACTGGATTCCAGGCAAAAACTTTTTCGGCCCACATTATATACCGTGAAATCGAATATATAAAATCAAACAGTTAAAACCGAATGTACGAATATATGTTACCGTGTGTGTCCGAACTTGGCGAATGTCCGAAATACTTTTTTTTTCTTGGATTTAGTCAGCGTTGCGAATCAACTTTTTCAGTTTTACGCAAGGTTTGATGGTGACAGGTCAGGTTAGGTTTTAGCCCATTTCTGAGATTTATAACCTGATTTAACCTAACCCAACCGAACCCAACTTTAAACTTATACTATCAAAGCTTGCATAAGACTGAAAAAGCTGATTCGCAGAGCTAATTGAATCCAAGCAGAGAAATAGGGGAATTTGGGATACTAATCGGTCCAAATAAAGTTTTCTGCTCGTTTTTTTTTCTCGGAAGTTTGTATTTTTATTACTGCTGTTTTTTTCTGGTCTTTTCTTCCCTTTTCTTTAGAGCGCCTTCTGTTTTGGTTCCTTTTTCTTTCTTTTATGAAAGGAAAAAAAGAAGCTTTTTTTTTCAACTGAAAGTAGGCCAAGGAGAGCAAGATTAAAACTCAAAACAGAAAGAAATTTACCGTATACGAAAAGGTTGCCGTCCTCCTCAATACCTTGCTCTTCAAGCTAAAGTTTTTAGCACTTTTAAAAAAGCTTCCTATTCTAATTAAACGGCCCATGTGTTTCAGGGGTCGTTCTTAAAAATTGGGACAAACAGTTAAACTTTAGCATAACGAGCAAGGTATTGAGGAGGGGGGAAACGCCTTCATATACGGAATAATATATATTCGTTTTTAGCTTTAATGTTGCTCCTTACTTTCAGTTGAAAAAAAACTTCTTTTTTTATTTAATTTCTGATCGTTTTTCAAATAATGCCGGTAAATCTGGTTCACCCTCCATAAAAAATTCCCTCTCCTTACGGGAAACTCCTCCGTGGAAAGTTCCTCCCCCTTAAAACACACCTCCTCATAATATTTCTTCCTGACAATTCCATCCTCACTAAAAATCCCCCCCCCTCCGTAAATTTTTATGCAGAAGATCAGCCCGAAAAATTTTCCTTAGTATACTTTCATTTGAAAAAAAGCCTTTTAGTTCTAATCATTTTTCCATCACTCCGAAAATCCACCCTTCCGTGGCAATTATTTCCCGGAAATCCAATGACGTTGAAAATTTCCCCCCGAATAATTCCCCCGGAACATCTCCACATACGAAATTGAGTAGGCAAAAAGAAAGTAAGACAAATAAAAAGAATGTCCTATGGGAATTCTATCCAATTTCCCTGTGTAAAATTTCCCCTGAAAAGATCACCACCCGGAAATTCCCTCTACACAGAAAAATA
This sequence comes from Artemia sinica, assembly GCA_027921565.1. Lineage (NCBI taxonomy): Eukaryota > Metazoa > Arthropoda > Branchiopoda > Anostraca > Artemiidae > Artemia > Artemia sinica. Next base: position 36,519,616 of record CM051259.1, on the reverse strand, counting down.
TCCCCCATGGAAATCCACCCCAAGCACAACACACACATCCCTCTCCCAAAAATGTGTGTATATTTCCCAATAACAAATACTATGCGTAAATAATGGGCAAATTTTAAACTTGAAGACCTGTCCCCAGGGGAGGAGGGTCTTGTTATCTCCATGGGCATGGTTTTGGGCCCTTTCGACTATGCTGAACAAAATTATTGTCTCAAAATTTTGATCAAAAGTTTGGGGGGAAATGGGCGCGGGAGGAAGGCTTTTTGTCCTCCAATCTTTTTGATCACTCAAAAAGGATGCTACAACTTCTAATTTCCGTTCAAATGAACCCTCTTCCGATGTTCTAGGACCATTGGTTCGATAAAATCACCTCTGAGAAAAAAAACAAAAAAAAACACGCACCCCTGATCTTTCTCCTGAAAAAAATATAAATTCCACATTTTTGCAGATAGGAGCTTGAAACCTATATAGAAGGATTCTCTGATACGCTGAATCTGATGGTGCGATTTTCATTATTATTCTTTGACTTTTAAGGAGTGTTTCCCCCTTTTTCGAAAAGCAGGCAAATTTTCTCAGGCTCTTAGCCCTATATAAGTAACACTAAGCTTTATGAATCTTATATATTTGAAATCAAGATGATAAACCGATTCTTTTGATATGTTTATTGACACCAAAATTCTTTTTTTTTGTAGTTTCGGTAACTAATGAGCCGTGTCGCTCCTTTCTTACAGTTCGTTACCACGAACTGTTTGATTTTACTCTGTCGTGTTCTGTTCGACGGGTTTCTAAATATAGTAGGTAATATTATTATTCATACCGAAATAGAGGATAAAAAGTTAAAATAATGGAACATTTCTGAAACCATGACTAGGGCACTGGGTTTTCACTATATGAGTCAGAGGCAGTGACCACACTGCCTAAGCAAGATAAAGCCAACAACTTAAAGTGGACAATGACAAGGAAGCTCACAGGCACTGAGAAAAGACAGTATGAATAAAAATATTTCGGCCAAGACCTTCTCTCAACCGATCTCAGTGCAGAACAAAGAATAAAAAAGATAATGAAAAAACATAATAAAAGCATAATAAAATACAGAATAAAGAAATAAATTAAAAGAAGTATCTGTTCATTTGTATTTTTTACGATAGAAGCCTAGAATTGGGCTTTTGAGAAGGAAACATGTTAAGAAAAACAATTCCTACTTCATAATATGCAGAATAATTGTACTTAACACATATTGAATGCACCTCTACTATGCTTTACCCCCCCCCTAATGTTCAAATATATAGCCCAAATTATATATTTCCCATTTGTTTTTGCGTTTCTTCATTCAGCAATGATTAAACTTACAGGTACAGGTGTTGAAACAAGATTGACGACACATGGCAAAATGCGTCACTCTTGTCTGCTTTCGGGCCAGCTCTACACATTAAATATTTCATAAAATATACGTTCTTAGTAATTTATCTCACTGAAACTAAGCTAATTATCTTCGAATGCAGACAGGGAAACCGGTTTCACTAAGATCAAGAACAACAGCGTGGTCGCTATTACAAGTAAGTACCGAGGAGGGGAAATAGTATAGTGGAATGGCAGTGGAAATGTGTGAACTAAAATTGTTCCACAGATTATTAAGTAAGAATTGTTTTCTTATCATGTTTCCATTTCAACAGCCCTATTCTAGGCTTATACCTTTTTTACTCTAAATTCAACACCGAGGGACGGCTGAGCAGATGTGTCGAGCTTAAATATCTCCCTTTTATTCTTTTTTTTTTGACTGGCTTTGATTTACCTCATTTTTTCTCAGTCACGATTTATCGCCTTTTTAGGACAATTTCATTAAGGGCACTGTGAGAATTTCAAAAGAATTTTCATCGCTACATTCTTTTCGATAATTTCTCAAATGCTCAAAACGGTTGTAAGCACTTCGGTTACCTCAACCTTGCCGTATTTTTGACGGAAAGCCAGACGAAATATTTTTAAGTATATTAAAATGAGGAATGCGAAGGAATAAGAATAGCTTAATGATAGCCAACCATCTGGCTTAAGCAAGCCATAAACAATCACTATGACTCTGCAAATTGCCTTTTTATTTGCTACTTAGGGTCCAAAGGCTGTTATTTGCATATTTTTTAAAGCTAAACTAGATATATTTTAAACCTTGATCTTAGATTAAAAACAAAATATTGTAACTATGACAGCGGATTACAGTCTGGCGGCTCTAATAGTGCCATTAGTGTGTCCAAAGAGAATGAGAAGCATATAAGAGTTAGACCTTTGCAAAACATTGGGTACTGGTGCATTAGATGGTCACTTCTAAAAAGTAAACTTTGGTTAATGCTAATGAAATAAAATGAAATAGGATGGATATATAATAGTTTAGAAACAAATTTAGGCGATATATTTGCACATTAGAGGGGTGGGGGTAAAGCATAGCATATATTAAATACGTAACCTAACCTAATATACGTACCCCCCCCCCCCCTAAACCCAAAAAACAACAGTTTAAATATCGTAAACGCAATGAAAACTACTCTGCATTCAATTTCTTAATAGATGTCTCTGAAAATAACCGGTCTCTGGCGGGTTCGTCAGTCATTGCATGACTGGTTTCCTTGCATAGTGTATAAAAGTGACCATCTAATGCACTAGTACCAAATATTCTTTAAATGAGAAGATAGGGATTAGCGTAGGAGGACTAGATTAAAAAATTAGAACTTTCAAAAGAATTTCAATAACTGATATAACGATTAGTATAGAAGTTAAGCTGATATTTTAATTTAAGTGATGATTACTCCGAATATTTTCATTTTAAGAGTTATCTTAAGCCTAATTCTAGCCAAAACAAATTAGGCCTGGGTTAACTTGGAAAAAATTTTGGTAAATTAAATAGGCTAGTTGAGTTTAACCTGGTAGGCGTAATGGCTGTATAATTCTGCTTCTTATCCCTCCCCTTCATTTCAAAATATGGTACTGTTCTAAACGACGGGAAACATGCGAGGCATCCACTCGACAAAAGCAAAGATATGACGCTATCTAATGCTGTATAAACAAGCATTCAAGGATTTCTCACTCTGGGAACTATATTTAAGCTTTAGTTTTTTGGGATTTAGGGGGGCCTAGGTTAGGTTAGGTTACGCATTTAATATATGCTATGCTTTATCCCCCCCCCCCCTAATGTGCAAATCTACAACCCAGATTTGTTCATAAACTATTATATTTTTATCGTACTTTGTTTTATTTCATTAGCATTAACCAAACTTCACTTATGGCAAGTTTCCCGGATTTTAGAACAGTACTCAAAATACCTAAAAGGACAGGTATGAAGCAGGCTAGGGTCAAGCAAAATTATCAAACGCTAGATGGTGCTGGTGATATTTCTTTTCGTCGTTACTGCGAATGTCCAAAATCTGGTTAATGTCGACATTTACCGACAAATGTCCGAAATTCCTTTTTCTCTGCGAATCAGTTTTTTTCAGTCTTATGGAAGATTTGATGGTAAAAGTTAAAGTTAGGTTATGTTAGGTTAAAATTAGGTTATAAATCTCAGAAATGGGTTAAAAACCTAACCCAACGTAACTTGTCACCATCAAACCTTGTATAAAACTGAAAAAGTCGACTGGCAACGCTGACTAAATCCAAAGAGAAAAAAAAAAGGTATTTCGGACATTCACCGGTAAATTTCGACATTCACCAATTTCGGACATTCATTGTAATATCGACAATAGTGTCGATTTCCGATCTTATAAGCTTCCTATATTCTTTGAGTGCACCTTCATTCGAAGAGCAGGGGAAAGTTAGGGCAATCGAGCGCTACTTGTGTCCAAAACAAAAATCATTATTGCCATCTAGTGTTTGACATTTCTTTTTTCCTTTTTTACTAAACCCTGCAGCACCAAGCCACCAGAGGCAAACACAACTACGCAGGCTCCTCCTCCTCCATCCTAATCTATTTAAGATTTTCCTCTTTACACCATCCCAAAAAGTTCCATTTTCCTTCAAAACCTTTCTTACGACCTCTTCCAATCCCATTGGGGGGCAACCTGCTCTTCGTTTGGCCCTAGATCCCTGATTCCCAGCATGGGGTGCAGGCTCCACCAGTGGGCAAAATTTTGTTGGGTTATGGGCAGGACGTGCATCCTTTGGCTGACTATACTTCATAGCCTTAATTTGAAAAAAAAAAAACATTTTTTCATGTGAATGACGTCACATTCATATGCATTTAAAGAGGAAAAAAGGTAAATGGTAGTATTGCAATAATGTCATTCATTGTATAAAGGTGTTTTATACAGACAATATTTTTCATTAGCATAAAATATGCCTAGAGGACGACCAAAAAACCCCAAGTTAATGGCTTTTTAAACTTCCTTCATGTGAATACATGTAAAATATTGAACAACAAAATTTAAATATTACGAGGATGGCATCAGGATTTTAGAAATCCCTAGTTAGGGAATGGCCAGAGATAGGTTGGGAAACACTGCCGTAGATGGATGGCCGAGAAGGAAGATTACTCTAAACTAATGCAAACCCATTTTTACGGTACTTTGAAATACAGAGAGGGCAATACGAATTTTTATTCAGTAGCCTGCCAGCTTCAAATCAACTACCCTATTCGTATGTTTCGCTTATTTCCTCCTCTCACCCATCTCTTCTTTAATTGAACGAAAACCTCTCGCTCAGCCCTGCCTTGAGACCAGGGTAAAACTCAACTTGTATAGAAGTTTGGATGTTGTTGGTAAAATTTGAAAAAAAAAAAAATGTCTGGAACCTATTCGAAATTTCTAAAATGTAAAAATGGTAGTTTTTCTTCCGTAAATAGGGTATGTAACAAAGCATTTAGTTGTTCAACATGCATTAAAAGCCTGAGTTTTTCTTCGTCTTTTTGTTTGCTTGTATACACCTAGGGCAGTTACGTAGGGATGGGGCTCAAGACCCGGGCTCCTCCGAAATTCTAAATCATCTCAAATATCCGCGAACTTCTTATTTAAAGTATTTCATATTTCCCCCACCCTCCAATAAAAAAAAAATCCTTTTTACGTGCCTGACTTCGATACAATAAAACAACGACAGATATATTGAAATAGAATATTTTCTAAAAAAAAAAGCAATGTAAAGTAAACTGATAACATCCAGGATGAAATTTACATTTAATGTTCTATCTGTTTTGAGAGATTCGTTGAGATGGGTATGTTTTTAGTGTATGTACACATATGTTTCGTATAGAATTTCACCTTATTGCGGAACGTTTGTGCATCTTTTGTAGAACGAATGGTTATTTTAAAAAGTAGGAGAGGTGAAGGGAAGTTAAACTGCCGTCCCCATGAAAATGGCCCCTAGATAAACAGGTGTCGTAAGAGATAAGCCTAATCAATTTACTAGTATGTACTTCAGTTTGCTTCTTTATTTGTAGAGCTGTAAATATTATGATGATAACTGAAAGTCGACCAAATAAGGGAATACAGGTAACACCAGTGATTCGCTATTTATTATTATTTTTTTCTAATACTCAATATGGTACTTACGTGTTATAGCGACCACACTTTGTTCTTGATCTGTAATAAAATCGGTTTTCTGTGTCCACTCGGAGATAATCAGCTTGAGCAAAAAGTGCTATGCATGTCTATTTTAATTAAATGTTTAATGCATAGAGGTGGTTAGGTATGTAATATAATAAGTCCTTGGCGGCTTGCTTTTCATAATTCTCTGCTGTAGTTTCCATAATTTTATGCTAAAGCATTTTTTATGCAGAAGCATTATATTTTACGAAAGCATTATATTTTCATCATATTTTTATATATTTCATTATGATTAACCTAACTTTACTTCTTGAGTGTGATCGATATAACACGTAAGTACCCTCACTATATTAGAGACAAAACTTCTCACAGAGAGGCGTAGAATGTATTGAATCATAATACTTCCATATTTTGAACGTAAACCAGTCCTGTATAAAATGTGTTCTTGTTTTTTTTTGTATTACTAGCAAATTATTTTTGATCTGATACATTCAAAGACTAGCGTCTTTCACCAGCAGAGCATCGAGATTGCTGCATCATCTGATATCTCAAATTAGGATTATGAAATTGGAAAAACCAAATAAAAAAAATGAGAAAAACTGGGAATATGGAGACTGCTCCTTTCATCACGCAAACGACTATATTTATTGGAGGAACAAGAAATGGACGAAAGTATATACTACCATAGTTCTAGTCTCGGATTGAATGAAAATGATCCTTTATCTTCTTAAATACTGTGTTTGCATATATAGGATGAAAAATACTCACTAAGATAGGTATAATTCGAGGATGGACATATTTCTAATTATCATAAGCTATGTGTGTGGCCTACCCGTGAGAAACCCCGAAGTTGGAGATGTTAAATGTGTAAATTGGATTTCGAAGGTGGTTTGATAGTTAATATAAACTCAATAAATAGCTATTCTATGGCCATAGTTAAGATAAATCCCGTAAATAACTATTCATTCACCATAATTAAAAAAATTCCGTAAGCGGCTGTTCTATCACGATAGTTAAAGTAAATGCTATAAATTATTCTATAGCAATAGTTAAAATACAAAGAGAGCGTGCTTCGCTCTGTGAAAAGCAAAGTATAAACACATACTGACCGTATATGTTGTATGTGTTTATACTTTGGTGAAAAGGATGACAGTTTTTTTATCTTTTCGCATAACGACTTCAATTTCATTTTATTTGGTAAACTTTTTTGCATATTTATACCGTCAATTTTATACCATACTTTACCATTGACAATCAAACTAAATTATAATGAGTGTTCAGCACAGACACTCATCTTCAGCAAAAAAAATTTAGAACTATTCCAAGTATTTGTGACGCCCTTCATATGAAAAATGTTTCTCCGAAGTTTAAGGCCGTAACTGAATTCTCCCTAAGTCGAGAAACGTGAAAGTCCTTCACTGTGAACTCAACCTTTTTGCAGTGAAAATATAGAAGATACAAAAAAAAAATAATTCTATGATCCAAATACACGCCATTCAATCAGGGAAGCACATCTGAAGTTCTCTCTATAGATCTTGTTGTGTTTAAGTGACCAAATTGCGTTTTTCAGCCTCAAATTATGATATGTGGCTTCAGTAACTCTCAAATACCAACTTTGGTGAAAAACAAACCCAATTTGTCAAAGAGACCAATATCACCCCTTCCATAAGAGGTGGACCTTTGAAAAAAAAAATTCAGACAGGCAAAAAAAAAACAGGCAACACTAAAGCATTGTCTCTGATACCAATAAAAACATTCATATGGACGAAAATAAAAACTGATAAGATACTATGTGGCCCAGGGAGATCTCCACAGGGCTAAAAAAAAGGTAAGATATGCACATGAATGAATGTCAACTGGTGGAAGATCAGGCAGTAACATGGCAGTCTTAGGGCGTGGTCAGACTCAATCGCTGAGTCGAATCCTACGATTTTCATGAGACAATTTTTAAAAACATTACACCAGGATGTCGCTTTCTTTCACGGTCTACGTAACAAATGAAAGGATAAAATAGAGAAATGAATCACCGTATTTACATGCAGGTTCGATGCTGACTTTACTAACACTGGTGGAATGATGTTAGCTGAGCTTACTAGTTTCTACTAGTTTTTATTTTTTCTAGGTTCTATACAAGTTTCTGGCTTTACTAGAGTTTACGGTACTGGTGCGTAATACGGACACTTTTATATATTCTACAAGGAAACCAGTCACGAAAAGCCTGTCAGACAAGCTATTCTCAATAGACCGCTATACCTAAATGACTGCAAAGCCGTGGTTTCTCAATGAGTTACAATATTTAAACGATTGTTTTTTGGCGTTTAAGGGGGAAAATGTACCTAGGTTAGGTTAGGTTACGTATTTAATATATGCTATGCTTTATCCCCCAACCCCCACCGCCCTAATGTGCAAATATATAGCCCAAATTTGTTTCTACACTATTATATATTCATCATATTTATTTTATTTCATTAGCATTAACCCAACTTCTTTTTAGAAGTATCCGTATTATGCACCAGTACCAAGTTTACGAGTTGCGTCCTTTTCCCTTAAGGGGTTAAATTCTCTTAATAAAATATTTTGAACTTCAGCTGAAGCATAATTTAAGGGATAATAGTGGCTATTAAACTCTTTAGCCTTGAGTAACCCTTAAAAGAAAGCCCTTGCACAATACGCAGGTTACTTTCGTTATGAGGTTGTGAACAACATGGCATAATTATCAATGTTACGCAGTATTATGGACCATCAGGGGCGTCGTTTCAGGGGGAAAGGGGGGCAATTGCCCCTCCCCCCAAAAATAGAGAAAAAACTTTTATATAGCCCATGCCCCTTGACTATCCAGATTTGGACCCCTCTTGCCCCCCCTCCCCTCCTTAAAATGCTCGAGCTACTCCCCTGTGAACCATGTAGCTTTCTATTATCAAGGCTCATATATTAACATTGTGCAACGTTACGTACCACAGCTTATGCATCAGCACTATGCATCATATAACCTTAATTATCACGGATTCTGGATCAACGTTTGCTTGATGCATCATACAGCGGTGTGTGCCAACGTTGCCATGTAGTGCTATTTATCACGGCTTGTGCAGCAATGTTAAGTGGCGTTATTTATCAAGGTTTATGTATCAATGTTAGGGGGTGTTATGTACCATTTAGCGTTATGTATCAAAGTTATGTCACGTAGCGCTGTATTTATGCATATGGATTAATTTTATGTGGCGTTTTGTATCACGGTTTAAGTATCAACATTACATAGCGTAATGTTTCCCGGTTTATTTATCAAAGTTATGCGGCGTTATGTTTCATGTAGTGTTATGTGTCATGGCTAAGGCCAGGAATACCCTTGGCGTTTTTTACCAATCAGATATTTTACGACCGCCGCCGTACCAGTGGGGGCGAATAGGATGATATTACAATGCATATATTGGACGGTAAAATAAACGATCGGATTATTTAACACCGATGGAAGCAATGCAGCCACCCACTTTCACTGCATTCATCTTTTTTTTTTCTCGGCATTTTGAAAATTATTCTCAAGGGATAAGGGATGAAAATGTTGACCGTCGAAACCCTTAACTCCTAGTCTGTTCATAATCACAGCTTTTGAAACTTCTCACAGATAATGCCATGTTGGACTTATCCAACATTACATTGTCTATTCAAGACGAGACCTGAAGTCAAATTTCAATATCTCTTCTAGATTTCCAGAAATAAAATCCAGATTGAATATTTCCAAATCGGAAGTGATTTTAGGGAAGAACAGAGGGGGCACTTGCCCTGGGTGCAGAAAAAATTTAGGGGCAAAAAATTTCAAATAAAGAATCTAACGGTTATAATCATTTTGAAATTTTTGGAATTGTATTTTCATTAAAAAAAAAAGCAGAGGGCACAGTTAATAAAAAAAATAATTAACAAATTATTAACGAGCTAAAAAAATCAAACAAAAAATAGAAAATAGTTAAATCATAATAATCAAAATAATTCAATTAAAATGATTCATAATAATTAAATAATTTAAATGATAA